>CM029658.1:3036399-3406399 GCA_017311315.1 Dendrocalamus latiflorus
CCTGATTTGCCACATTAAGTCAGACATGTTAAAAACACAAAAGATGAGTGACATGATTTACCACATTGTATGAAATCAAGCCCCACGGTGAGCAAATGTTGTGTAAGCCACATCTAGCGAAGATACCAAAGAGGACAATGAAGTAGAAGACAAAATGGACCCAGAATAGCCAACATTCATTTCAGAACCCAAAATGGGCCAAAGAGATATGCACCTAGAATGGTGAAGGCTGAGGTTATGTTCACAGTAGCAGATCTTGGCAGTCACAATCAGCATTCAATGTTTCGGTATAGCAGTGGTTCCTGCCAATGGGTTGGTAATGGTTTCTGGTGAGGACTGAGAAGCGGAGATAACCCGCCCAAAAGGATTAAGTCAAGATTAAATCAATCATATGAATTGAGAATCATTAGCAGACAAAAGCTCGATGTACCAGCCAGAAGATGAAAAGGCCAGGCAGCAATGTCCACTAAAAAATTGGCAACTCACACCTGCTTTGCGTGTTCAAAATCAAAACTCCATGTATGCATATAAGAACAGCAAGTCTAAATGGCAATGGTCCAACAAATCCAGCACTATTGTGCATGCAACTGCATGCAGTTAATGAGCGAGATAGTGCTTGCTAATCTTTTGGGAACTAGAAACTACCTTTCCTGGAGGAGATATGGATGACTAATTTGTCAGAAACTAGAAATGGATCGAATACGAATCAAACAGTGCCTTTACCACAATCGTATTCATATTTTGTAAACTAATACAAATTCGAATATTCTCGAATATGAATCGAATATTGTAACGAATACGATTTGAATCGAATATCTACTCAATTCGGTCGGATCCAGATAACCTCATAACTTATATAGCATAAAGATATTAATAACATTTTATCCTTGTACATTCACACTTAATCATTCTAATTCATTTACTTTATCTAAAAAACACGAATTCACATTGAATTAAAAAACTTATCCAACTAATTAGTCGCATTGCAATAAAAATATGTATATTCCTTCGCCGAATACAAATATGACTACGAATAGTTTGGATAAAATAACATTTCGGATAGTAAAAGTCCATACCATACTTGTATCCATGTTTTTTATGCGAATTTGAATATGAATACAAATAGGAGAGAAATTATTGATCAGATGAAAAAAATGTATACCGTATTCGTATCCTATCGAATATGGTAACCAGATAATACAGATAATTCATATCCATTTCCCACCCCCTAGACAAGGCCTAATATATGAGCATGTCCAATTTGCTGAAGATATCACTGCATTTGCATGTAAATCTAACAAATAGAAAGCATGTCTATCAGGCATATGAAGTATTAAAAAGGCCCACACTCTGTACATTGTTAACTGCCCAAAACTTGTTATCAGGCCCAAACAATCAAGAATGCCATACTGTGTTCAGAGCCAACCAATCATTATTTATATTCCCCAAAGTTACAATTTATTTTGGTTGTGCTTGGGTTCAAGTAGGAAGCTAGGGGCTGAGTGGCCGACACCGACACACTGAGGAACCAATAAAAATCTACTGTTATGCCGACCACCATGCCCACAACCCTACTCTGGTGCAGATGTGGTTAGCTTATTGTGGGTGTTGCTCTACTCCAGCCAGCTCTCATCACCACTACATCTTTTGCTCGATTTGTAAAAAGATTAAACTTAAAATATCAATTTTCAGATCAAGTCAGCTAGGCTGTTTTTTCTAATCCCTGTTGGTTCCAGGAAATCCAATAAGAATTCGGTTACCCCCAGGATTTGGAATCCTTGTAATAGTAACTTACAGTTGCTATCAATGTCAAACACAGAACATGCCTACGATTGTAGGGCCGTGGACCACTGTTACAATCATGCATGTGCTCTTTCCAGCATTTTAAGCAATCTGAGGTTTTTATTTTAAAATCAAAATTCTATTGAGAATTGTCTCACCACTCAAATACAAAGATCACGCAAGATAGTGTGACCAACATCTACTACCCTAAAATTTTTGGAGATATCTGTTGGCATGTTTTATGATTCGCATTCAATACCTACATATGAAGTCATGAACATTAACAGAAACGGGTTTAATCCATATGCGAGCGGCCAGCCCCATTACCAAACAACATCAACTAAGAATTCAGAGTCTCATATTGTAACGGTGAGATGCAAACCAACCTCGAGCCCCTGGCAAAACGGCAACAACGCCTTGCCCTCGTTCTCGCCGCTTTGGCCGTCCTTGTTGTCCACAACAAACATCGAGTAACCGGCACAAGCGTACTTGAACTGTCTCCCCTGCGCCATCGCCTCCTCCCTAGGCTCTTCCACCACGTAGCTGGGAACTGGCACACCAAATCATCAATAGTCTCGTGAGATATTCGGATCAAGCATAACTCAACCGCCAAAAAAAATAAAAATTTGATCCCAAAGGAGATAAGTTTGCCGACGAGTAACGCGTATCGCTCGAACACATGCTAAAATTTTGGGAGGTGGGGATTAGGGTTTGGTACCTTGAGGGATGGAGCGAGGGATCCCCACGCAGATGGGGTTGTAGCCCCGGGATTGGAGCACCGACGAGTAGTAGAGGCAGCCCTTGCACGACTTCCCCTTCCTCGGCGACGCTGGACCAGATGGTCCGCCAGCCGCCGCCAAGCCGTCGGACTCCGGCGATGCCTCCCCCATCTCTCGCCCTCTCCCTCCTCTCCTCCCTCCGTGACGGGGGAATCTCCTCGTCAAATTGGACCGTCCCTGCGTTGGCTGCGACGTGGGCCCACCTTGGCAACTTGACGGAATACGGATTCCCTGTGCTCTTTTCTGCGTCCCCTTATACGTGGCAATAATTTGAAAGAGATATATACTGTTCTAGACCCACAATAAATAAAGCAGAACAAATAGTTCATTGACACATGTAAGAAAACACGAACGAGAACAAAAAGAAGGGAACAAGAAAGCCGCGTTCAACTTAACGTGGTTGGTTCCTTGCGTTACGCAGTCAGTGAACCATACCCGCTGACTGATAGGCCCACCAATTAGAGAATCTAAGCAGAAGTCAGGGCTTTTGGTTGTCCTTTTCCAAAAAAAATCGAAATTGTACCACTTCTTAAAGCGAATTTTCTAAAAATGTATTTTTAAATGGTTTTCTAAACCTAAAATCATATATATCATCTGCGTCCGTGTCTTTTCTGTTCATTACCGTCTTAAAAAGCGTAGATAAAAATCATCAGTCGCAGCAAAAAAAACCATTGATTGTAACCTAAAAGAACATGACCAAATACCATCAACCCTAACTCAAAAGAATAAAACAAAAAACCATCGGTTACAAACTAAGGCCCTCTTATTTGGCCTTTTGGATTTTGATATCTTTGAAAGTCGAAACAAATGATATGTCTTCTTGAAGCAGATTTTCTAAATGACTTCTGGAGCCTAAAAATATATGCACCGTTCACGCTGACATCTCCATCGTCCACTACCATATCAAAAAATACAGCCAAAGACCATCAGCATAAAAGACTTCAGCCGTAAAAAAAACCATCGGGTGGTCATATCGAACAGAAACTTTTTACTACCTATGTTCCATCCAGATGCATTTTTCCTCTTCTTGCAAAATTTCTTTGGCGTTTCTGCACAGGTTACAAATAGAACGAATTGATCTCCGTAATATTGACATATGTTACAAACATGGCATCCAATTCCTAGATACATGATCTGGTAGATTTGTTACAACATTGCTTGGAGTATTCTTGTTTTTGGAAGACAACTAGTTAAACAGGTCAAGCAATGTTTTACAGCACTCGCCAAGGGTATACATAAACAGTATAACACCAGACACCGAAGAATAGGTAAAAAGCAGCAGCTCAAACATGAGTGTTTTCAAAACCTGTCTGTAGAAGAGGAATGGGGTTGCTTCACAACCCCAAAGTGGTACAAGAATCCTACCTTAATGCAATACAAAAGAAACAATCACAATCTTGAAGCTATAAGAACCTGAGAAAAATCACCACACACAGTTTCCACAGCACAGAGCATATCACCAGGGACCTAAAGTCCCTATTGCATATCAGATACCAGGATTTATTCAGAATGTATTGTTTAACTAGCTGCATATAAGTGCGGCGCACGCCGCGCTAGCTACCGTGTAGACCAAAGTAAAAGAGACAACAATTCGCAGGGGTTTAACAAAAAAATCGAGGACACATGCGTAATTTAGGAAAAACCAAAGGTCTTTTTCGTAAAAAATCGAGGACTTGTAAGGACCTGTACGTAAGTAAATAAGGACCTATACGTAGTTTTGGAAACCCGCGGGGCGCTATCAAAAAATTTTTAGGGAAAAAACCTGCAGGGACTTTTTTGGAAAATTCAGGGACCTTTTCGCGAAGAAAAAGGACCTTTACGTAATTTCGGAAAAACAGGAGGGAATAACCTCCCCCGGCCGTACCAAAAACCGGGCGCCACGCGCCGGCCGGCCGAGGGAGGGGGGCGACGTGGACACGCTGGGGGGGCCGGAATCCCCCAGGTTTGTTTAGAGGATGATTCGAAGCAAGGAAACAGAAGAGTAGAATGCACATGATGCTTAACTACAACCGTTCTACATGACAATTCAGACGGGATGCAGCTCGCTACAATGCATTAAGTTCACAACCATGCATGGGTGCCACTGGCTATTGCACATACAACAAAAAGGAGGAATACAATGAAAGAAACGGAGAACAGTTCTACCACCCCTCTCTTGATTCTGACCTATCAGCCTGCCTGTCATCATTCCTATCGTTATCCCTGTCGCTGTGCCTGTCATCATGCCTATCATAGTGCCTCTCGTTGCCTGAAGGTTGCCGATCAAACTGTCGATCTGAAGGTTGCCGATCAAACTGTCGATCGTTTCTGCCATTATGTCTGTCATATCGTCTCTCGTTGCTCGAAGTCTGCCTATCGAAGTGGCGATCATTTCTTGATGGATATCCATCATTGGTTTGTGGATGGTAATAGTGGCACTGCTCACCTTTCCTGCAGAGCCCGGTGTCAACAAAGGACCAGCAGACTCCTGCCCTTCTATGCCCCCAGGACCCTCCATCACCACCAGACTGTGACCTCCATGATCTCCCACCTGAGTCACCGCCATTAAAATCATCGCCACGTCCAGAATGTCTGCCCCCAGTGTCCCTATTCGGGTTCCCACTTGGTGAATTCCAGTTCATATTATTATTCCCTTGGCCTGACCCATTTCCAGGATTAGGACCTGGATTTCCCTGCATAGGAGAACCCCAGCCGATGTTTTGGTTCATGTTCCCTACTTGGGTCCCCCAACCAGGATAAGAATTTGCATTTCCTTGTGCAATGGTCCCCCAAGGGGCCATCGCAACTCCTTGCATCTGAGCCCCCATCATAGTAGCTGCATTCTGAGTCCCTTGGCCTTGAGTTGAAGCCCATATCATATTCATGTTGGTGTTTCCTGGATTCAGTGTGACCCAACCCATGTTTGGGACTGCATTTGGCTGTGGCATAGTCAAACCCATGCTGTAGCTTGCGGCACCTTGTGCTGGTGCTCCCCAAGACATATTCATATTGGTCTGTCCCATCATTCCCCAGCCCATGCTTGCATTACCCTGAAGTGCAGCTCCCCAGTTCAAATTTCCAGCCCCCTGAGCTTGGCCAGATGTGTTTGCCACTTGTGCAGGCATGGCCCAACCACTGATTTGACTATCACCGCCAGTGACAGCGGTTGCCGAAGGCTGCACTGGTTCAGCAGATGGTGTTGACATCAGTTGAGATGGCATCATTGAGTTGGAGGCATCAGTTGATAACTGGTTCCTTGCGTCTGCAGGTGCTGCCATGATAATGCCATTAGGAAGGTTTTATACTTAAAAAAACATAATTCTCATGGAGCAAGAGAAGATGGTTAAGACTAAAATCTTGAGAATTTGCTTTGGAACCATTGGAAACAACAGGAGCCAAAATTTCTAAGAAGATTGGAGAGAAAACAAACAATGGACAAGCACTGAGCTAATACCTTCAAGTTGCTGAGTGTTTGCTTGTGCAGCTCCAGGTTGTGCACCTACTGGTCCAAGATCTGTAAGGAACAAAAAAAATTACACCGAATTGAAATATTTCTGTGCAGTAATTTCCAAATTTCAACCTATTACCATCCATTAAAATAAAAGAGTAAACAAGTTGTTCTATCTAAGCAATTTTTCACTCTTTCGTGGAAGCAAGTAAACCTTTGCTAGGACCTTACCTTCACCTGAAGACCCCATCCTTCCATGTGAAGCATCTTCTCCTAACTTCAAATCATTTCTGTCAGCTAATCTGTCAACCCTTTCAGGCAAAACAGATGCTATTTGGTTCTGAGACAGCAACTGCGAATTAACTATTTCAGCACTCACTGTCGCAGGACCTGATACAGGAGTTAGCTGACCTACATTTCCTGCAACTGCATTATTCTGTCCAACTGAAAAACCTCCCATGGGAGGCTGAGAAAGTGTCATAGGATTTACCGTAGTTCCGAACTGACTTGATGAAGCATTCCAACTTCCAGTAAGAGATTGTTGCGCTGCAAAAGCTGCTTGTGAATTTTGCATTCCGTAATAACCTTGTGCACCAGACTGGATCATGGTTGATCCAAGATTTGTTGTATCATAATCATGTCTTTGACCAACCCTACCCGAGAAGGACTGTGACCTATTTGGAACCGCTGATTTTGAAGTTTGTTCACCAGCTTTTGTGCATTCCTCAAGAAGGGAATCACTACTGGGTCTAGAGCCAACATGTGAGTTGCTTCCCAAATAAGTTTTGTCAATTAGAGAAGAGCTACCAAGTGGCGGTTCCCATGGAGGCAGATCTTTCTCAAACTTCCCCACCAATGCATCAGTCAATAATATTGAGTCATCCTGCTTTTCACTAGACTTCCATATTTTCAAACTAGGAGGGAAGTACCCACTGCTGTTCCATTTGCGCAACTGTACTATTGAGAAAGGGCCTTGGACTTTACCAGAAGGGTCAATGTACTGCCAGATCTTTTCAGACTCATTGATAGATGACTGCGATGCTGGTGTCGCACCTGACCCTACATTAGCTGCTAAAGTTTCAGATGAGATGCCAGATAGACCACGTGGAGTATTACCTGTAGTAGCTTCCATTTTAACTACTTGTGCACCGACGTTTGGGCTCTCTGATTTACCTGTATAACCAGAACTTTCACCATGAGGAGAAAATGTAGACCTCCTTCCAAGGGGTGATTCTATTTGTGTAATTGATTCACCCCATGCGTTTCTGTTAGATTCCCAGTTAGTTTTTGAATCTCTTTGTGCAGCATTCCTACCCTCTCCTTTACCTGGAGACACTGGATTACTATCTTTTCTAAAGAAAGAACCTCTCGACTTGTTGAAGCTGCCTGTAAGATAGAAAAATGGAAGTTGATGTCAGAAGAGTAAGGAAGTTTACATCAGATGAAAATATTATGGGGAAAATAAAGCAAAATCAAGTCAAGCACTTCTTTCAGTATCCTGCTCTTGTTCCTCTGGAGATTCATAATCTGGATCCATGGTAGGGTCGGCATGTATTTCTGGTTCTTCATTTAGCCTACGAGCACGCTCCTCTGGAGTGCTTAGAAGTTGCAGCTTCTCTACACATTCTCTAAGCGTAAATAATGGTTAAGGCACACAAGCTAAATTTTCATTTAACAAGAAGGCGTTTATCCTCTCTAAACTTCTTCATAACAGAAAAGACCAAAGTCTACTACTGACTACAACACAAGCAGAGTACAAGGGGGGGGGGGGGGGGGTCTTGATCATAAGTTCAGGGGAAATTTGATCACAAGTGCCAAATTGACAACTAAATGTTGATAAGTAAAAAGTATGTCACAAAAAAGGATATTCTTTTCTATGGCCCATATCGCTGGCACGGTCACGAAGATGCCCAAGTCGCATCTTTTCACTTTCAATCCACTGCAAAGTTTGCAATTGGCATTAAACAATGAAATAGACATACTTGACACAAAACTTGTAAAGTTCATTCAACACTAGTTGCTTACATCATTGACTTTCACAGCTTGGAGAACCCTTGCCTTCTCCTGAACCTCTCCCTGAAAGACAAGATGGTTAGACTAGAAAAACAATGCACACATAACACACAAAATGCTCATAAGACACTGTGTAATAACATTACCACTGTCAGCCTTGGAATGAATCCACACTTTATGCTTTGTCGTAAGCGTTTGCATTCCTCCTAGAACAAGAATAACAATAGTGAATCAACAAATGAATGACATGTGAACCAAAGAGAGCAGTAGATTTACTGAATAGGTGCATATTTGTATCCATAAAGTAAAGCAACAAGGTCGGATAGGTCAACGGCAATTACTTACAATAGGTATGCAAATTGAAAGTAATATAACTGTAAATTCGATAGAAATAACAAATATAAAAGCAAATGCTGACTTTCTACTTCATTTAAGCAAGCACCAAACGAATGATAAAATCATTATGTTCATATTGAAAAAGAAAATACCTCGGTGAACTCTTGGTTTGAGGCTATGTCAATAGTAATAACCTCTCTCTTGTCTAAGTTTAGTATCTCTAGTGTTATATCAGTTGTCTTTTTCCCACATTTATACTTTTCTGCAGCTGTTCCTGTCCCTGCACACAAATATGGGAAATTCAGCATCATGAAGCTAAGCCAACCATATAATTTGGAAGTGTATCATCTTACCAACAATTTGCACAAGTCGATAGATGTCTTGCCTTTGACCTGTACCAGATATTCTTATTCTCACAAATGATCCAAGAACTTTCTCATCGAATGTGTCAACATCACCAATCAACTCTTCAATTAGGTTGCGACGCAGGTACATCAAACTAATGTTATGGTTATCTATTGCCGCGTAGTCATCAAGGTTTGTTTGGAGAGCTCTCTGATCATACTTGCGTGATTTTTTCCTTTTTTCTGAACTCATCACAACTGATGCTTCACTGTTACCATCAGCATCCTGACTAGGATCAGGGTCTACAACACCACCATGGTTGCCATCAATATCAATCGGTGAGACCTCACTCATGATGAAATGAGATTCAAGAAGCTTCAGCATCTCAAAGTGCCCCACGCGTGCTTTCCCAAAGAGACTTTGGAGCAAATAATCACAAACTATCTGACTTCTCCGGTGAGGATTCCGGAGACTCTTGCGTTTGATATACTCAAGTAAAAGGGCTTGAACATCAAATTGGGACAGCACAGATTTGTCACCATTTCTCATATGTGCTACAAAATCCAAGAGCTCCTTTGAAGCCCAACTAGACTCTTCAGCTGAGGATGCAGACGTCCCCACACTTTCAGATTCTTTTGGTCGATGCTCACTGCTCAATGCACGCTTGGATAATTTTCTAACCTTTCGCCCTGTAGAATCCTTAGCATCACGACTACCTGACAGACCTCGCTTGGTAGATTTCCTAGTGCTCTCTTTTCCTTTGGAGCTGTCCTTGCTAGCAGCATGCTTTGATCTCTTCCTTCCCCTCTTTTTTGACGTATTGCTTTCTAGATGGCACCCAGATGAACTGTCTGAATTAGCCTCTTCTTCATCATTAGTATCAGGTAGTTCACTAAGATCATTGTCACGGATAACCAAAGAAGATCCATTCTTTTGAGACTTAGCTGCTGATATTTCTTCAAATGTCATAGCCAACTTTGTTTTCAAATTCAACCAATAGTCCTTGAACAAATACCACCAGCTGCTTTTGTCATCAAAATCTACATCCTGTTAAACAAATTCTCATAAATAGAAAGAACACATACAACAGAACCATTAGTAATTCTTTTCATAAAGACAGAGTTGCCAACATGACAACTGGTGAGAAGGAAGAAAGCAACATTTTGCAAGTAATGTGCACCAATAATAAGTGCAATTGCCAGGTTGCAGAGCAAAGCAGAGAAGCTAAACATAGAATAACAAGCCCAAAAACTTCCAAATGTCCTAACTTTCACTGGAATATAAGAGGGGACTGATGTTGATTAATGGGTATTTGAAATAAAACAGGCCATTTGTGCAACGTGCCATTGCTTTTTCAACTCAGAAACTGTGTACCTCCATAATGATCATATGTGTGTGTAATATGGACATATCACATATGTTATCTTGCAGTGTATCCAAATTGCAGAATGCACCTCTTTTTTTTCAAAAGCACACCAGCCAAACAAATGTTGGCAGCATGTGAAAGTAAACTTACTGTACAGTGTAGCAACAACAAAAATAAATGACTTATAGAATTGATGGTTCTGAGTTCTGATGCAATTGGTGTATGGAAATGCCAACCACACATTTCAGTAAAACAAGCTAGCAAATTGTAGCATCAGATAAAATTAATTCAAAACAATAGTTTTGGATATACATCGAGTTGCCTACAAATCGGGTTCAACGCATCAAATAGACAGGTCAAGCAGGGGTCACCATGTCACTTGTAAAATCACTTTTATAGGACCAAATTTATGCGAACATCTAAAAAATGAGCATTAAGCTCACCTATCTTTCCAGGTCGAAATCACTTACATGAATGAGAATCACAAAACAATAGACTGGTGTCCTCAATGCCATAATAAAACCAGAAAGTTGTAAAGAACAAGATATTGGATGAAACTAAACAAAAAAAAACTATATTGAGGAAGCTAAGAATAAGGTGAAAAGGCTACCATTTGCTCAGTAGCCTCCTCTCTGTTCTCTATTAGCATCACAGTATTCATGCATGTCTCGCAGAAGCCTTTATTTCGTCTGACACAGACGAATTTTGTCTCTTTTATGCACACTTTGCATAAGGAATAGGTACATGTGTAACACATATGGTGAGCATGTTTCTGACAGTTGCTACAAATGTGCCATCCTGAGAAATAATGCAAAGTGAAAATAATCAAATACAGGTATTTTGAGAGATTTTGTCTGGGGGCTAAGCAATAATCCTCATCATTATCAGAAAAACAATAACATATCATTGAAAGTCATAACATAGCATAGCATTCCCTGTTACAAAAGCCAGAATAGTTGGAAAATATCAAGTGTTACAGATAAGCCAACTTCTAAGATTAAACAGTGTAAAAATTAATAGCCCAGTCCGTAATTAGTTAGATAAAGCATATTTCCTAATTCATGCAAGGCAATAAATTGAAAAAGGGCATGCAATGAAAGGGGTGCAATAGAACTACGCAGGTTTCACTAATTTCAAAGTTAAGGGAAATTAGAACATTTTTTAAAATCAGATGTGGTATTATAGACCAGGAAAACTATGTGACAATCCCACCATCTGACTTGTAACTGAAAGAAATAACATAGCACAAATATGCCCCCTAGAAAACATGGATTTGGGAAGACTGGAACACGTGTATATCCACATGGTTCAAACACAACCATTTAACTTAAGAAAGGGCATTGAGAGGTGTGCAGAATAAGATTATCCCACGTACCACAATTCCACCGACCCTTTGACTTGAAGAACTCGTCGTCCCGATTAACACAAGAAGGATGATAAGCCTTAGGGCAACCCCTGAAATGAGGACACAGAATGAAGCATCAACAGCTGTAACATAGTTGCGTATTTTGGAATAAATAAACTAATAAAGAAAGAAAATCCTGATGCACAAACCTACGATCACAAACCACAAGGTCACCACCATCAAAGCAAATGAAGCACACCTCCTCATCATCCTTCCTCTTAACAGATGGCTTCACAACAGCCTGAGCCTTGGAAGATGGACGACCTCGCTTTCGGCGCCCTCCAACTTTCCTTGTCAACGGTGGAGGCTCATCGTCGTCATCATCCTCATCTATCTGCACAGCCTCTTCTTCAGGGATATCATTACCAACCGTGTCGATCTCAGCTTCTTCCAGAACACTATCAGCTTCTTCAGCGACATTTTGGCCAGCCATGTCATGTTCTTCATCCTCATCTCCAGTAGTGGTAACCGCATCCATCCGCATGCCCTCCTCATCTGCACCATCATCACCAGCTGCAGCAACTTCTTTTTCCTCATTATCATCATCTCCAGCCAGGCCAATTGTATCCACCTGCATATCCTCATCTGTGGCATCAACACCACCTGCACCAGTAGCTTTCTCCTCGTTGTCATCTCTGGCCATGGCAACTGCATCCATCTGCCTGGTAGCATCACCAGTTGGGGCAAGTGTATCCATCTTTGTGCCCTCTTCTGCAACATCAGCAGCAGCTTTAACAAGCTCTGCCTCCACATCATTAAAAACAGTTGTAGCAACTACATCCATCTGTGCCCCCTGCTCGTCCTGAGGATCCTCACCATCATCGCTAAGTGGAATATTCTTATCCATCCGTGGACCATCATCCTCATCAGCACCATCATGAGCATCACCACCAATCTCCTGGCCAGCCTGGTCATCAAAGCTATCTCCACCTCTGTTGGAAACCATATCGGAATCATCATCATCCAGGGAAGCACCCACCTCTGTGGGATCATCCACAGAAACATTAATCCCATCCAACTGCACCCCCACACCAGCATCTTCCTTGGGCTCATCACCCTTAGTAATATCAGCTGGATCGGAGTCTTCTGCGACACCCACAAGCTCATTTACCACCATGTCATCACCACCGGCCTTTGCATCCTCATCACAATTGTCGCCCTCTCCATCAAGAGCTTCACCATCGCTGTCACCCTCTAGTACCATATCCGGGGTGGTCAGCATGGCCTCCACCGCGTCAGGAATCCCAGTCCCTTCACCAACAAGGTCGTCAATTTCAGCACCCACGTCGCCTCCAACGCCAAGGGTAACTTGAGAAATGTAGGCGCCACCATCAAGCGAGTCTCCCTGCGCAACACCACCTTCGGAGGCAGGATTCGCGTCTCCACGGACGGGGTCGTCCTCTTCGTGGGCCTCGTCAACGGTCGCCGAGGCGGCCTCTTCTAAAACAGCCTCGGCTGCCACGGGAACCAGCTCGTCGGCGGCAGCGGAGTCGGCCTGTTGTGGAATAGCCTCGGCTGGCACTGGAACCTTCTCTTCGTCGAAAAGGACCTGTTCCCCATCCCCGGCGGCGGCGGACGGATCAACGGCGAGGGTTTCGCCGGCGGTTGAGGTGGCGTTGCCCGCGGGCAAGGCGGGAGCGGAGGCGGCGAGCTCCTGCAACAGTGGCGGAGAGCCAGGGTCTAGGGCGGTGGCGGTGGCGGCAGCGGCGAGGTCATCGTCGTCCATGGGATTTGGGTTGAGCGGCAGCAAAACCCTAGGCCTAGCCTCTGTTCAGGACGAACGATGGGGAATTTTGGGGGGGGGGGGGGGGGGGGGGGGGTCACGGATTATCTTAGAAGCGGAAAAAGGAAGAAACAAAACTGGAAACAAAAAAATAAATATTTTGTATAAATACTAGCCTCATAGGCGCGGGCCACGCTAGCCACCGTGTGTACCGAAGTAAAAGAGGTGATAATTCGTGAGTAGTTTTTTAAAAAAAACCGAGGGCACATGTGTATTTCCAAAAAAGTCAAAGGTCTTTTTCGTAAAAAACGAGGACCTGTACGTAACTAAACGAGGACTCGTACGTAATTTAGAAAACCGCGGGGCGCTATCCTGCAAAGTATAAAAAAATTCGGTGAAGTAGAGGGGTGTTTTCAAAAAAAACGGGGCTTAAAAAACTGGCAGGGACCTTTTCGCGAGGGAAAAGGACCTTTATGTAATTTTTGAAAAACACAGGGAAATCACCTCCCCCGGCCGTACGAAGATTCCCCGCCACGCGCCGGCCGGAGCGCGCGGGCGGGGCGACGTGGGCGCGCCTCCGCGCGGGCATTCCGCGGGGCATATAGGCTGGTGATTCGTGCCAACGATGCTAAAACCGAGAGAAATTATTTCCAAATATTTTGAATTCAGTCAGCTTCTGGAAGTACTAAAAACTGTTTCATCTAATTAATAAATAGAGAGATACACAACCCTAAAATTTCATGTAAGCATGTTGCATGATCTACAAAAGTATGGCCCTTCAACTTGTCGTGTTCATTATACCACGGCACTGCTAAGTTTCTATCACGCAAGGTGCACTGTGGTAAAGGGGTGGTCAAAGTTAGATAGCTTCACATATGCAGCGTGTTTGGGATTTTTTTTCTCTGATTTATGACTTAAATTTTTGAATCTAGCTGTTCACAAGAGATAGTACGAAGAGAGATACTCGCGTGCGGTTTTGACCAATATAGCTGAAGTCGGTATATTGTCTATTACAATCAACTTGTAGACCTCGATTTAAAAGGACATTTCGTTTGAAAGCTAGTTATTGTAGTATAAGCCGAAAAGAACAGGGCTAATGATTGCAGTTGATGGCTTTTGGTTGCGGTTTATAGTTTTTTGATGAAAATAAATAGTAGTGGCTGAAAGAAGTGGCTTTTAGAAGGAGGGCGAGCGGTGAGGAAAATAAGGGAGATACATTTGTATGAGACAAGATCGAAACGAATGGGGTACGTGATTCGCCCCTAATCCTCTGTCTTATCTTTGAAGCGACATGGGAGCTAGATGAGTGAGGAAGCCGTGTGTTCATATTAACAGCAAAAGGCAAAAATTGAAGACCATATGAACATGCCCTAAACATTAGTGATACTACATTTCAACTTCTTTTAGCAATCACTATTCGTTAGACTAATAAGCCATAGACAAAAGTCACATCACATAAGAATATACCCCTAGTATACCTTGCAAAGCTACAAACAATAGTATTTTTTTGAAGGGTAAACAATAGTATTATTGTAAGCAGTCAACGGTAGCGTTCAACAAGTTGCATCCACAGTCTGAACGGCCCATTCGGACTACCGACCCAAATAATAGTAAAGCCCATACAAAAGACCAAGGTAATAAATAGCGAATAGTGTTACTCATGTGTGTGTATCACGAATTACTAACCTAAGCATAGGTTTCTTATCCAAAAATGTGCAGACTGAAGAGATGTGTGATGTGTCTCAAAGACAAAGTTGCTTACTTGCTCCAGGTTGCATCGCATGTATGATTGCAATGGCCAGCCGGTCAACAGACTCAACACTAGCAACATGACGATGACGGCCACTGTATTTCATAAGCATACAATGGAAAACTGCTTGCTTAAGATGAAACAGCAGAGAATGATCTGTCTATAATACCATGCATGGCCTTCCCCTTTCTATTGATAACCTAGAACTAAAATGAATAGTATGTGCTAAAGTAAAGATCTTTTGTCCATCTCTAGTACGCAATTCCAATCATAGTGCAGGCTAAGACAAATGTTCTTTGGTGATCTGAATTATTCCCAACAAACTCAACAAATTCAGCTCAACCGCAATATCACCCACTATACCGCAATAGCGGTCGCAAAGTTCTAGCCTGCTATTTTGGGACGCTACTTCGCCTCGGTAGCGTTGACCCTCCACTACCGCAATTGTGGCTACTACAAACTCTATTTAGAACATTGCAGATGATGTAAGGAATAGCCTGTCCTCCCAGCCCACACATACCTATTTGACCCAACTGCACGCAACCTCACTACAACCCAGTGATGTAGCCTGCTAGACCCCAGGTGTTGCAGCAGCCATTGTTCTCTGCCGCGGCCAGCGTTCGGGATGCCGACCCATGAGCAACACGAGCTCACACTGGCTGCAGTGCCACCACAGCCCCAATTTCGCTTTGTAGCTCACACGCGGCAACTCACCCTCAGGCTCCAAGTCGTCGACTCCGTTTGTAATGCATCACGCACGCCATATTAAACTAATCGATGTCCTGTGTATTTAGGCTACTAGATTTATTTTAACGTTATAGTATCAAATGATATAACTTAAACGCTAACAAGGATGAAATGATCCATATTTAATAGCCTATTATTAATTATAGATGTCATAATAACTCAGCTAATGCCATCTGAGTATATCCCTGATCAAAGGATAAGTGTACTCAATCAGTACCAAGTTCCTACTAAAGACCGCTAGGAAGATTTCACTAGCTTACATGTGGACATGTCCTCCGAGTGGAGCCTTTCGTGCTTTGCTCCGAGCGGTTGGGGAGGCACAACATGTGCAGTTATACCTCTAATATAACCACATGTTTTATTCTACGACACTAACAAGAACCGCACAATAGTTTGTACGGAAAGAATATCTCTCTGACAACAACCACTCGATGATTTCTATGTGGAGAATGTCTCATTGACACAAACCGACTACATGTGCAGACCCCATGAACTGATAAAACACCCATCTGCAGACTCTTGGAAGTGACAAGACACCTCTTGATGGACCGCAACTGTCACTCCTTCAAAGCTATTTTAGGCAAGGGCGAAGGTGAAAAAAGACATCGACATCCCATTTCATTATCTCTGTAATCAAGGCTCATTGCCCCTAAGATTATTGAGCACCCCTATAATATTTCTTTAGCAATAAAGAAGCCCTTGTCTCTTTCGATGCAATCATTAAAGTGATCTCCCCTAATTCATACCAGTAAGATCGACTTTCAAATCGTTGACAAATGCTTAAAATTATATTTACATATTTATAACCTATTTAGATTTTTAAAGATATCATAAATATTAGAAATGGCAATAGAGGCTAGGAAAAAAATTACAACTTGAGGATGTAATTGAAATATGAGTTTTGATGGAAGAAAATCATTGAGCATAATAAGTTGTTGAGGTTCTTAGAAATATAATAACTCTCCGTCATGCATAGATCATGTAGGCCCATCTCCCGAGTGATAGATAAGGCTCTAATGCTTTGCTCTATGCAGTTGGAGGGGTACAATGTGTGCTATTATGCCTCCGCCATAACCCCGTATTTTCTCCATGACATCGATAAGAACTACACTACAATTTGTGTGAGAAGAATGTTTCTCTAACAACAAGAAGAATGTTTCTCTAACAACAACTATTCAACAGTTCCTCCGTGGAAGATATCCCACTAACAGCAACCGACAGCACGAGCGGGCTCCAAGAATCGACAAGGCGTCTCTCATAGTAAGGCATCTCTCATGGTTAGGACTTTGTATCGATCGAGTACATTTATCCTCTAACCAAGGGTACTCAGAGGACCTTAGCTGAGTATTTATAACAGCATAGTAAGCTATTAATTATAGATTATTCAATCCTCATTAGGCATGACATTACCGATGATGGCGAGAAGATTCTCTATATTATTAGATAATGACTAAAGTAGACATGCGGACATTAGTGAAGATGGGAGGACATCGTGGTCAGCAAGGAATTCACAACATTAAGTTGGCCAACATCAAAGAGGAGGAGCGACTGACACAGGAGAAAAAGCATTGAGTATGTATAACATCACATATGCACAGTGGCGGACCCAGGATTTTACCAAAGGGTATGCCGCACCAAAATTTTCATATATAATTCGGTAAAACCATTTGTCAAATCAGTAAATAATTGTAAAATTTGCACTGTAATTCGGTATACATGCACTAAATAATATGATAAGTCTTAAATTCAAGAATTAAGTTGGAAACTTGCATAAATTACAATATAAAGAGTTCAAACACTATACTAATAGTCTCAAATATACATAAAAGAGACTTACAATACTACTTGTCTGACTTTTTTGGCCTACGCTTTTTAAAGGACATGAAAGTCTCGATTATATCATCTTCATCCACTTCAAAGAAAATATCCCGCTCAATGAATGTGACTAGACAATCATCCAAAAAAACTATCACCTATCTTATTTCTTAACTTTGTTTTCTGTTCTTACTCTTACACAATAAATATAAGACTATTCCAATAGAAAGTTCAAACTAAAATGGTGCTATTTTTTTTGGCACAAAGTTTAGGTTGATATGGCCAAGAGAGGTAAAGCTCATATTGCTCTATAAAATGCAAAAATGTGCTATTTCAGGTTTTAAAATAGCTAAACATGTAAGAAATCCACTTAATTTGTTCCAAGAAATTCATCAAGCATTTGGTATGCACAAAATAGAACTGAACTCGTATTCTAGCTTTCTTGAAAAATTCACCAACAAATAGCTTCAACAGAGCTAAATCCAAGTTGTTTGGTGCTCTCTTGCTATTTCATAAACATGATATCTGCCACATTTCCATCTAAGCAATTCATCAAACATTTGATGTGCACAAAACAGAACTGAATACATAGTTCAATCTCTCCAGATATTAACCAAATACTACGTTCCTAAAAAGAAAAACGTACATATACTGACCAAAACATCAAAACCTTGTTCAAGATTAAGCGAAATTAAAGCTTTGGAGAAGACGGTAGGATGATAAAACATAGTGGGCTTACGGAGCATGCTTGCAGAAACCATCCATATGTAACATAGAGTAACTAAGATTACCTTGTTGTAGATGCATTTGTTAATTCCTCCTAACAGATCTACCACACTAATCATCTGCTCCTCGTGCCCAAAACCCCAAACAACTGCAAGAACCAGCGATGCCTGCAACAAATTAACTATAAGTAGAAAGAAAAATAAACCAGCTGGTTTGGATAGAGAAGCATCTAGTTCACCGGAGTTGCCATAAAGGTAGCAGAGCAGCAGAGTAGCCCATATCGGCGGTGGTGAAGAGTAGACGAGTGGATTGAGGCAGATCTCGGCAGGAGTTGGACACCGTCGACAGGCGAACCGGCAAATATCGAGTACTGAGTTCGGCTGGGCGGCTGGGCCCCAGGGTATGCCGTGGCCCACCTGGCATACCCTGTGGGTCCGCCCCTGCATATGCATAGATACAAATAGAAGCACGAGCATGTATTAGTGACAGAGCCTGCCTTGGTGAGTCTCCACTCTCGTCTCCTGTGATGTCTTCAAATATAGTATATCAATTATTGTTGCAGTTTGAATGTTGTGTTAAAATTAGGGGCAAGTTCTATTCAATTAAAGGGCGAGCTCAATTGTTGCCTACTATTGTAATGGCTATGCAAGTTCTCTTGTTTCCTTGTTGGGTTATTGATAGAAGGGTATGTTGCCTAACTTGGTTATTGTCTTTTTCAAGAATAAGATGATGAGGATGATGTTGAAACCATTCTATTTCCTCAAAGCATGGAGATATGGATTGTTAGCATGAAGTTATAACTTATATTTGCATGGACTGTTAGCACATGAACCATAAAATTATTTTGGCCATGTGGCCTTACTATAGTTAAGTCATTGCCTAGCTATTATCCTCTTTCGGTTGCTTATATGTGAACTTTTGATGTCACAAATCATTTGTGATGCATCTGTTAGTGGAGAATGGTTTCCTTAATGTCCTAATGTTTCATTGGTTTGCTGTCAACTTTATGAAGGAAAATTTGATAGCATTTGTTATTATTTGATGGATAGATTGTATATTGAACTAGGCTAGCTTATACATTGTACATAATACATTTTTTATGGATAAATTGTATATTGAACTATTAAACTGTTATGCAAATACAAGCACGGAGGAAAAAAAGATATGTACGGCTAGCAAGCCAATGAGCCGACTCAAGCCTCTTTCAAACCAAGCTGAGCATACTTTCTCACTCGTTTCCTTAACGAGTCAAGCCGAGTCGAGCCGTAGATCCCAATGATCTTGGCTAGAGATGGCAACGGGCACAAACCCGCTGGGTTTTGCTATCTCAAACCCGTGCCCATGAAAGTTAGACGTGCCCGCTAAAAAACCCATACCCGTGACGGGTGCAGATTTTTGCCCAGACCCATGCCCACTGGGTTAACGGGTACCCACAGGTCGCCCGTGGGTTCAGTAATGCGAGCTGCAACAATGGTTAATGGAGAGGAGGAAGAAGTTCACCGGCCATCTTCGTTGGAGCCGGAGGGCAACGCCATGGCCAAGGGCCTCTTGCTGCGATGCGCATTGGTTGCGGCGTGGGGGCGGCGGGCTAAACTGGAAGGCGAGGCGACGGCAAGGGCGTGCGGGAGGACGAGCGTTCGGCGAGAGTGGCGGGAGCAGGAGCGGGAGCCACGGGACGGGAGGGCGAGCGTGGAGACTGCCGGAGACCGGGCGCAGAGTGCCAGATGCGCTGCCGCTGCGGCAGCTGTTGAATCGGGGTGGGGACTGGGGAGGAGTGAGTAGTGACCGTGACCGAGTGCTAGCTAGGGTTAGCCGTATGGGTAATGGGGTATTGCCACATTGGATTTGGGGGCGTGGGGCTAAATGGCTAATGGGCTGGGCTGGTTTGCTTAGGAGACTGGGAGCCTGGGTTTATAACTCCTATAGATCGGGTTTATATTACCCATGGGTTTACGGGTTTGGGTACTACAGGAACGAACCCGAACCCGGCAGACCCGATGGGTTGGGCTTTTTACCCATTAAGAACCCATGAGTTAGAAAATTGACTCACACCCATGCCCTAATAGAGTAAAAACCCACCGGGTATCGGGTTTCGGGTACCCATTGCCATCTCTAATCTTGGCCGAGCCCTGCTTGAGCTGGCTCGGCTCGACTGGTTTCTGCCCTACCCACCGCGGCCACTATTCTCCGCTCGGTCTCCGCGTGGCTCAATTCGCGGCATGCGCCGACCTAGCCACATAGCGCGCTCTGCCGTCGTGCCGGCCCAGGAGTAACACGGGCGAGCGAGTGCGCACTTCACGCCAGCGTGCAACCGCGGGCCGCGGCGCTCGCGGCATGCGAACCGCGTCCGGCGCATGGCGCCGTCCGTTGCCGGCTTGCCGTTGCAGCCTGGCACGAGCACCGGCCCGGCGGAGCCGGCGCTACAACATCGGAGATGTCCCCCAGGGACGGCGGAGCTAGCTGGATGGCCAATCGCCAATGCATGATCACGACGTACAAGTTGGTTTTGGATGATACTTTTTTATCTTTCCAACACGCAACCACAATATCATAAACCTATATATTCTGCCACCACGAGGTATACATGCAACGATTTCAACAAACCATTCCTACTCGATCCATGATCGGGGTTTCTTGCATTTAGGGACGAGGCGCAACGGGTTCTTCAGCGGGGTAGTAAGCCCCGGAGCCTCGCTAGCTCATGGCGATCTCCCGCGCCTCCGCGCCGTCAGGAAGCACCCAGTCGAAATGGTACAAGAAGCTCGCTAGCGCCATCTCCAAGCCAGGCAACGCAAAGTGGATGCCGGGGCACATCCTCCGCCCGGCCCCAAACGGGATGAGCTGGTGGTCGTTCCCCTTGAAATCCGGCGAGCTGCTCAGTAATTCTGCTTAGATCGTCTTCCACGGAAATCTGGACACATTTGGACCCCTAAACACCCGAAATTCCACTTTTGGCCCTTAAATCAAAAAAATTCCGTTTCTGGACCCCTTCCGACCGCGCGTTCGCGAGCTGGTGCCACGTGTCCCGGACGCGCGGTCGGCGGCGCGGTCGCGCGCGCGGGCGGGCGGACGCGCGGTCGGGCGGCGCGGTCGCGCGGGCGGGCGGGCGGACGCGCGGGCGGGCGGGCGGACGCGCGGTCGCGCGGGCGGGCGGGCGGACGCGCGGTCGCGCGGGCGGGCGGCGGTCGCGCGGTGGAGCGGGCGGTCGCGCGGCCGGCCGGGACACGTGGCGCCATCTCGCGAAACGCGCGGTCGGAAGGGGTCCAGAAACGGAATTTTTTTGGTTTAAGGGCCAAAAGCGGAATTTTCGGGTGTTTAGAGGTCCACATGTGTCCAGATTTCTCTTCCACGACTGTCGGTTTGGAATCGGTTTGTTCATCGCTCGCGGGCTGCCGCCATTATCCATTCCAGTGTCACATACGACGTATCGATTGCTGCACCCATTACATCCTGTAAAATGCAACGGACGTTAAAGATGAGTAAGTGGTATTCATTTGCGCTTTTGAGCCCAGGTTTATAGTTTATTCTGTATTATAGGGATTTTTTTTACATTGTATCTACTATTAGATTTTTTTAGTATGATAGAATTTTAAAAATAAAAAAGAATTATATCTTTACAGACAATGCAAAGAACAAAGGGAAAAAAATAAAAACCCTAAAAAAACTAGAAAATTAGAAAAAGAAGTAAAATTAAGAAACTAAAAACTAAAAACTGAAACTCTAAGGAGCCGTGCCTAAAATCACTTGTTGCATGCTTCAAGAGACCAGGGGACACAGACGGTAGTGGGGCTGCTTGAGCGGCTGCACAACCTTGCTAGCGAGGAGCAATGGCCTAGTGAAATAGTCTATGCATTACGAACTATTTGTTGGGAAATTTTGTACAATATCATTGTAAATATGTATAAATTCGGAAATAATATCTAATATGAGAATGTTAAGTGGGGTATCTTTTGTTCGTACTCGGTGGCAGAGCCAGTACTCGTACGATCAAAAACCTGGATTTTAGTTACCTTGACGATACCCTTGATGTGATCCTCGGTGAGGTCGAGCCCGCCGGCGCCTTCTTTCCTCAGCCGCAGCAGCACGTCCACGAAGTCCTCCTCCTCCTCCTCCCCCTTCGCCTTCTCCTCCGCGTGCCCCGCCACTATCTCGCTCAGGAACCTGTCCGATTCCTCGGCCATGTCGTCCAGCTTCCGGTCCAGCCCCGTCACCCTCCTCACCACACACCCCGCCGGCGTCGGCAGCAGGTCCACCCCCTGGAACCCCGCGGTCAGCACCGACGTGTCCGTTATCATCTTTTGGAACCTGTCCGCCGTCGCGCCGCTGCCGCCGGCCGCCACGCGGGTGACGACCGCGTTCGTGTAGCTGTATAGGAGCTCCCTTAGCAACACGGCTTGCCTGGAGGCGGCGGCGAGGTGGGTGCGGGCGACAAGGGCGGCGGCCTCAGCGGCGTGTGCGGGCACGAACGACGCGGCGCGGCGCGAGGAGAGGAGAGGAGGTGCACGACGGCTAGCTTCTTGGCGCGATGCCAGTTGTCGCCGTAGGGCGCGAAGTGATGTTGCACGCCCATAGAACAGCTTCTCGGCGGCGGCGGACGGTGGCCGGGAGGCGAAGGTCTAGTCGTGGTTCTTCTTGAGCTTACCATTAAAGAAGTGAAATTGAAATGATGAAACTTAGAAAAGTGCAGAACTCAAGGGGGATTCTTCTCGAGCTTACTATTAAAGCTTGATTATGAAGATCGAGTACCCAAAGAATAAATCATGTAGATTAAATGAAATTGGGTGGATTATATTATTTTTCCTTGACGAGTTTTTCTGAAGTTTTTCGGTCAAGGTTTTTAATGAGACAATTAGTGTAACACAATATAACATGTATCATGTACTCTTTTTCCAAATTTTTTCAATAGGTTTTTATGGAGTTTTGATGAGGTATGAACATGTTGAATAAGTGCACAAGGGGGTGTTGGGAAACCTGGGCCTGGGCCTGCAAGCCTGGCTCATGAGTGGATATCTCTCCACTTAGTCTATAAATAGGGGGTCTCAATCATTATAAATTTGTACTTGTGAAGAAGAAAGCAATAAAGAAAGACATGAGTTCTCCCCTTTATCTCTTTATGTGATCAATCTATTATTTGCATTACCTGTGTTTGATCGTCTCTTTTGTATAGAAAAACATGATCAAATTAGACTTGTCAGCAACAGTTCCTCAACAAAATCGAGGAATTCTTGGTTGGAGAAATAGAGGATGCAGTCGTCGTAGTTAATGAAGACCTGCAGTTTGTTGGAATTTTTTGTACGGATAATCCATTTTTTATTCGAAATTACATAAATATACCCGCGGGAAAATTTTTTACAAAAATAGGCTCCAGTCGCCTAATGGTTGGGCGATTGGAGGCGTTCGCCCAACCACACGGCGACACAATATATCTCGCTGCACAGTAGAGCGATTGCATTAAATCGCTCTTCCGTATGGCGACTGGCATGCAGTCGCCATACCGTTAGGCGACTGCCATGCAGTCGCCATCCCGTTAGGCGACTTCAGGTAGCCCCCCTTGATTGTTTTAGAATTTGTGAATTTTGTAACGTTGAACCGGTAAAAAATACGGTGAAGTTGTAATAAAAGTTTATGTTCATTGTATATTGTAGGTGTGTAAAAAGTTTTTTAATTTTTTTTTTGAAAGATTGAGTAGAGAACGATCGATACATACACTGTTAAGTGAGATAGTTTATATGCGGAAAGAGATGATAGACTTATGTAAATATAAATAAACTTCATAATATAACTGTGAGTAACATGGCGCATGTATTTTCATTACATGCATAACATATATAGCATCTGCAGCACGCCTCACTGGTCACCCTGCTGTGCCCCGTCACCGCGCCCGCGTCCTCCCATACGGCCTCGCTTGGCCCTCCTCCGGTGCAACGGATTAGGACGATCCGAAAAGGTAAAACGAGGAGGAGGGTGTCTATCCCGCCCCTGCGCTGGTGGAGTCAGCTGCACCTCTGGCTGTGTAATCTCCGGTGCACCGGGGAGGGCACTGGCAGAAAGAACCTGCGGTGCGACGTCGGGCGACGGCGCGAAAAACTGGTCCACATCCTCCTGGCCTGGGGAGACGCCGTGCTGGTAAGTACCTGCAATATTAATATCGTTAGTGCGTTGCATGTCGTCTTCGGATAAACACGGTATAAGACCCTATGCGTACCCGTAGCTGGCGCCATGGAGGAGGCGTACACCCCCTGCGTGGGGAAGACAGGGGTCTGCGTAGGAGGCGTGAAGTGAACCGGTGTAGGAGGCCCTGCCCAGGCTGAACCCCCTGGCTGCTCCGGGTGAGGTGGTGGAGGACGTGTCCACGTAGGTGCACCATAGTAGTGCCACGCTGGTGGAGGTGGCACTGGTGGACGAGCAGTCGTAGCGGGGGGCGTGGAGACCGCCGGTAGCCTCGTGCAGGACAGTAGGCTAACGATACGTCTACACCCCTCGTGCACCCGACGCGCAAAGCTGAGGCCCTCCTCATGGGTCAGCTGCGCACCACTGGCGAGCCTCTCCAGTACTGTGCCGGACTCGGCGTATAGGTCAGAACCGACGTCAGCCTGGACACAAAGACATAAAATGGTCGATTATGGAAACGACATTACCATTTGGGAATCTTTGAAATGACATGTAACGTACCGCGAGGTGAGCGTCGTGCGCGAAGTGCGCGGGGTACGTGTCCGTCGGAGCGGCGACGTGTGTGGCAGGCGGGTCTACCACATATATGAGCCTGATACGGGTCTGCGGCTGGTACCAGCGCAGGTACTCCGCGTACTCCCTGCTGTCGTACGGTCGGTCCTCGTCCACGCGGTCGTCGAGCGCATCCTGCCACTGCTCGACCCAGGGCTGCATTCTCACCGACCAGTCCGTGCCTCTTTTCACTCCCTTCCCGCTGTGCCTGCGTATAAAACCATTACGTAATGTGAGATACTTGCGAACGCAGTAGTAAGTATGTACATATTTAGCACAAACGTACACTCACCCGTGCACGTGCCGCGGAAGCGATGGTCCGACTGGTACAGGAACCGGCTGCCATAGCCCGAACTGCCGCATCACCCGCTGGGGTGCGTAGTCCTCCACGTAGATGAGGTACACGAGCTTCCGGCGGGTGAGCCAGAAAGCCCGGTCACGCCAGCAAAGTGAAGACAGACCGCCAGGAGCACGGGCCTGCACTACCGTATCAGCGTACGGCTCCCAGCGCACGTCGTCGGCTGTGATGCGGTCGAGCTGCTCCACAAAGACTCGGTACGCCCGCGTGACCTGCACGTGCGCGAACTGTACCTGCAAGAAAGACAAGTTGTTTACAATGACGATCGTCAATAAGAAAGAAATAGTTAACTGTGATAAAACTTACTCGGCGACGGCACCACATAGAACCCATCGTCGGCCGATCGACTTCTCCCCCCGGATACATCTCGGGCCCGTACGGACCCACGTCGTCTAGCACAGGTCGTCCGACGCTTAAGCGCTCGAACGACCACAACTGTAGTAGCAGGGGACAACCCGTGAGGATCGAGTTCGGCTTGACCCTCGTGCACGCATCGCACAGCGCGCGGTACGTCGCGGCAAGTACGGCCGATCCCCAGCTGACCTGGTGGGGCTCGCCGTCAGCGATCGCCCTCGCATAAGCGATAAGGCGCGCATCCACCGAGTTGCCGTGGCTGGTGGTGAAAAGCACCCAACCAAACAGCCACAGCACGTACGCCTCCAGGTGCCGCGAGACCTGCTGATCGTCTGCCTGCGGAACCATGCGCTCCACCTGAATGCAAAAAAGTTGTTATTAGTACGTAATACCACAAAAAAGAGCTTCGAAGATACGATCGATTTTATATACCACGTACCCGGTACTGTCTGAGCCACCTCAGTGTCGGCCCATGGGTCTGCGCCTCTCCGAACACGTGGTGGTCAGCGGCCGGTGGAACGACACCCTCGAATCTGCCGAGCAGGTCAGCGCGCCAGTCGGCCGGGGCCTCCGGTAGGAAGGCAGCGTCTCCCGCGATCGGAAGCCCAAGAAGCAGGGACACATCCTGCAAGGTCGGCGTCATCTCCCCGAATGGGAGGTGGAAAGTGTGCGTCTCGGGCCGCCAACGGTCCACCAAAGCCGTCAGTAGGGAACGGTCGAACGGAAATCGTCGTGATCGATCCCCGCCCGCCTCGTCACCGCCCTCGTCCCCGCCAGCGGCTCCATCCTCCTCTGTGGCCTGCACCATCCGGGCAAGAGGGAGTAGCCCGGCATCCCGCAGCCTGCAAACAAAGTGAAGGTCAGCACGGAACGAACTAACGGTCGCACTAAACGCTGGAATAGTGCTCACCTGGCAGTCCAACGAGGGTCGAGTCCCCAGGCCACGCGAGGTGTCCGTGTCCGGACCACTCCCAACTGAGGCGGCTCGTCCGTGCTCCCCGGTGGCGGCACTAGATGGGAAGCACGATGAGAGCGGTCCACGTGCTCGTCCAACAGCGCGAACCGCCACTCCGAGTCACGTCCAGCACGAGTCATACCTGCAAAATTTGTACAATACTTTCAACATTCAATTTTCTGCATCTAAATTTGTACAATAATTTCAACACTAAATTTTATACATCTAAGACTGTACATTAAACTTGGTACATCTAAATTTCTACATCTAAACTTGTACATTATACTTTCTACATCTAAATTTGTACAATAAATGGTACACAAAATTTATAAACTAAATTTTCTAAACTTTATTTGTAAACTACATTTAGTACACAAAATTTGAAAATTAAATGTCTAAATTATATTTCTATATTTAATTTCTAAACTAAATTTTGAAACTACATTTTCTAAACTAAATTTGTAAACTAATTTTCTACACTACATTTTCTAAACGAATTTTCTAAACTAAATTTGTAAACTAATTTTCTACACTACATTTTCTAAACTAATTTTCTAAACAATATTTCTAAACTAATTTTCTACACTACATTTTCTAAACTAATTTTCTAAACTAAATCTCTAAACTAATTCTCTACACTACATTTTCTAAACTAATTTTCTAAACTAATTTTCTAAACTAATTTTCTACACTACATTTTCTAAACTAATTTTCTACACTAACAAAAAATATAACACGAAAAATTACCTGAAAATCGCGCACTCCCCCTCCTCTTCTCCTCCTCTCCCTCTCCTTCTCTTCTCCTCCTCTCCCTCTCCTTCTCTTCCCCTCCTCTTCTCCTCCTCTCCCTCTCTTCTCTGCGACGGCGGCCGAACGACACAGGACCGCGCTCGGCCTGGCCGAGCGCGGTATATATCTCACTACAAGTCGCCGAACCGTTGAGCGACTGAAATGCAGTCGCCTAACGGTTGGGCGACTGGATGGAAGT
The DNA here is from genome assembly GCA_017311315.1 of Dendrocalamus latiflorus. NCBI lineage: Eukaryota > Viridiplantae > Streptophyta > Magnoliopsida > Poales > Poaceae > Dendrocalamus > Dendrocalamus latiflorus. Next base: position 3,063,992 of record CM029658.1, read on the forward strand.
CGCCCAACCGTGGGGCGACTACAATTAATCGCCCAACGGTTAGTAGATTCATTAAATGTCGCCGTGTGGTTGGGCGAACGCCTCCAGTCGCCCAACCATTAGGCGACTGGAGCCTATTTTTGTAAAAAATTTTCCCGCGGGTATATTTATGTAATTTCGAATAAAAAATGGATTATCCGTACAAAAAATTCCAGTTTGTTGTAGCTACACAACCGCTACACGCCCTGGAAGGTGATGGTAACCAACGGTGGAGGGAGGAGGTGCTGGTGCTCCCCTGGCTCTCTTGATCTCAAAGTTTCCATGTTAGCTCCTTAGATTTCAAGAAAATTTGATAGTATCAGTACTATTTTGCTACTCTTACCAAATATTGTTGCATTGTGTGACTTAGCTGGTCCCTGTTGTCTCTAATTCTTGGCTCCGCTACCGATGGTGACGCGGTGGAGGCCGAAGAAGGCATTGAAAGGAAGGGTAGTGGAAAGGATACGGAGGTTGGCCTCACACCTGTTGTTTGAGGTTGAAGAGTTAATGAATGACAAATATCCTGTTTTGTGTGAGATAGTTAGCGAGACAGATTCTAATGTGCTTTTCCCCCCTTCCAAGTGCAACAATGGACTTGTCACAGTTCAGATTTAGGTACTCGTGTGCTCCAAATTGTAGATGGACCAGATTGCTAGATGTTGTACCAGACAGTTCAAAGTTAGTGAAGTGACGTGGCACTTTGCTAGGTTATTTTTTCTGCTCATTTGGGTTTCAACTTTTGAATTTTGGCTTCTAACTTCTAGTTTTTTTAATTTCATCTTTTTTTGTCCTTTTGGCTTTTTTGAAATTTTTTGCCTTTTTCTGTGTTGCTTTGCGTTGTCCGTGATGGGATACCTATTTTTCTATTTTAAATTTTTTTTAATTTAATATGCCAAATAAACTATTAATTACAGTGTAAAATAAGTCTCAAACAGTGAAAAAAGCCATAAGACACGAAAAAAACAAGTGAGCAGGGCCATTTGTTTCTTAGTCAGCTTTAAGGAAGAGAGAAGGGGTTGTTTGGTCCCTAACCCTCAAAAACCATTCCAAAAATCTCGACCATCGAAGAGATATGTTGGACCATCAAAGATGCTTAGTTCACGGATAACTAACTATAGCACTTCCTGGTTTTAATCCGAGCTATTCAATGGTTTCGTTCTTTTCGGTTGTGCCTTATGGCTTTTGAATTCCAGCTGTTCGCAAGAGAGAATACGAAGAGAGACAGTCACATGCAATTTTGACCAGTATTGCTGAAGTCGGTACAGTGTCTACTACAATCGACTTATAGACTCCGTTTTGAAAATATATTCTATTTAAAAAAATTAGTTACTATAGCATAAACCATAAGATAGAAACCGAAGAAAACGGAGCCAATCTGGACAAAGAAATCCATACCACAAGTAAAACCACATGATGAATAACCATATATATATATATATATATATATATATATATATATATATATATATATATATATATATATATATATATATATATATATATATATATATATATATATATATGTGTGTGTGTGTGTGTGTGTGTGTGTGTGTGTGTGTGCAACTTAAGGGTTGTATGGCCGGGCTCCGGCTCCGAGCTTTTCTACAGAAGCGAGTGCTCTAGGAGCTAATCCAACTTGCTCTAGTACGTGAACCCCAGGCAGGGAGCGAGACCATGCACTGCTGCACATGGCTTGTCTGGAAGGACCATCAAATTGCAACATTGCATTGCATGCACAAGGACGCATGGCTAGTGTGACCTTTTTTAATCGACAGGCATCTCTTCATTTTTGTTGACCGTTCTGCCAGCCTTGATCACTTACGTCTTGCTGATGATGTACGAACATAGAATCACATTGTCAGTGTGCAACTGTGCATACATATCCGTGTCACTGTGCACATTATGGTCTCGTTCAGAAATATTCTGTCTTTTGGCTTTTTATTATGATTTTTATCTGGTTATAAAAGAGATTGAGAGGGTATGAAATATGGGATAGACTATTGCACAGGCGATTGAAATTTTTTTATCTTTCAGTCACCTAAAGTTGCACTTTGAATCACCTGAAGTTGCATATGTTTTTTTGGAGGGGGCTGCAATTTTAGTTGATTGAGAGTGCAATTTCAGATCACCTGAAGTTGCACTCTGAATCACCTAAAGTTGCAGCTGTTTTTTTTGGAGAGGGACTGCAATTTTAGTTTATTGAGAGTGCAATTTCAGGTGACTGAAATATAAAAAAAATTTAGTCGTCTGTGTAATAGCAAAACTGATGAAATATTTATTGAGGAGTCGAGATGTCCTCGCCTGTGCGTGGTCCGTCCGTATGTTTGTTTGCTGTACCGAACGGGCGAATTAAGCGCCACTGTTCTGGGCCTCCACGGTGTACGTATCTCCAGTGATGCGTAGTAGCGACAACTCCGAAATGTATTGCGACCTCTGCGTGATTCCATCCCATGTATTCCTATTGGCTGACGACGTTCGTGGAGGTCTCGAGGACGTCCCAAATGCTTGACGTTGATTCGAAGCTTACATCTCTAACAAAGATTTTTTAAAACAAAAAAACTATTTTAGAAAGGTAGTCTGAAAAAACGAGGCTTATTTGTTTCCACAGATGGCTCGCTCTAAACGATTTTAGCTTCTGATTTTTTGTGCATTCGGTTTATTTAAAACTGAACCTAATTAGAACACGTTTGCTTCTGATTTTAACATATTTTTTCTTTTTTCTTATTCTTTTACATTGTCTATGATAATATAACTTTTTTTATTTTTTTCTCATTTTCTTAGTAAAAGTTAGCAGTTGCTGTAATACAATTTTAGCTAAAAATCATAGGTAGAAACTTAAGCTAAAAACTAGTTGGAGCAGGCCAATTATTCAATCCGGTCAGAACGAGATCAGCACTCCTGTCGTGAGTCCCTGCAGTGAACAAACAGAAGCAGCCCAACTAACTTCGACGGTTTTGTTGCTCACTTGCTCTGGAACCGCACAGGAGGGAGGGTGATGCTGATGCTCGGACAGTTTGACAACGATCAGAATGCTCTATTCTAACAACGCTAGCCTGAAAGTGACACAGGTGAAAATTCGAACAAGGTTGCACTCACCTAGAGCACACAAAAAAAAAGCGAGGAAAAAACATAGCAGTAGCATAACTCAGGAAGCAGCTAGCATCAGAGTACTGGGCCGTGGCTAACCTCAGAATTTATTACGGAGACGAAGAGAGAGGCAGAATCGTCACTCACTCTTGCAATCAATCGGACATCGAAAAAATGCTGGATGATCGAGCAATCCTAGCTGCTTATATCGTACGACCGGGCTAAGCAATGCTGAATGTTGGTACCCATCTCCACCTGCTGTCTGGGTTGGAACAGCGTCACACTGGTCGTAAATTACGACCACGAGTATTACGATTATGTGAGGCTCTGATATGACCATACTCAAATAGTTTACGACCATGCAGTGTTGGTTGTAATTACTTGTGATGGCTACAGCCATCTGTGCGGCTGTGCCTGATAGTTATGACTACTTCGTCGATTACCCTTACGATCACTTCTTCATGTCGTACATGTACTCGTAAGTTCAGCTGACAAGAGTTACAACCACACTTTCGCTATGCTGCACGTTCTCGTAACCGAGCTACGACCACTCCGGTTTACGAGCAGTCGAGACTTCGACTGCAAACCCCAGCTCCTTCGACCACATTCACCTCCACCTACGAATACTCTCGGTTCTCGATAACTTCGAGTACGCCAAGTACTCGATACCAATGTGCATCTCCTCTGCTCCTCTTATCTTCGAGTATGTTAGCGACAATACGAAACACAATACGCGAACACAATGAATTTTTCTCGGAGCCAAAACGCTCCGCTTTTCTCTTCTTTTCTCTCCCTCAACTTCTCGATCACAACCGATCGCTCTTGTTTGCTCTCCTTCTTCTTCTGTTACAATACTTTGCTACTTCCTAACTTTTTTCGATCGCATCTCCTTGCTTGCTTTCAATTACACGACTAGTCTGCGCCTTATAAAGGCTAGTTACAAGACTCAGAAATGGACTCAACAACTTGACTCGACTTCTACTACAGAACTGACTCGTACATGTATACGAACTCGTACACGGCAAATACTACATATCCTACCCAAACTCAATATTTCCTACCAAAATAAGATTGATTCCAACATACACCCCCTTAATCTTGTTTCTCTACCTTGATCGTATTGATCTTCTCTTGCTCCCGCATCTACTTCTGTTGCCACACTGGCATCTACATTTGCCTATTCTTCCTCCACTGGTGCCACATGCTCCTCTTGGACCTCTTCCTTTGGCGCGTCAGACTACTTCTGATCACAGCTTCGGCCTCTACTGTCAGTGTGCTCTGCTGCAATTTGTACGCGTGTCCTGAGTCATCTGCCCACCGTGCCCCGTAGAGTGCCTGCGTCCAGTGCCTACATGCACATATGGTCCACCTTGACCTCCCATGCTGCTAGTTTCTGCTTCTTCCTTTTTACCTGCACTCTCGTGCGTCGTTTTTTTCTGGGGCCGTCACCGCCCTACCGCCTGCACTTTCTCTATCCTGAACCTTGCACAATCCGATGCTTACTGTGCCTCGCTCCTGGACTGATCTCGTCCTTCCTTACACGCCCCTAGGCTGGAGCACCTGCTCCCACGACCGCCTTGGCTTCGCTGTTACCTGAGCCTCCCGCTTCTCTCTCTTGGACCAAATCCGTCCGCTTTTTCATGTACATCTCAGCTGATGCTATACCGCCTCTCACTCTTGTGCTCGTGCGTTCTGTCTCCAACGATGACCACGTTCCTTCCACAAACCACAAAAAAAATACACCAACCTGTACTCCAAGCCTTCCTCTTGAAATTTGTGCATCTTCATGCTGACTGGACTGCTCCCAACCGTCCAGTCTGCCACCTACAGCGCCTGCATGCATGCCATGGGCCTTCCTGCTGTCGGCTGCATACACATCTCCCGAACCACAACACTCACCTGAGTCGCTGCACTCCTCTGTGTCAGTTGTATGTCCCCCTGGGATCCGTACTCATCGGGCTCATTGCCTGGCTCCTCCAAGCTACTCTTCAGACAAACTGATTTGCAAGTTTTCAAAGAAATCTTGTACAATCAATTAGGAGATCTCTTCACTTTCATCAACAATTCTTCGTTCTTGTCATAGACATGTAAGAACTCATCCTGCAGCACCACCCTGTACCATTCTTCTGTCATTTGCCTGAGGCTGAGTATGTTACTACACAGATTCAATATAAAATAAATCTCAGATATCAACTTCTAATAGCCATTCTTGCATTGCATCGGCATCGATCCCTTGCTTTTTATCTGCACCATTGAGCTGTCTCCAACCTTGACTCTACCCGAGATATTCTCATAGAGCTCATGAAATATGGAGCGATCTCCCGTCATATGATTATATGCTCCATTATCTAAGTACCACCAATCAGTGTGATTGTTGCTGCATTCCTCCGTACGTAGTTTAGGAACTACGTTCTTCTCATTCAACATCACCATGCTTGGTGTCTCTTCAACACATAAGAAAAGAAGTAGTGCCGGCTCAACATTCTCCTCATCACAGGTGAGGTTCACATCCTCATTCTTCTTTCTTGGGCAATCCGAAGTGTAGTGCTCGTACTTCTCGTAGTTAAAACACTTATTTGGTTGTAGCACTCTGATGCGTAGTACCCATATTCGCTACATTCAAGGCACTTGATATGTGACTTATCACGGGATCTTTTACCACTTGTCTTGCCTAGCCTTGTCTCCACGGTCACCTCTGCCGCCTTGACCACTCTGGTTGCCTCGCCCGTGCCATCACACACGGCTACTTGATGAGCCATCGTTGTCCCTCGGATAACCCTTTAATAGCAATGCCTGCTGGTTATGGGACTGGGACCCCTGCTCGTTACACGACTAAAACCCCTTCAGTAGCTCGTCATGCATAGAGATGGCAACGGGTAAATACCCATCGGGTATTGCCATTCCATACCCGAACCCGCTAGGTGTAAATTTACCCGTCGGGTTACCCGTATCCGCACGCAGGTAGGAAAATTTACCCATACCCGTACCCGCGCGGGTATTACTACCCGACGGTTAACCCGTACCCGCAAGCATACCCGGTTCAACACATAAGAATATCATCAATTTAGACATTCATTAATCATACATGCCAAGCACAAAAGCGTCTAATGATCAAAATTAGTACATCATATAAACATACTTGACATGACCATATCAACATATGACAAACAAATAAACAATCAACAACAAGTAGATAATAAAATTAACATTTGAGTGGGATGCCTAGTTGTCTAATGCGGGTATTCATTACCCGCGGGTAGGCGGGTATGGGTAGTATATACCCACACCCGCACTCGTCTACCCGGCGGGTAGAGGATTTCGCCCAATAACGTACCCATGGGTACATAAATTTTTTCATACCCGTCTCTTTATCGGGTAAAACCCGTCGGGTATTCGGGTATCGGGTACCCATTGCCATCTCTACTCATGCACTTTGAGGGATCAAGTGATCTCCTCAATCTTCTTCTTGTCTAGGTCGGAGGAGTACATAAGCGTGGTGATGACAGGTATGTACTTCTTCGGAAGCACACGTAGATATTTCTTCACTGCCACAAATTCCTTCATCTTGTCACCAAGAGAGTTAATCTGATTGTATAGCGATGTTAGCTTGCCGATGAACTCGTCCACCGATTGGGTCTCTCCCATTTGGAGATTCTCGAACTCGCTCTGCAAATTCTAGAGCCGCACCTCTTTCACATGATCAACTCACTCGTGCATCGTCTGAAGCATCTCCCACGCTTCTCATGCTGTCTCCTCCCCCGATGAGCTGATGTATCATCGAATCTGGCACGGCTTGGTAGATAATGGCCAAAGCCGTCTAGTCCACTTTGTCGTCCACCTCCTTGTCCTTCTCCTTCGAATCAATTGCACCCAGACTCCCTAGGCACACATACTCGCCTTCATCTTCATTACCCACACCAGATAATTGTTGGTTGTCAAGAGAGAATACTGGAAGGAGATCAGCCCACTCCGGGCATTCGCCGTCTCGCCCATGATCTTCAGGCTCTGATACCAATGTTGGAACAACGCCTCATTGGTCGTAAATTACAACCACGTGAGGCTCTCATATGATCACACTCAAGTAGTTTACGACCACACAGTGTTGGTTACGACCACCTGTGATGGCTACGACCACCTGTGCTTGATAGTTATAACCACTTCGTCGATTACCCTTATGACCACTCCTTACTATCGTACACATACTCATAACTTCAGCTGACAAGAGTTACAACTACGCTTCTGCTATGCTGCACGTTCTCGTAACCGATCTATGACCACTCCGGTTTACGAGTAGTCGAGACTTTGACTTCAAACCCCAGCTCCTTCGACCACGTTCACCTCCGCCTACGAGTACTCTCGGTTCTCGATAACTTCGAGTATGCTAAGCACTCGATACGAATGTGCATATCCTCTTGTCTACGAGTATGTTAGCGACAATACGAAACACAATACGTGAACACAATAGATTTTCCCGGGAGCCAAAACGCTCTGCTTTTCTCTCCCTCAACTTCTCGATCACAACCGATTACTCTTGTTCGCTTCTCCTTCTTCTGTTACAATACTTTGCTACTTCCTAGCTTCTTCTGATCATATGCGATCGCATCTCCTTGCTTGCTTTCGATTACACGACTAGTCTGCGCCTTATAAAGGCTAGCTGCAAGACTCATAAATGGACTCAACAACTCGACTCGGCTTCTACTACGGAACAGACTCGTACACGGCAAACACTACGTATCCTACCCAAACTCAATATTTTCTACCAAAACAAGATTAATTCTAACAATCTGCCTGCCTTGACTACCAAACTCTGTATATGGATGCCGAAGCTAAGCAATGACAACAAAGTCATTCATGGACATGGCCAGCGAGCTGTAGCAGGCTGTGCCCATAGGCACATGAACAATGCATTAAAGGTGATGTCATGTTCATTGCCATTGTCAACCCCTACCCTAAGCAGTTTTTTGAAAGCCAGTTCTTTCTTTCTACCAAATGGCTGGCGAGAGGATAACAGATAACTCCTACCAGTGTTGCTCCTCTATATTTTCTCTATTTATATTGGCTTCTAAAAGCTGTTTTTCCACAGTAAATAGTTTTTGTACAATACCTAGTTTAAGACAAGGTCTACTAGTCGATTGTAGTATATATTATAGTGACTTCATTTATATCAACTAAAATCACACACGAGTTTCTCTTTTCATAAAACTTTTTATAAATTATTATTATTTATAAAACCAAAAACCACCCGCAAAATCCAATCTCTCTTCTCTCACTGGCCACCGCGCGGTCAAACGGTTATTTTTAGCCGGGCTTTCCTTTTCTTTCGTTTTTTTACCGTCCGTGAGGGGGAGAAGGAAAAATATTGCCGTACGTTTAGCCACCGCAGCTCACATGGCAGACACGCGGGACCCACGTGAGCTTCCTAAATGACCCCACGTCCGTACCTCGCAACGATTGGCCGGTGCAACAGGCCGGGGTCCAGTCTGTTCCCGGTAGAAAAGTAAAAAAAAGAAGAAGAGAGTAATGCAGCGAGCTCCGAGAATCACCTCCTATAGCTCTGCCCCCGCCCCGTCCATTCCCTCTCCTCCTATCTCTTTCCTCATGCGAAGGAGGGGAGGAGGAAGCTAGCTACACAAGAACAGAGACACGTACCTCGCCGTTTTCCGTTCGCATTGGCCGGCTTCCACGAGCGGCCGGCCTCCCTCCCGGAGGTAACGAACCGACCTCGTCGCCCTCCGTTGCTTCATCTCCAAATTGAAATCTCGTGGAAATGCTAGCTATGTTTTCTTGTTTTTGGCTTTCGCTCGATCGCCACGAACATCTTTTCTTGGTGCATGTAGTTTTCGTCGTCGTTAATGGTTAGAGAACGAGAGCAACATACACGTCCGTCCAAGCATGTCGGGAACGTCTGCACCGCCCGTTGGCGCGGCGCTTTCGGGCCCACGTACGTACGTACGTAGCAACCTCCGCGCGCGCGGAGGGAGAGGCCGCGCATGGCGTGGCCAACACCGACCGCGCGCCGACCTCACGGGGCTCGCCTCGCCTCACCATTGCCGGGCTCTACCCGTGCACTCGCCGGCGCGCGCGCGCGCGCTTTCGCTCGCTCGGCTCGGCTGCATGCGCTTGCGCGCACGAGCAAGACGCTGCTTGGGTAGACATGTACGCGCGTGATGTGACTGTGAGAGCGCGCGGCTGATCGTGTCGTTGCTTGACCGTGTGTCTTGTGTTGTGCACGCATGTTCAGGAAGGAAGGGGAGGCGGGCGGCGGGATGCCGGGGGAGGAGCGGATCGTGGTGTCGGTGCGGCTGCGGCCGGTGAACGCGCGGGAGGCGGAGCGCGGCGACGGCTCCGACTGGGAGTGCGCCGGGCCCACCACCCTCCTGTTCCGCGGCACCGTCCCGGAGCGCGCCATGTTCCCCGCCGCATACACCTACGGTACGCGTAACGTACACACGAGCTGCTTGCTTCTATCTCGGCCGCTGCAGATGCTCGTTTCTTCCTGTAATCTTTACTCATCTTCAGATAGGGTGTTCAGCGCCGAGTGCAGCACGAGGCAGGTGTACGAGGAAGGGGCGAGACAAGTGGCTCTATCAGTGCTCAACGGGATTAACTGTACGCATGCAGCAAGCAAAAAAATTCAGAACTCTTGTGATCGTGTGTGTGTAATCTGACATGACTCTTCTTCCCCCTGCAGCGAGTATATTCGCGTATGGGCAAACAAGCAGCGGCAAGACTTACACGATGGTCGGTATAACGGAGTACAGCATGTCGGACATCTATGGCTACATAGAGAAGGCGAGTGCCCCGTTAATATTGTTGGTTTGATTTGTTTTTGGTTGCAATGTTCCTTTTTTTTCTTTGGTTTACTTGTGATCCTTTGCATTTGATTGAAGTTCTGTCTTGTCTCTGCAGCATCCTGAGAGAGAGTTCATCTTGAAATTTTCGGCCATGGAGATATACAATGAGGCTGTGAGGGATCTTCTGAGCCCTGACGCGACGCCTCTGAGGCTTCTTGATGACCCGGAGGTGAATGTTCTTGCTAGTTACCTGAATGTAGTTAACCTTCTTTTTTTTCTTCATATTTTCTGTACTCATGTTAGTTTATTTGTTGTTTGGATTCAAGCAGAAAGGAACTGTAGTTGAAAAACTCCACGAGGAAACTCTGAGGGACAAAAGCCATCTTTTGGAGCTCCTTGCTGTCTGTGAAGGTGTGGAAGTGGAACTGAGTTTCTTTTTTTTCTTTCCTTTTTAGTGGAAACTGGAAACAACAAGCATCAGCTCATTAGTTTCTTCTAGTCTGCTGATTAATTTTGGTTTGTGTGACAGCTCAAAGACAGATTGGGGAAACTGCATTGAATGAAGCAAGCTCTAGATCTCATCAAATACTCAGGCTGGTATGTGCTCAGTGCTCCGATCATCACTGAATGATGTAGTACATTCGTTTTGCAAGAACTGATTGTTGTTCTTAAATTGCTATGTAAACTGCAGACGGTTGAGAGTTCGGCAAAGCAGTTCTTGGGGAGAGGCAACTCAAGCACCCTTCTGGCTTGTGTGGTATGAATAGCTCTATTGATATGTTTCATATTCTTTCACGCACATAGTTCCATGGCCTCTGAGTTTCTCCTTCTGGACAGAATTTTGTTGATTTAGCGGGAAGTGAGCGTGCATCTCAGACAGCATCGGCTGGTATGAGGCTAAAGGAGGGCAGCCATATTAACAGAAGTCTGCTTACATTGGGAAAGGTCATTCGCCAGCTCAGGTTTGTTGAAGTTCTCTTCTGCATCTGTATCCGACAAATGGAACTACATTTCAAGTCATTTTAGTGCTACACCTCGACATTTTCACTTGCTGTAGATGCTCTTTAACTATGTCATTGTTGTCCATCGGAATATGAACAACTTGTTCCTGATGCAGCAAGGGGAGAAATGGTCATATTCCTTACAGAGATTCAAAGCTCACTCGCATACTACAGTCATCCTTAGGAGGCAACGCAAGGACAGCCATTATCTGCACAATGAGTCCAGCACTCTGTCACATTGAGCAATCCAGGAACACACTTTTGTTTGCAAACTGTGCAAAAGATGTAGTTACCAACGCACAAGTCAACGTGGTGATGTCGGACAAGGCACTGGTGAAGCATCTTCAGAGAGAACTTGCGAGGTTAGAAAATGAGTTGAAGTTTCCTGGATCAGCCTCTTGCGCTACCCACGCTGAGGTTTTGAGAGAGAAGGATGAACAGATTAAAAAGGTGTGGTTACTGTTAGTAAATCCTTTTGTTGTGATCTTCTCATTCATGATAATTGCATTACTCTGTCTTATTACTCTATCTTATGCATTTTTGTATAATACATACTGTAACTGATTTTCAGCTGGAAGAACAGTTGAAGGAATTGATGGAGCAAAAAGAGACTGTTCAATCTCAGCTTGACGTAATGTGTCTGAAGAACAGTCGGTCTTCGGAGTCTCTTCCACGAAATGTGTCTGAATATGCACTTTCGTCTTCTGACACTCATGATATAGCTTATCAAGATCAAACAATGGATGAACAGTCAGTGCCACTTTGGCGTCCACCTAGCAACCATATTTCCGACAGCGCAGAGAAATATCAAACAAACGGAGTGGCTTCCCAAGCTGCACCTGACAACTCTGAGCATTGCAAGGAAGTCCAGTGCATCGAAACAAATGAGCTTAGAAGAAGGAAATGTCAAGAATTATTTCATGGACACAAGCTTCAAACACCTGAAAACACCGATGAAGAGAAGCACGGTGAATCCATGACAAATACAGTAGAAAATGCCATCGAGCTATACGCATGTGATTCTGACCCGTCTTTTGACCTTGAGAAACCTAACACTGACGAATATTTGGCCCTGAAGAGGTGTGTAGTGAGCTCCAGGGACAGCGCACTAACTAGGAGTAGAAGCTGCAGGGCTAGCTTCATGGTCATTCCAAACAGTTGGTTTGATGATTCAGCCCACATGAACATGACACCACCAGGTGAAATTTTCAAATATGTACCCAGAAGACCAGAGACGGTCAGGAGAAGCCTATGTACTGAAAACGTTGGCCACCAAAATGATATTTCATTTGGCTGTTACGTGGGATCTGGGAAAGTTGCCTCAGATGCAGTTACAAACAAGGGCACTGGCAATACTGAAGAAGGTGTTATCACTGACATCAGCTGCATAACTGAAGTGAAACAGCAAACAGAAAAGAGCCATGCATCCCAACCAGAGGAAAATCAGGTACAGTTTGTATAAAAATGGCCACTCAATGAGTTCTGCTTAGATACGTTCTTCTCAGTTTAGGACTGCATATTTGTCAAGGCACACTCAATATACGATATGTGCTCCATTCATTTTCCTTTCTTTTTATTGGCATACAGTTTTGGTTACACAGTAGGTAAGTTGACAAAATAAATTGACTAGAGTTGTATCAATATATAAGGTGCTAAATGCTTTGCTAATACCTCAATTATTTTAGCTCATCAAGCTGATTTTGACGTCTGCATACATTGATTTAAGCAGCAGCACATTACTGAAGACTATGCGGCGGTGAAAAATGTCGAAGATATTGCCACAGATTCATCACCGAACACAATAGAGTATCCTTCTCGGTGGCCTTTTGATTTCGGGAAAAAGCAGCAAGAAATCATCGAGTTGTGGCACGAGTGCAACGTCTCCATAGTGCACAGGACTTACTTCTTCCTCCTCTTCAAGGGAGATCAGGCAGACAATATCTACATGGAAGTAGAGCACAGGAGATTGTCCTTCATTAAGAATTCTTTCAGTGCTGATGGTGAGCTTAATGCCACTGTTTCATCAAGGTATGTTCTCTCGTCATATATATTTTTAAGATGTATCAGATGATTAAAATCAACAGAAAATCAGCTTATCTACGCAACCCGCATACGATGAATTGCGCGCATTCTTGCTATTTGCAGTTTGAGGAATCTTCGGCATGAAAGGGACATGCTCTACAGGCAGATGCTGAGGAAGCTCCATCTCGCAGAAAGGGAGATCCTTTATAGCAAGTGGGGGATCGATCTGAACTCCAAACAACGAAGGCTGCAGCTGTCGCGCCGCGTATGGACACAGGCCGACATGGAGCATGTGAGGGAGAGCGCCGCTCTTGTTGCGAAGCTGATCGAGCATCTAGAGCGGGGGCAGACCATCAAGGAGATGTTTGGGTTGAGCTTCACGCTGAATCCACGAGCTGACCGGAGATCTTTCAGCTGGGTCGGCGTTTACTCCTGAATGAGCATACTGACGAAGATGACGACGACTTCTTGATGAATTTGGCATGGTAGTAGACGAATGCATAGTAGAGGACGCTGTTTGTCAGGTGAGGAGTTCAGCTTCAGGCCCCAGATTTGGTTTCACTAATGTCCATGTATCTATTTATTTTTTCTTAATTCATGCATGTGATTGATTTTTCTGAGGGGGGCTTATGAAAATGAATCGACCAGAGGTGCGCACTCTTTTGTACTTAACCGCATGGTGTCTTGCTGTACTTGTGAGTTCTGGCAGTCTTTGCATCAGCGTATGTATCTACATTGTGCCAAGAGAAGGCTTTGAATGGATTGCAGTCTTGCTGTAATTCTTCAGATGGCAAGTACATCCTACAACACAGCAGCTGTTCTTCGTTGCTATGTGTTTTTTTGAAAGCGGCGTTGCTATGTGTTTGGCAATGCCTCCAAAGTAGTCATGCATCTGTCGGTAAAAAAAAAGTTGCTATGTGTTTGAACGGCTTGGTGTATTGTACTGTGATGCAAAAGCCCAAATCTGAATCATTGGCTTGTCACTAATATGATCACTTGGTTGGTCGGTAGCCTGCCGATGGATCGTTTCCTTTTCAGTTGTCAGCTGTTACAGTTGGGCAATACTTGTCACAGGCAAATTGGATGATGTTATGCTCTACCTTCTACAATGGCGGAAGCCAATTTGGTAGTTTTCAACTCTTCGTTCTGTCGTCTTCTCTGTTCCTCAAATTGCTTTGGCTGAAATTTTCAGGGGCACCACTCTCTCTTGTCAATTCCAGTACAAATGTAGCATACTACATCTCAAGAAAAATGGCAGAACAGAATGTGAAACACGTAATCTAGTTTTTATTGTATTAAAACACATGATACTATAATCTAAAGCTGGGGTAAAAAGTTCTGGAAAAAAAATCAAATTGAGTTTAAAATCAGAGAAAATCGAGGTGCTTCATTGAAATCATTTCAACAGTGGGCCAGTGGCTTAACCGATTCCATTGGGCCGATAAGAAACAACTGGTTTGGTATAAAAGCACAGCTGGGCTTTGCTTAACTCTCGCGCACTTCGCTTCGCTACTCTCTCTGTCGGTTCAAGTGGGCGATCCAAAGGCGGCGGTGGCGGCTCTGCGGTTGGCAACTTGGCACTGAGCTCGGCGACATGGCGGTGCGGCTGGCGGCTTTCGTGCGGCGCCTGGCGCCGGCGCGCCCTCCCATCCTAGCGGAGGCGGAGGCGGTGACGTGCGGGCGCGGGGACAAGAAGACCAAGCGCGGGAAGCGGTTCAAGGGCTCCTACGGCAACGCGCGGCCCAAGTGGGAGAAGAAGATCGAGCGCATCAAGGACCGCGTCGAGGTGCCCCGCTCCACCCCGTGGCCTCTCCACTTCAAGCTCATCTGAGCTGCGCGAGCTCCCCCTCGGTTCGTCAGGCTACCTAGGGTTTTACCCCCTATCGATTGTTGCTACCCTTGCCGTTTCCGTTAGCTCCACTCCCGGCGCCTGCACGGCCATGTGTTTTAACTTAGTTGTTTCTCATATTTGGTCGTGTCAGATACGTACCATCGAATCGAACCACCATGTTGCAACTTTGGCCAATGCAGCCGCTATGGATGAGATGAATCATGCTTTTGTATTGTAAATGAGAAATGCCCAAGTAGTGACCACTTGAATCTTAATGAGTTTCGTTCGTTGTTACTGTCATTCTGTGTCATGGTTGAGTCTAGCATTTCTGTGCATTGATCTTTGTTCTTGCCTGGATGCCATTAGGCTTTAGGATTATGATTCGCAGCTTGATCTTCCTAATGTACCCCTTATAGATTAAACTTGAGACTGAGCGTGGATTAAATTTATGAATGATGGATTTCGCAACATGGAAATTTTGTTGAATGCTGTTCAAGATATCATTGTCTTCTAATGCATGAGCCGTCGTTGCTATATGCAAAAATGGTGATTATTCATTTTGGTTTCTGTGTTCTTATGCTGAAGTGCGACCTTATTGTCATTAATATTACCAGCTTGACAGTTTGAACAAATCTAGGCACCATCAGTTTTGACATTATATTTTCTATTGCATATTTATTCTTAGAGATAGGGCCTGACGATTCACTTCAGTTCCCACGTCATGCTTGAAGATGCAATGTTTGTTGGCCAAACTCTTGCTAACGCCTAAGGAACACAACACAAGAACATGATGAACTAACATAAGATTTGGCGCTGCAGAACTTGGCAGCATTTTCTGGTTTACTTCTTCTCCTTTTATAACAAATACAAGAACAAAAACTGAAGTACTAATGACCAAAAAACTGCAAACACTAAAGACCAAAAACTGCAAGCACTAACTCACTAGAAACTGCAATCACTAACTCACTAGAAACTGCAAGCCCTTACTCAAAGCAAATACCAAATCAAGATTAATTTTCAACAATCTCCCCCCTAATCTTGATTTGCTAAACCTCACAAGATGAAGTTCGATCTCCTGACGCATCTCTAAAGAGTTTTGCCTTCTTCTTGTTGACAATGCTGCCAGTGACACATCTTACCGACGACTTTGACTTCTTCCTCAGCTCCAATTGTCTTTCGCCGATAACACAACTTGACGGCGACAGAGACTCTCATCAGAGCATACACACATGAGAACTTGGACACAACTACAAGGACTCACACACACATTACATCATGCACTGACACATCTACGTGCACGAGCACGACGCGACTATGCATACGTATGTAACACACCTCCTACGTGCACGACCAAATAAATGACACATGCAACACTCCTACTGTGCCAAATATACAAACAACTCAAAAAATGCAATCATGCACTAATACTTGTACACGGACTCAACTAAATGCACCAAAAACACTACTGATGGTGGAAGAACGTCGTTTTTCGTCGACGCCGCTCCCGCCTTGCAGCCCACCTATGCCGCTCGTCGTCGCCACACCACAGCGATCACGTCGTCACCCCCAGTGTGCATGTCACGTGCGATTATGGCACACCGCCCTGATCTCGCCATGGCTGCGCGAACCTTCGCCGCCATGCTTTTGAGTTTCTCCTCGCACCTCGCTCTGATACCAAATGTTGGCCAAACTCTTGCTAACGCCTAAGGAACACAACACAAGAACATGATGAACTCACATAGGATTTGGCGCTGCAGAACTTGGCAGCATTTTCTGGTTTATTTCTTCTCCTTTTATAGCAAATACAAGAACAAAAACTGAAGTACTAATGACCAAAAAACTGCAAACACTAAAGACCAAAAACTACAAGCACTAACTCACTAGAAACTGCAATCACTAACTCACTAGAAACTGCAAACCCTTACTCAAAGCAAATACCAAATCAAGATTAATTTCCAACAATGTTGTTGCCATTCATGTCGTTGCTTTGACAATTTGAACGACTTGAGTCACTATAGTCATGGCAAAGTTTCAAATTGCATCGCTTACCTTTAATGACAAAAACATGTAATATTATGGGATTTGTGCCACTGGTGGTTTTACAAAATTTCACATGGTGAAAGGCTGAAAACTCCGAACATACAAGTAACTTTTCCATGATGATTCTATTTATGCGCTTGGCTATACCGTTTTGTTGATAAGTGCTTAGGACGGTGTAATATCTCACAATACTTTCTGACTTGTATAATTAAAGTTTCAAATTCTTCAGAACAGAACTCCAAGCTATTGTCAGTACGCAGCTTCTTGACATACTTGTCAATTTGCCTTTCAATCATAATATTTCACTCCTTGAATGTCTTGAATACGTTCAATTTGTGCTTGACGGAATATGCCCAAGCTCTTCTCGAATAATCATCAGTAATGGTTAATATGTAGTTTACACCTCTAAGTAACGGAACGCGGGACTCTCCCTACAAATCAGAGTGAACATAATCGAATGTGTATCTTGTAGAATGGGTTGCAGTGCTAAATTTCACTCTCTTTTGCTTGCAGAAGACAATGTTCATAAAATTTCAACTTGCTGATGTTTTGACCATCAATAAGTCATCTTTTGCATAACTCTATCACATCGGCTTCACTCATATATCTGAGGTGCATATGCTAAATTTTAGTAGCATCAGAATTAGATAATTTATGTGCGGTAACAGTAACATTACCTGAAATTGTAGTATCTCGCAGATGATATAGGTTAGCAGCTTTCATATCAGCCTTCATCACAACAAAAGAATCTTTAGTGACCTGTAGAACTCCATCTCCACCTGAATACTTGTACTCTTTAGTATCAAGAGTACTCAATGAAATAAGATTTTTCTTTAAATTCGGAATATAATAAACATCTGACAAAATTCTGATGGTGCCATCAAATATTTTGATCTGGATAGAATCAATATCTGCAATTTTGCATGATGAATTATCACCCATCAACATGAACCCCACATGGCGTAGGTTTATATGTAATGAACCACTCGCGGTTCGGACTCATATGAAAAGTACATGTTGTATTAAGAATTTATTCATCACCGGGTTTGAAATACCAGCAAAGACAACCAGAACATCTCCATCAGAAAACCTTCTTTGGTAACAACGGTGGCTTCAGCTTCATCCTCTTGTTAATCCTTCTTGAAATTGTTATTCCTTTTCTTCTTGTTATGCAACTTCCAGCACTCGGATATGTCACGATCGTTCTTTTTGCAATACTTGTATGACTTTTTGTTCCTGGATTTAGATATGCCTCTATATATGTTTGAGCTTCTGCCTCTGGAAACATCGTTTGAACCCTTATCGTGTTGCCTGATGTGGACATACAAATCTTCTGCATGTGTATTTGAACTTTCACTAGAAACCATAAGTTTTTTTAAATAGCATACAGTACTTCATAAACATCACCAAGAGTAAGAGTATCTCGGATATATAGAATAGTATATCTAAAAGTAGAGTATGAACTAGTCATCAAATATAGTAGAATAAGACTTAAATCTTCATCATATTTTATCTCCATAAACTCGAGGTCAGCAACAACTTCATTAGAAGCTGTCAGGTGGTTCAACAATGAGGCTCTCTCCACCATTTTGTATAAACAAATCTTCTGCTTCGGATGTATCTTGTTGATCAGATCATTAGTCATACAAATTTGCTCTAGTTTTAACTATAATACGGCAGCGGATGTCTCCTTCAAAACCACATGTAGAATATTATTTGATAGATAATAATGAATTTGAGATAAGGTCTTACGATCTTTTCGTTACTTCTCCTCAATAAACAATATCGTCAGCATCTTATCGATATCTAAAAACGCATCATCCGCATGGTAGCACTGTATGTATAATCCGTCCGGTCCGCGCAGGCAAGAAGAAGGTGCGGTTCTTGGAGCAGCCGTTGATGCCGAAGGCGCCTATGCCTGCGGCGGTGGCGGCGGCCGCTGGCGAGTCGGAGAGGCAATGGAGGAACGGGAGAAGCGGCGAGGAGAGAGCCAGGCGCAGGGCAACGCCGGCCGCGAACAGGAGCGCGCTCTGGTCCTGGATGCTCCGGTACCGCGCCCAGATGGCCACGTCCATGAACTACGCGGCCTGACATGACACGACATGCAACTTGCTTACCGACAGACGATCGATAATTAGACTTGTCGATGATGGCGCTGTTCATAGTATGCATTGCATTGCATGGTTTAGTTGGGTTGGTGATTAGTCTTGTCTGTGTGTCGGCGTTGGTGGCGTCCTAATTGTGACCGGTGGTCCTAATCGGTGTTCGAGTGCACAAACACTGTTCTTTTCGTCCTAACTTGGTCCACGATCAATGACACTATTTTTGGATGAAATCGTGTGTCTGTAGCTCACTTTGGAGCATCGAAATTTCGCGAGGATGTAAAGGAGAAAAGGAAAATTTACTCTGTCAGGGGGCCGATACAAGAAATTCATGCAGAATTCCCACGTTCCAAGCGAGGCACAAGAAAATTTCCATGTGTTTAAATGTTTCGCAAGATCTTGCTGCTTCTCTCAATCTCTCATCGGTTGTCATCGTCGTTGTCGCTGAACCTTTTTCGCGAGCGAAGAAGAAACCGAACAAGAGAAGAGAGATTGACGTGACAACAAAAGGAGAGGGCCAGTTTCTCTCGTGGCCCACTAGTCGGCCCGTGTGTGGCCCAACTTGGCCTGTTTGCATCATGGTCTGGACCTGTACGGCTTACAGCAATGTTTTTGTTGTGTACCTAGGTACGGAACTGTCGGTGGAAATGTGGAATAACTTCCTGCATTAAGAAAACTAGCAGCATAGGCGCGGCGACACGCCGCGCCAGGCACCGTGTGCACCGAAGTAAAAGAGGCGATAATTTGTGAGGAGTTTTTTTTAAAAAAAATCGAGGGTACATGCGTATTTTCGAAAAAGTTAAAGGGTTTTTTCGTAAAAATCGAGGACCCGTATGTAATGAAATGAGGACCCGTACGCAATTTAGAAAACCGCGGGGCGCCATCCTGCAAATTGGAGGGGGTTTTTCAGAAAAATCCGCCGCAAAAAAAACCCGCCAGGACCTTTTCGCGAGACAAAGGACCTGTTCGCGAAGAAAAAGGACCTGTACGTAAATTCCGGAAAACAGGAGGAAAATCCCTCCCCTGGCCGTACAGAAATCCTCCCGCCACGCGGCGGCCAGCGCGCGCGGGCGGGGGACGTGGCCGAGCGGGAGGCCGGGGAATCCCCCCGCTATAATAGGGGGTAGTATGAGATAGTTTTTTTTATCATCTTTTTAAAACGATTTATTGAATCGTCTTTTCAAAATAATTTATCAACATCTAGTTTGTTTGTATAAACGTTCATTCTACAGACAAAAATTATTAGATATAAAAATAACGGAAGAGCTATACTGTAGTTGACTATTTTTCTTTGTCAAAACAGTCGATTTTTGAGTCATTTGATTTGCTTTGAGATTGTTGCTTCTCCCAAGCAGGTCCGTATTGGATTCTCTTTAGCGTAATGCAGATGCTCGACCTTCTGTGATTCTGTCGAGAAAAGAGATTCGCCAGGCACATGCACGCATACGTGAGCAGTAGCTGAGCTCATCATATGATTCATATCTTGCTTTGTTCTCGGTTTCGGCATCTTTCTTCTTTCTTGTGTTGATTATTTTCCAGTGAGGCTTGCTGTGACTAATTTTTTTAGGGAGTGTCTATTTGTTATTTCTTGTCTATTTGTTATTCGATTAAATTTCTTAGTTATTTTGTTACATTCTCTAAATATTTTCTTAATAGGCTTACCTAATTTGTTAGGTTAAGTATTCATAATGGTTTTGTTCATTTAGAAGGATAGTTGGGTTTTTAAATTAAATTTCTCGAGATGTTTTGTTTGTTTTTCTGAATCTTTTTCTTAATAGGCTTAACTAATTTGTTAGGTCAAGTATCACTACTTGTTTTGTATGCTCAGAAGTACATTCAAATTTTGTTTGATTAAATTTTCTAGTTGTTTTGTCACATAGTTCAAAATCAGACTAATTTATAAGGAAAAAACAGTCGAATAACAAATAGACACTCCCTTTATTTTATACCTTACTGCTGCAATTGTAATTAATGTTTATGTATAACTTGTAATTCTGGATCTTGTATGGCAATCTTTTTCTTAATAGGCTTAACTAATTTGTTAGGTCAAGTATCACTACTTGTTTTGTATGCTCAGAAGTACATTCAAATTTTGTTTGATTAAATTTTCTAGTTGTTTTGTCACATAGTTCAAAATCTGACTAATTTATAAGGAAAAAACAGTTGAATAACAAATAGACACTCCCTAAAAATAAACCACCAGGCTCCACTAAAAAAAACGTCTTGGCCCGGTCCAGTCGTGTTCCTTTGTTAAAGCACTGAAAGCGAAAGACGGACACCGGAAAAAAAAAGCTTCCCTCTAGAAGAAAAAGACATTATTTTTGGAGAGATAAAATTGAGCTGTTTGCTTGGGTCAATGGAGTATCACACATGAACAAAGTCCCTATCAAATCGCCGTCGCCAGCAGGTAATGGATCATAGATCGACGAGCAGTGCCTGATCATGACAAGCGAACGGCCAGAAGGATTTCGTACGTACGTACGAGCGAGTCTTCTCCTTCCTTGTTAATTTAATTGTTTGTAGCACCATTTTTTTTCTCGTAGGAACGCAAGTTAAGCAAAGCTCCATGCTCCTCCGATGTACCGATGATCGCTGGACTCATCAATGAGATGTCGGAGAAGTGTTCGGTTAGTCACGCTAAAATCTGACGTTTCAGATTTCGCACGATGTAAGTAGCAGTGTGATCTCTTCACTCACACGGCGGTGCACAGTTTAACTCGTGCGCCGATCGCGCAGATTTATGACAATTATGTCGAGCTCATTTTATTATGATTTTTTAAACAAATAAATATGATAATTTTTATACTATCATTTTGAAGTGGTTTATTAGAATAGTTTTTTTAAAAGTAGCTTATCAGTTTATCGGTATTCTATTTATTTATATAAATATTCATACTAAAACTAAAAATATAAATCATAAGTTACAATTGAAAAGAACACACGCTCTGCCTCATATGGAGCCTTTTAGTCTTGGAGGGCTCCACTGATGGTATCAAATGATCAATATATCACGGATACGAGTCAAACATTGGTTGTCCTCGTCGATTCGTCCGGTTGGATCGGAGCCTCTCTGGCTGTTCCTATTCATTCCCAGACTTGTCCTGGTCGAAGAAACCATCCACTCCTGTCACACGGATCTGGACGTACGTCCAGCCCCATCCCATCTTCCCAACCATCCCAAAACATCACGCAGTCCTTTTCCTTCACAGCACCATGCGTGCGTTACCAAATTATGCTAGCTCTAGATATACGATTTTTCTTAAAAAAAGTAACAAGAGTAGACACTTTACCAATTGGTTCGAACAGCTTGGGTGAACAGAGAGGTTAGGCCCCATTTGGAATGACAGAAAAACATATGAATTTTGGAGGATTAGGATTCTATACGAAAAAAATTCCTACGATCTCATAAGACACATGAACAAGCTGTCGAAAGGAGATCGACTGTATCGCTGTATGTACATATCTTGCAGTCTAGCTGCTTGACCAGTTCAGTAGAAAGAGCATCGATCGATCCTGCGTATTCCTCCTACTCATAACGGCGCACGAAGAAGCAGCAGACATCGGATGCTACTTAGCAGCATGCATGGAACGCAGGGCCTGTAAACTGTCAGTGGCAGGAACCACACCACACGGCGGTGGAGGCATGGAGCTAACGGCGGCGGTGCAACCTTGCACGCAACTCGATCCGGCGAAGCTGCATGTACTGTGGCAGATGCTGGCTGCAGTACCGATGGTCTGCAATTCTGCGTGGAGGAGGAGCTAGCTAAACAAATCCCAAAGAGATATAAAAATAAGAGTGTGTATAGGTATTACCGGATATTTTATTCCTAACAATCATCCAAATCTCGGACCGTTGGATTAGAGATTCAACGGTCTCTTATTTTTGGAGGGGGGTGATTTTTTTGAAGGAGCAGAGAGAATTCGTGACCGTTGGATCTCTAATCCAACGATCATAAATCTGGATAATAGTTTAAAAGAAAACGGATGCTTATCAAAACCCTAAAAATAAACGAAGAAAAAAGGTGCTACGGCTACGTCTCGAGCAAAATAGCTAGCAGCATGGGGGTGGCCATGTGGCCAGGCCGGGGGGTGGATAATAGAAAGGAGTAAGTCCATTTTACCTCTTAATTTTTGACTGGGTTTAGAAATTAATTCTTAACTTTAAAACCAAGTATTTAATGGTCATAAATTTTTAAAACCAGTGCAAAATACCTTTTCAGTCCAAACCACTGTAGTTTTTACTGATGTGAATGCTGCATATCTGCCACATGACGTCACTCAAATCAGTTGCCACTTAACTCTCTTGTATGTAGTAAAGATATAAAAATAGATAGTAAGGCCCACATGTCATCCCATAATTTATCTCTTCCCCTCCAACTCTCTTCTGTCACTCTTCGTTCCTCTATTTTCTCCAGCAACAGGCCAACAGCTGCTTCCGTTCAGGTGCCCACTCGTCTCCTTCTACTGTAAGCGCCATCCTCCTGTTGTAGTCTTGGCCACCATCATTGCCTATCTCGCCCGGCTGCGACGGCACATCCATCTTGTCACCAGTCTTCTCCTACTTTTTTTTAGATAATGGATAGAAATCCGGCCTCTATATCCACACATGGATATATACAGCCAAACATTACAGGAGCCATTAGACTCAATTACTCAAAGCCTCAAAACTGAGGTACGCACAAAACAAATAGCAAAAAGACTAAAAGAGCTAGAAAGACTAAACTTCTTACTTCTAAGTCCTTGCTTCAAACTTGCTTTGACCTTGTGCACTGGCAATCCTTCGCATCCTAGTTTACTTAGAAACTCTTGATGACAAGCCTCATAATTTGATCTTGATCAGTAGCAGTCCTTCGCATCCTCGTTTACTTAGAAACCAGTCTTCTCCTACTGGCACCACGCCATCATCTCCTTCTATCAGATATGGAGTAGACGAACTCCGCCATGGAATTAATTGAATCAAATAGTTGCTGAGCTAGCTGATGGAACTCCTCTCAATGTCAATTGAATCGATCGCTCAAGACTAAAGAACTGATCAATTGAATCGATTGGTTGCCATCTGATTGTTTTTATGTGCATAAGTTGGTGTGATGAGCTCGATGAGATTAAGAAAGAGATGCTGATTTCGGTCCTTGGCAGATTCAAAAGCTATGCTTAGGGAGCAGGGGGTAGAATCAACGGCAGACTAGAGCAGGGGAGGGAAACAGGAGCCGGCGATGTTGTGGGGAGGGCGGAGAGAAGAAATAAAGGCAAAAAAGTTTTGAGGATGACATGCGGATCCCACTTCCATCATCTTTTTATTTGCTTACTGCTTATTGAGTTATCACATCATCTTAAAACCATCTTACATGTTAAAACTACTGTCAAATTAGATGAAAACCATAGTAGATTCATCTAAGAGGGTAGTTTGCACGGTATGAACTGCCGACGGATGCCAAATATCTGATTTTATAATTAAAAGTTGATTTATATGCTCAAAGAAAAATTAAAGGGCGTAACATAGATTTATTCCGAAAGAAACCCAAATCCACCCAGTTGATGGAGACCGCTGACAAGATGGTGCCACAGTGCATCGGGGCCTTCGTCGATTCCGCACTTACTCATGGACCATGACTACGTGTCGCTGGCCGACTCCTCGCCTCTCGTTTCGTCAGTCACTCACTGCTCCTTTCATGCCGCCGTGCGTGGTCACCAGCCAGGGGATCGATCCGTGTACTGTGTACCACCACTGCAGCCTGCAGGGCCCAGGCAACAATCCCAGCTGGATCGGCTGCGGATCCATCTCCTCAAAATGGATCATCCTGATCCTGCATTGGATATATCTGAAGTGCAATGATGATCGTGGTCAGACTTGTCTGACTGCATATGAATCGCCTATCCTCATGGTGATTCAGGATTTTAGGGTGCTATTCTCTAATAGTGACATTGGCTCTATTTTTTAAGCTCCGATTGATATTTTTTATTTATATTTTTTAAAACAGTGATGAACGGTAGATACTTAGAAGACCGTTTGAATAAACGGTTTTGAGAAACCGATTGAAAAAATCGATCCATTTATTTTGCCGTTAGGAGAAATTGAATAAAAAAATTGAAGTAAAAAAGACAAAAGAACAGGGTCATTAACATGAAATTTTAGTGTGCTGCGGCTGCGTGGAGCCGTGGAAGCACACTGAAATTCTGCAGTTTGCTCCTGCTACACAGCTACTGGTTACAGATATTTCCTGTTTGAAGTGCCATCTTCCGGTTAAAGCTTATATAAAGCCAAAGCAAAGGGGGACACCTTGTTCTTGTTTTCCTAGCTGCCCAAAATGACAGAAAATTAAGACTTCTAAACGAACGGAAATTATACTCAAGTAGGAATAGAACATTGCACCTAACGAAAATTTCTATGCAGCGATCAGTTCGTCACAAGAAAGGCAAGAACTTTTCCAGTCAACGACTGGAAACTTGCCAAGGCACGAAACATTGTAGGGGGTCAGATAAACCGATAAGACAGCAACTAGAAAGGAATCAAACGTAACAATCGGCGCTAGTTTAGATGGGGTTAGTGGACCTATAAGGATCAGGTGCGTCAAACTTTCGCTGCTGGGTGATCACACCATCCAAACAAAACTCGCCAGCAGCATCGGAAAGGACGGCACCTGGGTGACATGTGCAAGACTCATAGTAACTAGTTGCGCACCCGTGCGTTGCAATGAAATTCATTGAATATATAAAAAATCGTGCTAAAAAAGAGATTTGCTCTAATTAGTTGAAAAGTAGAGAATGATGAGAAGTTTAGTAAATAGAGCAGTTAGACAAGAATAGATGTACAACTACCAACTCGTTCTTTTATAATAGTGATGATATACTGCTAGACCCCCTTCCAAATCCAACCGTGAAAGTGGGTTAAACCCATCTGTTACTGTTATCCCGTCCATGATCAGTTCCATCATTCGGTTCAGGATAAGGCGCCGTCATCCCCTTCCTTCAACAGTAACCGAAAATTTTCCACGCATCGTCATGACAAAGCGCACGGATGATTCCTCCCAAGTACTAACCGGTTGAGCAGCAGAGAAGCAAGGTTTGGTCGAGCAGAATCGGCCGCGCCCACCGAATGGAAGGAGGCTCGAGCGTCGGCGGTCGGCACGGGCACGGCGTACGTGTAGTGGCCTGTGATCGAACACGCCGCGCGCATCCTCCAGCTCACACGGCCACACCACGTATGCAGCGCGGCGCGGCGCGTCCTCCCCCACCCGGCGGATTAACCCAGCGCCGCCGCCACGGCGCCCGACACCCCGGCCGCGGCCGTGCCACCCCGAGGCGGCTAGCTGGTCTGGCACGGAGACGCGAGCGCGACGCCACTGCCCGCGCGACACGTCCCCGCCCCACATTTCCCCCCAACCCAACCAACCCCGCGCACGCATCGCAGAAACACGACGCCAGCGTAATTAATAACATGGGTGTTGATATACATCTTTCGGAAGTTTTTTTTCTAATTATTATTCAGATTTATAATCGTTGGGTTAGAGCAACTCCAAGAGAAGCTAAATCATTTTTTAAAGATAAATTTGGCTATTATTGGAGAAAAAACGTCTCCAATAGACTCTGTAAATGACTCTCCAAATTTAGTAGCTCTCCATCCCTCCTCCTTCGCTCTCTATTTTTGGATAGCCTACCTCGCTCACCATCCAGCCTCTTGGCGCGGTCGGCGTTTCCTTCCCGCACGCTGCGCCCCATTCCCGCGAGTACGCGACCCACCGCGCGCCCTCTAGTTTAGATAGCCTGTTGGAGTAGTCTTTTTTTTTTGGGTGAGATTCATTTTAGAGAATAGCTAAATCACTAAATTTAGATATTTCTTTTGGCTAATCTCTTGGAGTTGCTCTTAGAGATTCAACGGCTTTGAATATTTTCCTATCCAAAAAAATCTCCCCCCTTAAAAAAATGACCCGTTAGATCTCTAATCCAACGGTACATTTATCCCGTGCGCCCGCCGCCACTCCTAACGGTTTTAGCTCCTACCTTTTTTTAATTTTGTCTTTTTTAGTGTTTTAGTTTTTTTGAATTTTTTCTTATTCCTTTGCATATTCTGATGATATATCATTTTTTATTTTAAAATTTAATTACTTTAAGCTATATTGAACAATGCTGATATAAATGAAATCCCTATAGTATGTAATATTACAATTGATTAGTAGATTTTACCTTAACAAATAATCCTTTTAAAAGTTAGGTATTATAAAAAAAATTATTTACTGTAGGAAAATAATAGATTTTCTCACTCCCGCGCCAACCGCTCGCGCTGGCTCTGGCTGCGGAGCGGGAGATAGGGATCAGAAGCCGCTACGTGCTCCGAATTCTCTGGTCCTGCCCCGCGACAGCGACGCCGAGCCAAGGCAGGCGGGCCCGCGCCGAACAACGCAGCTAGCTATAGCTACAGCCATAGAGAGAGAGAGAGAGAGAGAGAGAGAGAGAGAGAGAGAGAGAGAGAGACCGAGGCTACGCATGCACGCCACCGCCCTCCATTGGCCGCCCCGTTGCCATCACGCCGATTAAACAGCACGCTGGACGAGGTAGCTAGCTGCCGTGCTACCCTGCGATCCATTCATCCCCTTCTTCCGCGTCGACCCAGATGCGTGCGTGCGTGCCCAGGTGAGAGTCGGAGACGCGCGCGAGCGAGCTAGTGATCATGGAGGGCGAGGAGGACGGGGAGTGGATGATGGACGTGGCGGGGGGCAAGGGGGGGAAGTGCTTGGACAGGAAGAAGCGGTTCAGCGAGGAGCAGATCAAGTCGCTCGAGTCCATGTTCGCGACGCAGACCAAGCTGGAGCCGCGGCAGAAGCTGGAGCTGGCGCGGGAGCTCGGCCTGCAGCCGCGCCAGGTCGCCATCTGGTTCCAGAACAAGCGCGCGCGCTGGAAGTCCAAGCAGCTCGAGCGCGAGTACTTTGCGCTCCGCGACGACTACGACGCCCTCCTCTGCAGCTACGAGTCCCTCAAGAAGGAGAAGCATGCACTCGTCAAGCAAGTATGTGTCTCCGTCGATCACGACACTGTGTTGAGTTCTTCGTCACAATTCGTCTCTAATGCGTGATGGATTCTTGCGTGCAGCTGGAGAAGCTGGTCGAGATGCTGCAGGAGCCGCGGGGGAAGTACGGCGATAATGCCGACGCCGGCGCGGGCGTCGCCGGCATGAAGGAGGAGTTCGTCGACGCCGGGGCCGCGCTCTACTCCGCCGAGGGCGGCGGCGGCGGCAAGTTCTCCCACTTCGGCGACGACGACGCGGGCCTCTTCCTCCGGCCGTCATCCCAGTCGGCGCACGCCGCCGCCGGCTTCACAGCGTCGGGGCCGGCGGAGCACCAGTTGTTCCAGTTCCACTCGAGCTGGCCGTTGTCCACGGAGCAGACCTGCAGCAGCTCGCAATGGTGGGAATTCGAGCCATTGAGCCAGTGAGCAGATCATCGATCGATCGGATCATGCAACAATCATGCACAATTCACAAGAGAACCACTCGGATCAGGACACGCACGGTCGAATCCGTGGAGATGATCAACCGATGGTGATGTATACATAGCTTCTGTAGATCGAAAACCCAGGTCTGTCCTGGCAGTCTCTCTTCCCCGTCAGCATGCAACATTTTCTCTCCCTCTTATTTGTTGTTGTTATCATAATACGAGATCATGTAATCCAGGAACACGTAGAGAAAGATCAAGCTTATAGAGATCGCCACATGCAGCTTGCCCTGTTCATTCAATGGTTGCTTTTCTCTTCCTGTAACTTGTTCTTTCTTTGCTCCTTTCTTTGTTCGAATGGACAGAATGCAACGATGGCTGAATTGAATAGAGAACAAGAAAGTAGAGAGAGAGAGAGAGAGAGAGAGAGAGAGAGAAGATGTGAACGTAGATCAAGGCATTTCTTTTGGGATATATGACTTATAATTAAAAATTTTGAATTCTGATTTTTTACGAGAGAGAGCACGGAGAGACACTCACATGTAATTTTGGTCTATACAGCTAAAGTCGATATATTATCTACTACAATCGACTCGTAGACCTCACATTTTTTTTAAAAAAAACTCCGTTTAAAAACTAATTACTATAAGATAAGCTATAAGGCATAGGGTTTGTTCTTTTTTTTGCTAAGGCTTATGGCTGCGGCTTATGGCTTTTTGGGTTGTTTGTATGAGAGATTACAGAGTAATTGAAACTCACGTGCGGTTTTTGCCGATATAAATGAAGTTGGTACAGTATGTACTACAATTAACTAGTAAACCCTATCTTAAAAAACACTTCGTTTAAAAGTTATTACTGTAGAAAAACCAAAAACTGAAAACAATAGATCATGAGCCGAAAATGACCTGCCTCAAGATTTGTGAGCAGGAGAGGGGAGGGAATCGAACAGCACACACTTATAAGTGGTACAGTACGGGACTATACAGGGTGGCACAGATCACAGAACATGCATGCATGATGCAGCCATCGTTAATTCCAAGCAAATGTTCAGAGACGCGTCGTTTAGGTCAGCCCAAATATCATACTATTTGATACAAGATTTCTAGTGTAGTGTAGTTCGGATCACACTCAAATAAGACGGCAAACCTATAGGTAAAGCTGGATCGTATCAAAGGTGACCGGCTAACAACTCATCTAAGCAAACGAGTGCATAACCCAATGGTGTGGCACTTGGGTCTCCATCTGTGTGGGTTTTTTTACCGTAGTCTTCTAGGATTTGACCCGTGACCTGGGAACTATGAACCATTAGTTGACCACATTATCCAGTGGTCCTTGCTCTAATAAACAGAAGACTGTGCACACATCCATTTTTTTTGAAAAGGGCAGGAGGACTGCCTTCTATTGCTTCATAGAGAGAAGGGAAAACAACACAACCAAGTTAGGTTGAGGGACAAGGAGGGAGAGAAAGTCCAGGACTGACCCTAAAAAAGAAAAATAAACACCGTTACGGATTTACAGAGAGTAAAGGGAGCTCCTGTAGCCTCTTTGCCCCTGCTAGGGCCCAGACAGTTGCCTCCTCCTTGATGGTGGCGATTAAGGACAAAGGTGCAGTTGCCGTGGAACGGAAAAGACGAGCGTTCCGTTCCTTCAAAATATGCCAAGAGACTAGCATCACCGGTGATGACATTGCTTTTCACGGTGTGCCAATTGAGAGAACCACAGACTCCCACCAGTCACGAAGTGAGTGGAATGTCCGCCAGGTTACCGGGTTGATGGAGTCGTATGCAGTCCACTGTGCTATGAAAGTCTAGATTCTTGTGGTGTAGTGGCATACGACCAACAGGTGCATTGTGAACGGGGTTTTTTCCATCCCCGCGACCAAGGGCGGGAACAGGGATTGGGGGATTTTCACACGCTCGAGGATGGGGGCATTCCTCTACACCCCGGTGGGGAATGCCCCTGTTGCCATCCCTAGGCATGCCGAAGACTTGATCTGCGGTGGCTTTTGTGGGATTTGGGGGAGATCTTTCAGGCTACAGAGGGAGGCAGTAAGAGCTACGCTTGAGATCGGTGGTTGAGAAACTTTAAGGCAACTCTTGAGGGGAAGGGGTGGCCGTTCTTCATGGGATCTGGCTCTAACTTGCTTCATCAATGCAGTGAGGAAGGGGGTATGTGGTTGGACCTAGGAAGGGGTTCGGTGGAGGGGGCGTGGATTGACATCAAGGGTGTAGATTCAGCGAGCCGGCAGCGAAGCGTGCGGATCTGGCTGGATGGCTCTTCAGGGTTGTCGAGCAGGCCAACAACAAGGTTGTGACTTGGGTTGACTGCTTAACTAAATTTGGGGCAAGGATTGGGGTTTGGGGGGGGGGGGGGGGGGGGTTCGGAGTCGTGATTGTGTAGGACGGAGTTTAGGTGGATGTCGTGGCCAGCGATAGACCAGATTTGGGTGGGTCGCTCTGACTATCGCGAGAGCTCTTCCTGTGCCTTCTGTGACTGTACACTTCCAAATATCCAACTGTATTATTCTAAAAGAATAATTACCCAACTGGACAAATTGTGCATGCTGGATCGCGTGTTATCAGTAAGAATTTGGATAAGGTCTGGGTGGGAAGTGCATGGTGCACAAGGGAGTGGTATCGGGTTTGATCTCTAGCCACGCAAAAGTGAAAACACCCTAGTTAAAAAATGACTTAAAAAGTAGTAGCTAGTTGCATTAGGAACACCATAAAGCGTTTTTTAGGACTAAAAATTGAAATGTCGAGAACCTGCCAATATGCCAGAATTTCATAGGCTCATTAATCTGGACAAAAGTAGCAAATTAAGTCAAGACACGACGCAGGACAATGACACCGTTATTAATCCTTCGCTTATCCTATGTAAGAACAGATGAGAATTTTACTCAGTACTACTTCCTATCTGGACAGCGACCAGCAGCAACGCGGTAAAAAGTCCAGAACTCGTCCACGACCGGCATCCACATATGCTGATTTCTACACTTCGAAAAGGCACTTATCTCTTAAGCAGGATCACTCACAGGCAGAGTTGCTTCCAGTAATTAATTTCGACGAAATTACCCACTGTTTGCTTGAGCACTTACGTAACTCATCGAATTAGGTTGCTTTCCTTGGCGATCGATCGATCAATGCTCCCCTCTATATGAGGTCTCTTTCTTTAATTTCGTCCTCAACTGTTGTGTCGGGCTCCATGGCATAATGACATGTCACTGTGCGACACTGTGACGATTAGAATCATAGGAGGCGAATTCTGTGTTGATGACACCAGCCAGGGTCTAAAGAAATTGGCTGCCATGGCTCCAGAATATCACAAGAGCTTGTCGTGTTATCGTGGAGGTGGTTAGCATTGCTTCCATCCAACCGATATGGGTTCCACTCAAATGTGACAACTCATAGCCCACATATTATAAGCAGCAATGCATTCCTGTCAAAAGCAAAGACCCATCAGTGAACGGAAAGGGCAAAACACGAGATATATGTAATCGACTTGTAGTATAAAATTCTTCCTCTAGTCACAAATGGAGCCACTTGTGCAGCCTGTGATGGAAGGCAAGATTTCTGTCATAAGCAAATGTCCACGTGGCTTGCTTATCCCTTACTCACCCGTGTGAAATTGCCTTGGTACAGCTAGAACAGACTTTATTCAGTGGATGTTTGATTATTTGATATACTCCAATTAGAGCCTCAAATACGCAATTAATTTGACTCTCCAATTGAAGATGCTATTAGGTGTCAACACCAAACAGGTTACAAAGCATACAAGAAATGAGCACCACGATACAACAATTTAAGTCATATTTGGAACACATGAATATTACATGAATCAGGGCAATTTCTACGGCTTAAGTTCGTGCCCACAACTTTAGCCACGTTTAAGACACGGTTTTTTTACCATTCCTGTATGTGAAATTCCTATATTCCATTATTCCAAACAAGCTCTTAGCGTAGCCATGGATAGGTTATGCTGAGGCAAATAACATCTTTGACTTATTAGTGATGCATCGTGACTTGTTAATTTAGGGAAGGCATCTTCTATTATATACTAAAAGTGGATGGTATGTTTTTTAGAGTTGCTAAGGAAAAAAATATACTAGAAATTCTCACAAAAAAGCAAAACCATCTGACCCTCAATTTGATGGGCCCTATTTTAAAGGCTTAGATTTAATAGTTGGCTTAGAGATGTAATAATCTATCTATATCTATACTAATTATACACTTAGAGAAAGATTTAGACATCAACCTGATGGATCCGAGTCAAGGTTATTAAGGCGGTAAGACGAGGTAAGGCGATCCACCCCCCTCACACCTTTTAAGTGGTAAGGCGTGAGGCGAGGCGACACCTTACAAACGTCATAAGGCGAAGAAAACGGAGTTCTGAGGACTAAATCAGAAGAAATCTAAAGAGAGAAGGACCTAAAAGGACTTAATTGTAAATTCATAAATCTTTAGGGACTCAAGTGTTCAGGTCCACCATATAAACACAGATCCCACCTAACCCTAACTCCTGCCTCACTCGCCGCCGCCACCCTCGCTCCTCACTCGCAGTCGCCGCCGCCACCCTCGCTCACTCGCAGTCGCCGCCGCCACCCTCATTCCTCCCTCACTCCTCCCTCGCTCCCAGTCTCCGTCACTCCGTCGCCTCCCTCACTCCCAGCCGCCGCCTCCCTCCCTCCTCCCTCACTCCCAGTCGCCGCCACCCTCACTCCTCCCTCACTTGCCGCCGCTGCCTCCCTCACTCCTTGTAATGTTGCGGGCGGCCAGATCCGGCAAGGTGGAGGGTGAACGGCGGCGTCGGCGGCTTGACGGCGCCCTGGAGGCGGAGGCGGCTCGACGGCGCCCTGGAGGCGGAGGCGGCGCGAGGACATGAGGTAAACCTAGCCCATCTCTTCCGCCGCCTTCTTCCTGCCCAGCTACCCGCTCTCTCTCTGGTTTCGCTCGGGTCACTTAGACCTAAGGCGGACGAACGGCAAGGCGGGGGCGACGCCTTGACCCCCCGAGCCGCCTTACCGCCTAAGCGACGCCTTAATAAGCATGATCCGAGTTATAACAGCTAAAGAGAGATTCTAAATAAAATTGAACTATATCAATCGCTAGGTGTTATCTTTCATACAATAAAAGCTTAAGATGGTTGATTACATCAACTAAAGAAAAAGAGAGATATTGTAGAAATTTTCCCAAAAATTAAAAAAACCAAATATTGTAGAAATTCTTCCAAAAATTTAAAAAACTAGCTCTTAATTTGGTGGACCCTAATTATGTTTAGCAATCCATAACCGATAAATATACCATATAAATGAGAATAATTGCTAGAAATTCTCACAAAAAGACATCTAGCTCTTAATTAGGTGAACCATTTTTATGATTAATAAATCATAACCAATGATATTTTTAACCTATGAAAGTGTGCATGAAGTTGATTTGCACTGTGATATGCACACATGTATAGTCAAGGAACTCTTGTATTTAATTAAGATGCGAGATGCTAAAAGTAGAATTGAACTCAAGCGATCTACGCACATACATGAACTTGCCCACAATATCCATTATAATTGCATTCTTTTAATTGTATTAATATGGATACAACAAGGGTTCAAAATCCCGACGGTTACCGGCTGATAACCGTCGGTTATCGTTTCTACTGGTGGAGACTGGTAACCAAAAAAACCGGCTGGTATCAATTTTTTATTTTCAAATTTTGGCCGTTTTTTCCGGTTACCGCCCGGTTTTTCTGGTTACCGGTTTCAAAACATCTCAAAATTCAAATTTTGATTTTCAAAATGTGACCGGTTTTTTTGACGGTTTTTCCGGTAACCGGCCGGTTACCATTACCGGCCGCTGGCCGGGATTTCTCCTGGTTCCGGGTTTTAGAACCTTGGATACAACTATTGTCTCTATTATTAGAGATGCTGATTAAAAATTATAAAAAATAAGTATTTCCTCCCAAAGGTATAATATGTATTCTTTATTTTAACATATACTAATATACATTAAGTTCACAAATGAAATCAATTCTACAAACATAAAAATTAAATCGAATTGATAATGTTCTAAAAATTGCCACTAAATCACCGTGCTAGTTATTCATTAATATTAAAAACTCCATACCTCCATGCTTGGAATAATCCAAAGCCAGAATAGTACAATGATCATGGAAAAAAAGAAGGAAAATTGATCTCAGCTATCTATATTCGAATGCACTCTCATACATCTTTAAAAACAAACCGATGGACTAGGTCATATGATAGCTCTCTATAAGTCATTCTTACGTCTAAAAGATCCTCTGCATCTTTGATATGCCGATATATAGATTACATATTCGCAGTGGATGTCAAGATCAAGGCTTACTTATTCAGCCAAGTACAGTGATTATTATAAATTTTATCTAGTATGTAATGTAGTCTCGTACAGTCGTACTCATAATAATATCTTTCCCCCCTTTCTTTAAGTTCCATAACCCATTCCACGGCAGCTCACCATGATACCATCTACCTTAATTTTTTGTTTCGGAGAAAATCATCAAACTATGTTATCTTGGGTAACTTGAATTGCAGATATGTTGAAGAGTAACAAAGATGATAAGTGATGAACTGATGATAACGGTAAAATCATAAATGCCAAATGACTAGATACTGATGCCGCATGCACGCCAAGGAATTTACCAAACTTCACCTAGCTGACTTCGAAAAGGAAATCACCCACCCACCCACCTTGGCATAGTGCCAACCGTTTTTCAGTTATACTGTTCGAAATAAATCTATCACCAAAAGGCAATCTATCCTATGTACTATATAGGACACAGACTACATCATGCAACCGCCAACTGGATTAGCATTTGAATGGAGTACACAGCGGTAGACAGTGATATGATTATCAAACCCAATGATATGATGAGCAGAAAAGCAGATTACTAACAAATTTATTATTCTATTGTCAGTTGCATTATAGTCTCTTGATAATGTATGCGGCATCCCAACCCTAGATGGTGTTGCTGCTTAGACAAACCGAAACAGGGCAAATGCAGCTACTTAGCATGCATCATCCTACTTCACATTTTCTTGAGCTATCTGAAAAGCTAATGAACTAGACACAGGTATGACGCTACCGAACTCGGGTAATTAACTTCAATCAGTGGGTGCGCCGAATATATGATGCAGCACATGATATGATAATATACAAAGATAATTGATCAGTCACATGAACGGACAGTGCATACAGGGAGGTATCAGTTGTTGGTTCAAAAAGGCTTCCCTAAACTAAGTATAGTAGAAACAACAAACTTGCTCTTTGTAGCTGGGTCCTTCTCTCAATGCTCAGCTAATTTGCTCTTTGTAGCTGGGTCCTTCTCTCAATGCTCGGCTTTCACTTTGACATCCCCATTAGGCAAAACGCTCTGGGACTGAGCCAACCGTTTCGATTCCTGGATAAAATGAGATATTAAGAAACTAATGCAGAACAATATAAATGACCATCATTCTCAACAAGAAAGCAACAATTGAATTATTGAAGCACATGTTACCAGTGTTGGCAAAACCAGCAATTACCTGCTGGCTACCGCTTGGTTCCTAGCAAGCAATGGAATTTTGTGAAACCTATTAGCTCACTGAATCTAGCCACTTTTCACTTAATTTTTTTCACGGTTAAGCATCAATTGCTGATATTAGTTCAAAATAAATTGGGGGCAATGGTAATTCATCGGTTCCTACAGACTACGGTTACAGAAACCAACCTGTTCCAACTGAGTTCAGTCTAGGGATTAGGGTAAAGCTCTACCTGGCCAGGAATTGTGGAGCACCAACTAGAAACTGACACTGGCAGCCCCTCACGAACAAGATGCAGAACAACTTTTGTAATGCTGGTTGTTAGTTGTTACACATCAAACTTAAGGCTAGAAAGAAATTTCAAGTTCAGTTGATAATCTCATCTTGAAGCTATAAAATTCCAAATTATTATGACACTGAAATTTGAGTTGAATGACTTAATAGTACAGCAAATCCATGATACAAAAAGCTAAATTATAGGAACAGCCATGAATATGTAGATTTACAAAGTACGAATTACCAATGTAATTCTGGCCTCAGCTAAATTAAGTCCAAAACACCAAGATTAGCTTTTAAATTGGTAGGTTCTAATCAAAGACAGATATATCGTGGTCTGATCACAAACTTAAGTTACAAATATCATTCTGTTTTAAATAATAGAGCTAGAAATCTTATTAGGCTCAGCTAATATTAGATGTACTGTCACTTCCAGAAGAATGGAAGGTGTATTGTAATAACTAAAACATGAAATTGCATATGATTACTAAAAGATGATTAGTGCATTATTATTAGCCCATTAGACCCTATAGACATATATATCAAGGAAAAGCCAAGCTTAAAAGTGTAACTGTATTTCCACTTACAGCGGCAGAAGTAGCACGTATCTCCCTGTACGCTTCTACGTCATCAGGAAAAGCTTGTTCAAGTTCCTCAAGAAGATGCTTCCGCAGGCTCTGAAACAAACAGATTTGCAATGAACCAAGTCCAATTTTTTATTACCAAGATACAGAATTACATCATCTAGAAGTTCTTATAAAATAATGCCAGAAATTTTCACAATAATAAGGAACAACTTTAATAAAAAAAACCCACGTATCAATTTGTCATGGCAGTATCAGTGTAAAAAGTCATACAAACTGAATACATGGGACCAAACACCACACAAAGAAAAATAGCAGGGCAAACTTGGAGAAATCAACCCATGGCTCAAATTAGAGTCAAAAGTACAAAATTAGCAATGAGGATACCAAGTGTTCACATAAAAGGTACCCATGTGATGAACAAGAATGTTATATGACTAATTGACTTCATAACTAGTTGCAGCATTGATAAATCATAAGGCTAAACAAACCTGAGCCTTACGGTTTTACATCCACTCAATAAATGCTATACAAGTATTGGATAAGGAATTGCCATCTATTCATTTCAAATAGACCCACTAAATCATCAACTTGTACAACTACAGTGATAGGAATCTGCATGGGCAGTACAACAAACTTTGGGCCCACATTTCAACCAAATTTAATTAGAGCAGGAAAACTTCGAAAATGAAGGGTGTCCATAACAACTGATTGGCAGTAGTCGGTAGACCATAACCAATTTCAGTACTAAAGTGCTCCAAATAGCATAAAGGAAGGCTTGCCTCATGAAAGACAACATGTACTTCCTGAATAGATGGTTTGGATGTCAATCTATGAAATGAAATAAAAGGGCTATATGCTGGCTACTTTTCATGGCGTATACATATTTTATTCCTTTCAAATAACACTAATATGTCCTTATATCAAAAGCAACAAAAGCTTGATGACACGAACAACAAAACCACTTGGGCAACTGGAGTATTGGTACGTTGAAAGAAAATAGAATGTTCCCCAGTATAGAAGAATGATCCTCCATGGCTGAAAACAAGTTCTAATTTCTAACTAGATCACAAAGGCACAGGATTGTCACTGATTGAGAAAAGTGAACAATGAGAAAAGCTGTGCAGTGCGCACACTTGAACAACTAAGTCCTATGCGAGTTCTTTTGCATAAAGGAGCATCAGCACAACTATATTGTTCAGATCATAGTGCAATTGCAGTTTAGTTCCCCATAAATAGATCTGCGAGCTGACTCATACGTGACAAGACAATGCACCTCTAAGGCACTAATACTATGAACCGGGTCAAAATCTCACATTCTGTGTTACCGTTAACCAATTTCAAAGACAAAGTACTGCATCCGTACCTTGAAAGCATCGGTCTTGCCCTTGGTGATCTGGTTCTTGGCGATGCAGCTGTTAAGCACGTCCCTGGTGAACTCATCGGGGTTCTTCCCGTCATCAATCAAACTACCAAAACAAGCACCAATCCAGAACATACAGTTCAGGTCACACGCAACAACAAGGAGCAACGGAGAAAGAGATGAGATTAAATGATCTCACTTGACGACCTCCATGGGGACCTGGATGTTGCATCCGTCGGCCAGCTTCTGCATCGTGTCGAGCTCCGCCACGAGAGCGTTCCTGAATCGTAAGAGAAGACCAAACCCTAAGAATTCGCACACGCAAAGCCGCGGGACGAAGCGAGCCCCCCCCCCCCGGGGGGGGGGGGGGGGGCGGCGTTGGGTGCCGAGGGAGCTCACAGGCGCTGGAGGAGCGGGAGCTGGGACGCGGAGCTGAAGGAGGAGACGTTGAGGTTGAGCTGGTGGAGGAGGCCCAGGGTCTTCTGGATCGAGCCCGTCACCTGCGCCAGGTTCTGCTTCGACGCGTCCTCAGCGCGCTCGCCGCTGGCGCCCGCTTGTACGCCGTTGCCCGCGGCGGATGGGTTCGGGACGACGCTGTCCATGGCGCGGCCGGAGTAGGGGAGCAGGAGACGCAGGAGAGTCGCCGACGAGCGAAGGTTTCTACTTTCGACACGGGGTCCGCATGGAAGCGGACGCGCTTGACGACTCGGTGTTGGGTCGCGACTCGCGCGGAAACAGCCCAGAAACACCAGAGGGGGCCGCGTGATCCCGCCTGGGCTAACAAAAAATGCGGCCTGCTCGGGGGGTCCGCGCCCCAACTTTCTGTGTGATTCGACGCGTCAGCCCCACCAGGCCGTGGGTCCGTTAAACTGGGCCGCAGCCTTCCTAGCCCATCAACCCGCGCCGGCCGCGCCCCGTGTTGGGCGTAGCGGCCGCGCTGGCCCGCGCAATCACTCGGCCACCAGCCAGTAATCTCCCGTCTCGACGCTTTTCTTTTCTTTCTCTGAGATCACTACACTCCACGATTGTCATCGAGAACATTTCACATTCTCTCTCTACCGCTGATGAAGGCCCGTTCGGCTTTTTGGGTGGCTTCACTTCTGGTTTCTTGACCAAGAAGCTAGAAGCCGGATCGAACTGATTAGCTTTTGCATCGGTTTTTAGAAGCGACTTATTTATCTGGCTTTTATTCCTATCCCCTCTCCGACATCGCATCAGTCTCGCTCCTATCCGCTCGCTTGCACCCGTTAACTGTAGGGTTTCCTACCCCATCGCCGCCGCGCCTTAGAGAGCTAACGCCCCGCTAGATCTGCCCGTCGCCTCTCCTCCAGGCCATCCCCCGGCTGGATCCACCCTAATCCAGCTCTGTCTTAGCCGCCAGCCGAGCGCTCTTGCTAGTACCCCTCCATCGTTTCCGACAAATTTTGTGTGTCATCTGGTGTGTACTTCGAGCTGGCACCTCTAACCACCTCTGGATCCCTGTCCGGGTGTGCCTCCTCCTCCTCTGTCAGATCCTCATCGGCCACGGCCACCAACTCCACGTCATCCTCAATCGTCGCCTCCATCCCCGCATCGGACTATGTGTTCCCCTCCGTGTGTGAGCCCTAGGTGCGCGCCGCCTCCCTCATCATGTGTGAGGCTTTGCTGCGTGCCACCTCTCCTGGTGTCATTGAGGCAGTCTCCCTCGCCATCACCGAGGCTGTCATGTGTGCCGTCTCCCCCTGTCGCCAAGGCCATCCTGCGCAACATCTCCCCCTCCAGGATCGAGCCTTTATTGCATGCCTCTGTGGTATGTCCTCTGCCTCCTGTCCATGCTCAATTTCAATATGCAACAATCAATTTCATGACGCACTTGGAGTTGCATTTGATGATTTTTGCCATAATGTCATGGCCGATCAGTGTCATTATTTTCCTCCGCAATCATAAGTCCTTTTTCATAGTGTCATTGTTGCATTTAGATGGACAAATCGAAGTCGCCCTCAGCTGTTTGGACGATGTTGTGCACTTAGCTATGCTAGAGATTTGTCGTGAGGAGATGGCGGCAAACAACCAACCAATGGGTTGTCTCAATAGCAGAGGGCACCACAATCTCATTACAAAGTTCAAAAAATGCACCAGTAGAGAGTACACCAAGAAATTGTTCAAGAACCATGGGACGCATTGAAACATGACTACGTGCAATAGAAAACTTTGAAACTGAATGCCTCTGGTTTAGGAATTATTACTAATATAGGGTCGATAGTTGCAAGTGACGACTAGTGGGAGTAGCAGAACACGGTAAGCAGACATTCACATTGTTTCCTTGCTAAATGTGTTTATTCTTGTTGTTTGTACTAAAGGTTTGCTTGTGCTTACATTGTAGGCAATGCATGGTTGTGGAAAGTTCAAGAATGCTCCCCTGCCTAATGAGGACCTTTTGGAGTTCATCTTTGGCAGCGCAACGTGCACAAACGAACAAGTGTTCGTTCCTGAAGCCATCCGACAAAACTTGACGTAAGCTCGGATGACGACACTGCTGAGCAAGACATTGGCTCAACCAGCACGTTACACAAGAAGCCCTTCAAGGGTAGGAGACACACATCTCTGCTTGACACACTAGACGGGAAGAAATCAAAGAGCAACCGGGCGAACGACGCAATTGATTGCATCATTGATTTGTATGAAAGATTGTAGGAAAGCCATCCATCAGTCATGACCCCATATGGTCAAGGAGGCCGACTAGAAGGGGTGACCAGGTGCTTTTAAAGTTATCTGTTTTTGGCTAAAACTGAGTTTATATGCGAAAGCGTAAATTAAATGAGTTTTGCACAATTAAGACATAAATCATCTAGATTCACCTAAGTGCATCAACACCCTAAGTCTATGCCAAGAATTGCAATCTAAGGATGACAAATAATCGATTCAATTTCTATGAATATAAATTGCAAGTATGTAAATTGAGTAAAAGAAGGCAAACCACAATTTGCCATAGTCTCTTTTTACCATAGTGTTTGGAAACTTATCGGTCTCCCTTAGTCCATATTGAGGTAAGTCCAAATGAATTACATTGGCTCCATGAATTAAGCCAATCACCTTGCTTACTACTAGTGGTAGCTCTTTTTCCCTTTGAGTAGGTAAGCTCCAACGTTCGTAATATGTTGGGCCTCTTCACAATCTTTTTTGAAGAAATCACCAGACACGACGCCTCTAAGAGTGACAAGTCAAGCCCCCTTACTTGACTCTCACCATGTGTAATAAATGCACAAGCATAAGTGAATATGAAACCTACCTCTAGATGCAATGCATGCAACTAGAGACTTCCCTTCTTACTCACAAAGTGCAACATATGCATAATTAAGATGAGAGGTTCACACTAGCTCAAGAAAGTGGAAATGGGTTCAGCAAGCATCCAATAACCTCTCCAACCAGCAACAAGGGGATATTTATACCCCCACACAAAAAAACTAGTCGTTGGGAGAAAAAAATCAGAAATAATGCACTACAGTAGGCAATCGACCAGTCATACTGCTATCTTCACAACGCCTAGAGAACTAGCTGTTATAGCTTTGGTCGATCAGACCGTAGTCACAGGGGCCCATAAGCTGGTTTAACTGCTCGACCAAAACCGAGAAAATGAAGCCAGTCTATGTTGAGATCAAGCTATTAAAATATGATGAGATTCAAGCTAATAGACAAGACCTCTCTTAATAGTACATCAATCCTATGCTAATAATTCGGTCTTCCAACCAAACACCAAGACCATTAAATGACTAGAAACATATTCTTAGCCTATGCTAGTTATATCTTTGTCTAGACTATCCTCATGAAGCTTGATGATGAACATCCTTACTTCAAGTCCGTGTCCTTGTCTTGATGTGCATCTACCCATGATGCATCCTTCACTTTCCCTTCATCAACACATGATAGTCTTCATTTAACTTGATGATCAACTTATGATCATCTTCTCTTCGAGATCTTGATTTGATGCTCATCAACACATGATGACATTCTTCATCTTGAACCTTGACTTGATAGCAATCGACACCTAAAGCCATCCAAAGTCATCCTCATCATGGAACATAGCCTATTCATCCAACTAAAAAATATTAGCCCCATAATATAATTATCATTAATTACTAAAATATATTATTAACACATAATGATAGTTCTAGATTCTTCAGACCCCTTCTACTGCCTAGCCCAAGCAAGCTAGGCAGGAGGTACGCGACCTACTTGACTTGGACAAGGCGGACAGCTATATGAGTGTAGCGATGAGCATTTCTACACCTCCGTCTTGTTCATAAAAAAAGAGTACCGAGATGTGTTCATCACACTGTCTACATGGGAGGGCTACATTGGATGGCTTCGCAGAGTTTGGGCACACATGCAGGGGCGATTTTGAGTGTTCGAATCATAGTAATTTAGTTACTTCTCATGTTCATATCCTGTCATAGTGGTTTAGTTACTTTACTACTTGGTTTGGTTGGTCGAGCTCACATCCGTGATTCATTTGTATTATTGTGTGCTTTGTAGTAATTTATGTTCCATTTGGTTGTACTATTGAAATCTTCATTATTTGCTTGTCATTGGTTCTGCATTAAGTATTGTTCTCATCCTGTGGGGAATGGATGCAAGTCATTTGTTGTTGCCAGATTCAATGTCTCAATATCTTGTGTAACCTAGTTATTGCATGATACGTGCAAATGTACTGATTTCTTGCTTCACCTTCACATGTGAAGAGAACCAATGTCGCATGTCGACCATGGCAATGATGGGCATGACACGGGTGACATGCCTTCTCCTTTTTTGGAGGTGGCAGTGCTAACATATCTGTGTGATCGGTCCGCATCGTCTTCTAAGAGGTCTCACAGAGAACTCGTAATGACAAGATTGGAATAGGTTGTTGAGCGGCCTTGTCTGAGCTGTGCCACGATATGTTCAGGATGGGGAGAACAATGTTCCACCTGCTACATAACACGCTAGTAATAAACTATTGTTTGCAGTCCTCACCAGGCATCTCATAAAAAGAAGTGCTTAGAATGTTTTTTTGG
The DNA here is from genome assembly GCA_017311315.1 of Dendrocalamus latiflorus. Taxonomy (NCBI): domain Eukaryota; kingdom Viridiplantae; phylum Streptophyta; class Magnoliopsida; order Poales; family Poaceae; genus Dendrocalamus; species Dendrocalamus latiflorus. Next base: position 3,107,117 of record CM029658.1, read on the forward strand.
AATGTCGGTGCACCACAAACGAATAGGCAAGTAAAAAACCGGTTTGTACACTCCTCTTTGACTATGAATACCAAGTTTCATGAAGTACTCGATTGTGTGTGCCGCATGTCGGAGGACAACTTCGAACCTAGAGATCCTACTTTCAGTACTATGCATCCAAGTCTTGCGGAGGAAAGATTTTATCCACATTTCAACGGATGCATTGGGGCCATAGATGGGACGCACATTCTAGCCATAGTACGAAAGGAAGATTTTATCCACATTTCAACGGATGCATTGGGGCCATAGATGGGATGCACACGAGTCAGAATGTTCTGGCGGTGTGCGATTTCAACATGCATTTCACCTTCATGTGCGCAGGTTGCCCTGGGTCAATGCACGATACAACATTCTGCTAGACACTTTGCTTGGTTTTGTGCACGTCTTCCCGCATTCTCCTGATGGTGAAATGCTTCAGTATCACAACATTGTCTCGATATTACATGCAATATTTTACATTGAGTCTTGCTTATGTAATTTATATGAAAGGCAAGTACTACCTCGTGGACTTTAGGTATCCCAATAGGGCTAGTTATCTAGTGGCAGGTGACTGCGAGGGCATAAGGAGACATTCAACTATCACCATTCGCCCTTCCACAATGTTATTGAGCGTGCGTTCGGCCTTTGAAAGATGAAGTGGCACATATGCAAAACATACAAGGGTACAAACAGGAGGTACAAAGCAAGATTATAGTAGCAACAATGACCTTGCACAACTTTCTAATAGATATTAGGTTCCATGACATGGATGATGACAATCCGGCGTTGGCCGGGGAATGTGTAAGTGAGGAAATAGACCATAGTTCCGACGTGCACATGTTCCATCAAGTGATGCTTATATGAATCACGTATGTGATACCACTACAGATGGTCTAGTCGTGTGACGCCATTTGTACTGTACTACCTCATATGTGCACGTAATGAATGTATGTACATATGTTAGTTTGTATGCAAGACACGCTCTAGAGTATCTAGTTGTGCATTTCAATTCAAGCCATACATGGCCACGTGCAAATTGGTGCAATGCAACTCAACGTGATCCTTAAATCAGCATAATCAGCAAAAAGCCAAAATCCCATGCCAAAAGAACACTACGGCTTCTACTTCAGCTGATACTATTTATCAATCGTAGCCAAAAAGCTATCAGCCATAGCCCAAAAGAACAGACCCAAGGTCACTTGACCTGGAAAGACTTTCAGACATAGCCAAAGCTTCCAGTGGATACAGGAGGTAGGTGTTGTCCGGTCCTAGCCCAGCCAGCTCAACATGTCAAGCCATCTATGCATGTACACCTCAAGTTCTCAACCAAACTGTGTGCATTGTACATGTCCCCTTCCTCATCTTCATCGCTATTTTTGTTAAAAAGGGAACGACTAGCGCTCGGACGTCCGATCCAGGCGCTAGCTCTGTACACTGCCCGTGATGTCGGATCTTCGTCCGAAGTGAAACCAATTGTTCGATCCTACTCCGTCGGGGCACAACAACGTCGTACTCGACATGCTCGCGAAGAAGTCGCTGCCGTAGAGAGGGAGCCTATTGCAATCAGTCATGGAACGAGGAGCCCTCCTACAGAACCTCCTCATCGTCGAGAAGCTCCCGTGGTGGCGCACCCCCATGGGACCCAAACCATCAGATAGTTGGGCACAACGTTTTCCAATGATGTTTGCAATAAATCTAACCAATAACTGAAAAAATAATTCAACCCTGCTAATTTTCACAGCATAAACAAAACAACGAGTGGCTACCTGTGAAACAAAATCTTGCTCTAGTTACAACAAAACTCATCGCAGCAATTAAACGATGCAACAACATTGCAACAAAATAAAAAATATATTCTACAACACGAGGAGTGAACTCGTGCAACAAATCGAGTGAATACCTACAACAAATCTAGCTAATATCTGCAACAAATCGTATCTATATGAGGCACATGCAGAGGCCATCCCAATAGTCTCGCCTAGCCCTCCGTTTGCCATTTCCTTCGATTTGTACTGATTCGACGCCCCTAACTCCCTCTGATCTACATGAATCCGATGCCCTGCCTCCTCCAGCATGCCCCCTCGACGAAGAGAGAGAGAGAGAGAGAGCAGAGGAGGTAGAGAAATAATTTGTGTCGGATACTTTCGTACGGTAATAAAAGAATAACGTTTAGAGGTATGTGTCCAGATGATGGGCAGCCCGCGGACCGTTCGAACGAATACATGGCCTGGATGGAGGGTCGACACCTTACAAAAACTAAACAAAGCGTCACTCGGCCTCAATTTGGAGGCCCATCTCCATCTCTTAACCGACGATGTGCACCGGTGCAACGAATCATAAGCCGCCAGGTCACTCATCTACGTTAACGCCTACTCGTAGCAGTAGTACCACTCGCCATGCCATTTTGTACAGGCTGTACCGCAGGTGCAGCCGAGGGCTACGCCATCAGCAAGCTGCCCAAAGTTTCAGACGCCGACTCGCAACCTTATTTTTGTCCACTTGAATCGCCGTGTACATGTCTCTGAAACCGTACAAAAGCCCTGAAAATAACTCCTTCTTAGCCGGACGCCTAACCACCACTGTACGGCTCCGCCGTGGCACTGGCAACTAGCCAGCCATGACAAGCTACAGTGCAACCGTGCGTATGTACCTAGCAAGAAGGACAAAGCCGATTCCTCTGTCTCTCTCACCATTTTTGTCTTTGCAAAAGCAGCCGGGTTCGTGAGATTTCGACAGGAAAAGAACGGCTGCTAGCTAACAGATCTGCAGAATATAGCAGGGAGAAATTCTGTCCGGAATAAATAATATAATGTGCGTGCGTTGCATTTTCTTGGGCACAGCATCTCCGTCTCTGGCCGAGAGGGTAGTAGAGATCGACGTCAAGCATGCGCTCGTCACTGACGCCGCTTTAAAGCTGGATACCTGTTCTCCGTCGGCGCACCGAGCGATTCCGGCATCGACGCACTGCCCGATCGGCTCCAAAGATTCTTCGGACCTCCCGATCGATCGTGCTGCCACTACATCATTCGCAGCCGGTGCGTCGAACCATCGATCGATCCTCAGACAGCGCAGAAAAATGTTTGGTACCAGCAAGATCGATCGAGGACAGGGTTTACGGTAGAGTGGATGCCATTGCCGTCACTGTCCGCCGCGCCAATTGGGGACGACGATCTATCTATGTATCCATGGTGAGCTGGACGATTACATAGATGCTTCGTTCCCATTCTTTTCTTCGATTGGCAGATATCGCGGTCATGCATGCATGAGAAGCTAGCGAAGCGAACGCTTGGCCATCAGCTCACGCTCAGGGTGCGAGAGATCGATCGATCCAAGTGCTTGCCGGCGCTAGGAGCACAGGAGTAGACATCAGGAAGCGACGTCCGGCGCACAAGTAGCTTCGCCATGGGGGTCCCGGCCCTGGATCTGATAAGATCCATGATACAACCTTCAGCAAATCAGAACAAGGCCCTGGACTTTATTTCACACTCGTGGTTGCACGTATCGGTGCGGATGACATAGCCAGGGCAAGCTTAAAGCTAATAATACAAATCGTTTTAGTTTAGACATCAAAATCAACACGAGAAATCACCAAGAGAATCCGGGCCGGGCCAGTCCCTGTACGGCCCCCACCGCTGAGCATACTGAGGTGACTGTAAGCTGCTCCTGCATCGCCATTGATCCTCTCTCCTTGGGTGAATTGCTAGCTCTGTCGTCATGCAAGCTGCTAACAAGAGGCCTGTAACAGTTTGTCCCGGCCTTGTCGACGTTAGAAATCGGTAGGGCCCCATGGTTAGTTAAATAAGCTGTGCGCCACTATCACGAGCTCAACCAATGGTGACACGAGCACTGGCCACCTGTCCAGTGTGTTGTAAGCATGCTCGCTGATGTTGGACTACTCAGCTGTCACCTACACACATCCGACGTCGGCCTAAACTCGGGTTGTCGTCGTGTTTGTATTTGTTCTTATTTTCTTTCTTATCTTTCAGTGTATATAGCCTTTTCCCCCCTTTATTATCTTTCAGTGTATATAGCCTTTTTTTTCCCTTTATTATCTTTCAGTGTATATAGCCTTTTTTTTAAGTAACTATGTCGAGTGCGACCTTGCTAATCTATTTGTTGGCCACAACAAATTCGGTTTAGAATAAGAATAAATCAGCTAACGAAATTAAAAGCTAATGATGTAAGGTAAAAGCTTTTAAAAAGGGAAATGAGCTGGAAGTTCTTTAATAGACCCTAGTTACGACTAATCAACAAGAACCATTAGAGATGTTATATATCCGCAACATATTTAAACTCAAAATATAAGAAAGATCCTCACAAAAAGAAAATATAAGAAAGGCGTAACTGTAAAACAATTCCCATTAAGATACATCAAAGTCAAATATTGCGTTGTTAAAAATTAGGAGTTTATTAGCTGAATGCCCGTGCGTTGCAACGAAGAACAATATTTAGGTACAGAGATATTATAAGACTGTCAATTACACCAAATCAAACAAGTATGAATAGGTATCCACACATCCACAATAACAAGGGTAGGGGAAATCTTATCAGCGAAATCTGAGAGGCTAGACTCATTGTCACTGCTGCCATGTGACTCAATTCGACTAGGTGTTCGGGAGACACTTGAACGAGTGCATCACTGGGTGGGCGTATTTCGAACTTCGTTTGCTGATGATCTCGAACCGTCCGATGCCGACAATGTCACCTACGAAGTTTTGAAGATGGAGATTACATGCTACCTCCGTCACTAGAAAAAAATCAAAGTAGTTATGTTTCTACATTTTTGTTATCTTTTATAAGAAACGACTGGCCATGCTGTTTGGGCACCGTGTGTGTGTGTATATATATAAATATAAAATCAACCAGTTGAATTTATATTTACTCTCTTTTATATATGTAAATTGTCTCGGTATAACGACATGATGGTATTATTGATCGGTAACAAGCAACTAAGTAATATATATTTACTCTTGAGTCATTACTTAATTTGCATTTATGTATATGAGAATGAATTTAGATTTAGAACCATATTTATCATAGACAGTTCTACTTTAGAACCGTATATGATATTTATTTGTAGACGGTTATTAATGCAAACCGTCTGTGAGAAGTAATTATCACAGACAGTTTGTAATAATAACCATTTGTGAAATGTATTATCATAGACGGTTCTGGTTAAGAACTGTTTTTGAATTATCATAGACAGATATTAACGAGAACCGTCTATGATAGTGCAAGACCACAGACGGTTCACAGTTGGACGTGTCTGGGATACGCCACATTTTTAAATGGCTAGCCAGCGGGGCCCCGACAGATCTGTCTTCATTGTGCTGCATTGAAGGAGACGACCGGCTTTGAGGAATTTGGTGAAATCATACCGCTTGCAAATCTAGCTCTTGTAGATCTATTTGTTTTTGGTGATTAGAGGTTAGTACGTAGCTTCTAATTATATGCATTGTAATAAAGAGAGGTGATAGCTATGTTTACATCTAGTTTAACTGGTAGTTTGCTCCAATTTAAGAATGGATCACTACTCTTAGTTTACTTTAATATATTCTTGCTTGATATATACATTGCTTTATGAATAGTACATAGCTAGCTACTTAATTTAGATATGGATAATTTATTATAATGTGAATGTCAATATATGTAAGTATTAGGCTGGCTAGCTATAGTAGCATTAATAATCTAATTTGACACTAATTTGTTAGATGCGTAGCGTAGATAGATCGAAACTAGATGTACGTTGAGAACCATGTGAGTGAAGAGTACATTAATAGCGTGTCTTCTTTTAGAAGATTGGCCAAGCAGGATATGTTGAAGAAGGGAATGGTATATATGTGCTAATGACTTTAACACTGCTAGCGACATCGTGTGGAATTCGATGAAAGTACATTCGATCTTGACAAACTCACTGAAGTTCAAGGACAGCTCTCTGAATTCTTAATGGGGGAGGTCATACACAAGAATGTAGAGTTCTACGCCGGCAATGATGATTAGATGTTCAAACATTTAATACAATTGTAATCACTCAATTGTGCTTAATCAAACAATTCATTTAATTGTACTTCCTCCAGCTGTTTAATTCATTTGTGAGATCTGTGTAGTGATTGTCATGTGCTACATGTGTGATCTGTTTGCTTGTTTTCAGAGGGTATAGCTAGCATTTCTTGAGACTAGCCGAAAATAGGAAATAATTTAGCTATCGAAATATCTATCATAGATAGTTTGTAACAATAAATCGTCTATGATATATGATATATCACAGACGGTTTTTGGTATTAACTGTCTGTGATATTTTCAGATATTACAGATGGCTATGTTGAAGAACCGTCTGTGATATCTGATATATCATAGACGATTTTTAATATTAAGCATATGTGATATGTGAAATATCACAGGCGGCTATATTTAAGAACTATTTGTGATATCTGTAATATCATAGATGGTTTTTAATATTAGCCATCTGTGATATTTAACATATCACAGACGGCTATGTTTAAGAACCATCTCCGTATCTGATATATCACAGACAATTTTATTGAAAAAACTGTTTGTGTTATATCTTATCATAGACAGTTTGAAAATTATCTGTGATAACTATTTATTATCACAGACACATAAATTCAGACGGTTCGAAAACCGTCTGTGATGACCATTTCTATAGTAGTGATTGTACCTTTCTCAAGTACTCCAATGCATCTTTGCCGGCTTTGCACGGTTTTGTGTAGAGCTGAACAATAGATATCAAAACCCCATGATGTTTTTCCTTCAGTAATGATGCAGCAGAACCCTGCCAAATTCGGAACTTTTCTTACAATCCTTATAGAGCACAAGGCAGCCTACAAACAGTAAGAGCTATTCAATCAACAATACTACCCCCCACACACACATTTCAATGCTAACCGATAAAAGAACACCAATGCAGGATGAAAATGGCAAGGAAAAAAAATGCTTAGCATTTAAGCTTCGAAATAATTATGGTATCTGTAAGAACACCCTAAAAGTAAAGAAACGACTGTTCAAGTGCAAATTTACCAATGGTAAACTGCCTAGAGTATATGCTATCAGACTACAGGATCTAGGCCATCATCTACAACTAACAGCAATCCAAACAATCTAACTAATGCACCTGATAATGCTACATGAAATATCTGCTAGATAAGATTTTTTTTTAAAAAAATCAAAACAGTTGTCTGTGGCAAGTTCATTTAGCATAGGACAACAACATTTTTATGTTACAATCATATAACTCTGAAAGACCTAATATAATGGTCATTCTTGTAAACGCATTTTTACTTTGTGTATCACGTTGATCAAATGAGAGAGTAACTGGAAATAGATGTATTCTTTTAGATATGTGTACCTTCCCTTGAGTTGTTGAACACAGAGTAGATGCTAATCCAATGCCAGCTCCTATCCCTATGACATTGAAAAGTGTTGAGATGGCAATGTAGGTAGAAAAATGAATTCGTAGCACTATTAGTAAAATTAGAGCTATGCTATGCAATTTCATATATGATGATGATAGCAATCACAACTCCTATCTAAGAATCAAATATCAAATTGCACGGGCAATAGATCAAAGGATCAACTGGAAATATAGCATCGGTTCTTACAATTCATTTTGCATTCCTCATGTACCAAAAGAAGCAGCTAGCTTACTTTCCACACTTAAAACTAGTTTTCTGTAGTATAGAACATTTGCGGATCCAAATCAACAAAGGCTATAACAACAAACACATACAATCTCCACTAATCTTTGAAAGCTATGTTCACTGATGACTGAAGCTCAAAGCTGCAAAAGAGTACAACAGACATATAACGTCCAAAGTTTTGAACCCATTAAAACAACCTTTCTTTTGTAGCAACAATTTGCAATGGTTAGCATTCATACGTACAACATTATCCAATGTACGACAGCAAGGCTATCTCTCTCTGACTATAAAGTGGTAATAAACTGAAATTGAACAGATCAACTGGATAGGGGCAAACATAAATGCTGGAATATAATGAAATATGTATAAAGTTTTAAGTAACTCGATTCAAAATAAAAAATAATAATGCCAAATGCATATTCTGAAAATGGTGTCATATTAGTAGCAGAACTGAAAAGTATCGATATTATCTTATTAAAAGAAATAGTGTCATATTAGTAGCAGAACTAAAACACATCAATATTATCTTTTTAAAAGAAAGATATTGTTCAACTGCACAATAATTTACAGTTTCAAGAGGTGAACTGATGGCAGGAACTAACTTTGTAATGAAAAAGAAGTTGGTTATCACATAAATTATACATCTAAGGTATTAATATTTAATAAGCTTCTAAAAACCATATAACAATGTCAAGAAGTTGTTTTCAGGATTTTGAACATTAAAATTTTCAATTTGCACTCTTGTTCCATTGAGATAATCTCCAGTACAACTGTGGCTATCATCAATCAGTCATACATAATAATATTTAATTTACATTTTACTTGACAGGAAATACAAACAACATACTATTTTTGGATTATGGATAGGCAGGATAGCAATGGGGGGGGGGGGGGGAGGAGGATGCGGTGAGGGGTGGGGAGGAGGAGGCGGCGGCAGAGCGGGTTGGGGAGGAGGAGGCGACCGGTGGGTGGAGCGGAGGAGTGGGGAAGGAGGCGGTGGCGCGGAGTGGGGAGGAGGAGGCAGCGGCGTGGGGTGGGGAGGGAGTAGTTGACAACTTCTGCGGGAGAGAGAGAGCATGAGAGAGGTCAGGAGAAAATGAGAGAATTGTTTGGGAATAGATAAGTCAAAGGGGGAGGACTACAACCCCACATGTTGGCGTCGAATCAGTTTGTGAGGAAGGGAGCAAAAGAACCAACGTACATACCACCAACTACTCCTTTTAAGTAGTAGAGATATAGTATACTTGGCCACACAATGTAATTGGCACGGGCTAAACAACCCAGTTTATGTGCGAAATTTATGAGAGATATCGGAGAGATTTAATTTGATGTAATTATTCGTGAAGCTTCTTCCCTGGAAATCATCACCACACCTCATGGAAGGATTATTTCTTGCTAGTAATATAGAAGAAAATGGTCATTAAGTCCATACAATAGTCATGACTCACTACTACAGAAAGCCTCATAGCAGACACCTCATCACAGACGGTTTTGTGAAACCGTCTTTGATTAACACTATTACAGACGGTTGTAATTTGGAGGCCGTCTGTGGTATTTGTGGCGGGAAAAAGGATTATCACAGACGGTCGATCTATATTAAGAACCGTCTGTGATAATCCCAGATTATCACAGACGGTTTTTAATTAAAAACCGTCTGTGATAATGACTCTAAGGCATTTATTGTGCTGCTCAGACTGCATCTGTCTTCATTTCGATCCAAATCTAGCCATTGCTGCGCACTTTTTCACTCGGGAGGAAGCTAGGCGATTTCAGGCCAGTTAATTTGGTGGGAAGAGGCAGAGATTGAGTTTTGAAGATTCAGACTTTCCTAGTTGCTCTAGATATGGTTAGTAGTGAAATTTATTTTTTCTTTAATTGCATTACAATTTAGGCCTAAGTAATCCATGAGTGTTATTGAAGATGGTTAATTTGCAAAATTGTTGGTTATATAATAGCTATTGTGTTTATAATATGAATTGAGCTAGCAAATTAAGTCTCAATATAATAAATGTGGTCGGTATATATGTAGTAATTATAATTAGTTAATCTAGATTTTAATACTAAGTTGTTATATTTGTACGTAACGTAGGACCGAAGCTGGATGTATGCCGCGAGCCGTGTGAGTGAAGAGTACATTAATGGCGTGTCTGCTTTTATAAGAGCCGCCGAGGAGGACATGTTGAATAAAGGGTGGAATATATGTGCTGTCCATGCACTGATTGCGAGAATTTGAAGATGTTTAAGAACCGAGGGCAAATTGAAGCGCACTTGATTTGGAGGGGTTTCAAAAAGGATTATACGTGTTGGACCAGTCATGGCGAAGTGAATGATCATATGCTGCCGGATGATATCGCCGGTGAAGTGAATGATATGCCGCCGGATGACATCGCCGGTGAAGTGAATGACATGCCGCCGGCTGATGTCGATTGTGGTTCGGATTCGGATAGGTTGCACGATGATAATCTGGATCAGATGCTTCGCGATGTAGAAGAGAACTATGATGAGAGAGAGTATGTTAAATTCCGCGGCTTGATGGAGGACTCGGAGAAACCTTTGTACACGGGCTGCAAGTACACGAGGTTGTCGCCCGTGCTTGAACTGTTGAAATTGAAGGCAAGCAACGGTTGGTCTGACAAGAGTTTCACGGCGCTGCTAGGTCTTTTAGCGGACATGCTTCCGGAGGGAAATGAGTTGCCTAAAACCACGTATAAAGCCGAGAAGGTTCTTTGTCCGTTGGGAATGGAAGTAGAAAGAATACATGCATGCCCGAACGACTGTATCCTCTACCGTAAAGAGTATGCAAACATGCATGTATGTCCGGTGTGCAACGCATCCCGATACAAACGTAACAACCAATCAGATGATGGCGAGGGAACAGAGGTGAAGAAAGGACCTCCTGCTAAGGTGGCATGGTATTTTCCTATAATTCCCCGTTTGAAAAGGTTTTTTGCAAATCGAAAGGAGGCAAAACTGCTGCGTTGGTACTCGGAGGAGCGCAAGAAGGATGGAATGCTAAGACACCTTGCTGATTCCGCGCAGTGGAGAAACATCGATAGGAGTTTTGCAGAGTTCGGTGCAGAACCAAGGAATATAAGGTTTGGACTGAGTACAGATGGAATGAATCCTTTCAGTAGCATGAGCAGCCGACATAGCACATGGCCCGTGATTCTCTGCATCTATAACCTTCCTCCTTGGTTGTGTATGAAGCGAAAGTACATTTTGCTGTCGATACTTATCCAAGGGCCAAAACAACTTGGGAATGATATCGATGTGTTCCTAGCACCGTTGGTGGAAGATCTAAAAGTACTGTGGAACGAAGGGGTACAGGTATGGGATGCATACAAACGAGAGAACTTCACTCTGCGCTCCTTATTGTTCTGCACCATAAATGATTATCCTGCCCTTGGTAACCTATCGGGCCATAGTACAAAAGGTGCCAAAGCTTGTACTCACTGTTTAGATGGTACTGAGAGTGTGTGGCTGAGACACTCACGCAAAACCGTCTACATGCGTCACCGCCGGTTCCTTCGGAGGGCTCACCCATACCGCAAGATGAAGAAACAATTTGACGGAGAGAAGGAAGACGGTTCAGCTCCAAGGCATTTAAGGGGACACGAGGTTTATGATATGGTTAATGATTTAGATGTTGTCCTCGGAAAGGGACGTAAATTGAGGGCTCATGAGAAGAACACCTGGAAGAAGAGATTAATATTTTGGGACTTACCTTATTGGGAGTACCTAGATGTTCGACACTGCATCGACGTCATGCACGTAGAAAAGAATGTATGCGACAGCTTGATTGGTCTCTTACTGAACATCCGTGATAAAACAAAGGACGGCGTCAACGCATAGCTTGACTTGGCTGACATGGACATCAGGCCTGAGTTAGCACCAACACGCACTGATAATGGACGAACGTACCTTCCCCCTGTGTGTTACACTCTGTCCAAGGCTGAGAAAACAGAACTGTGCCAGTGCTTGCATGGTGTCAAAGTTCCGTCTGGTTACTCCGGCAACGTGAAGAAACTTGTTTCGATGCAAAATTTGAAGTTAAATGGCATGAAGTCTCATGATTGTCATGTGCTGATGACACAGATGCTCCCTATTGCAATTAGAAATATTTTGCCGATCAAAGTCCGAGAGACAATCATGAGGCTATGTTATTTCTTTAACACAATTGCTCAGAAGGTCATCGATCCCGAAGGACTAGATGCTCTGCAGGACGAGGTGGTGATGACTTTATGTCACCATGAAATATATTTTCCTCCTTCGTTTTTCGATATCATGGTCCATCTCATTGTTCACGTTGTGTGGGAGATAAAAATGTGCGAGCCCGTATTCCTACGTAGCATGTACCCATTTGAGAGGTTCATGGGAATTCTCAAGTCCTACGTACGGAATCGTTCTCGGCCGGAGGGCAGCAATGTCGAAGGTTATGCAAGCGAAGAGGTCATTGAGTCTTGTGTCGATTATATGGCTCAGATTCAACCGATAGGTGTCCCTCAATCTCGTCATGAGGGGAGGCTGAAGGGTCTCAGAACTATCGGAAGGAAAACAATCACTCCAGATATGGACACGTATACTCAAGCCCATTTCACGGTGTTGCAACACATGACTGAAGTGGCGCCTTATGTCGACCAGCACAAGGATGTGCTTCGGCAACAGAATCCGGAGCGGCCGGATGTTTGGATCATGAGGCAACACAACCGTCGGTTCAACCAATGGTTGAAGGAGCAAATCGCTAGGAGCTCGCCGAGTGAGACGCTGACATGGTTGGCAAAAGGGCCGACATTTACAGTTGTGACATGGTAAGGATATGACATAAATGGGTACACATTCTATACGCAGTCTCAGGATGTCAAGAGCACTAACCAGAATAGCGGTGTCCGCATAGATGCATTCAGTACCGATGGGTCGAGAAACTCGTACTATGGCTTCATAGAAGAGATTTGGGAGCTCGACTATGTGATTTTCAAGATCCTCTTATGTCGCTGCCGTTGGGTGCATCTCCCACAGGTGAAGGTTGACAAGTACGGTGTCACGATCGTGGACCTCCAACGTGTCGGGTACAAAGACGAACCATTCATACTCGCCAATCAAGTTGTTCAAGTTTTCTATGTAACCGACCCGGCAAATAAGAAACGCCATGTAGTTCTTCATGGAAAAAGGAGAATTGTCAGAGTGGAGAATGTAGTGGACGAGGAGGAATACAATCAATTTGACGAGTTACCTCCTTTTGAAAATGGCATAAGGGTCGACGATGAACAACGTGACGGAACTAGTTACGTACGCATTGATCATGATGAAGGGCTAATTTTTAAAGGAAATAAGCAAGTACAATAAGAATGTATATGTGAAAATGTGTGACAATTTTGAGATGTATATGTGAAAATGTGTGATGTAGTCAATTTTGAGATGTATATGTGAAAATGTGTGATGTAGTCAATTTTGAGATGTATATGTTAAAATGTGTGACAAAATGTATGTGTGTATTGGTATTTATGTATATGTGATGTATATGTGTGATGTACATGTGAATTGGTATGCATTTATGTATAGAGCTGGTTGGTGTTGTATATGAATGCAGCTGTTTGGTGGTTGATATGAATGCAGCTGTGTAGTTATTGGTGTTGTCTTAATAACAACAGTCGGCAAAGGCTTATCACAGACGGTTCTAAACTTAGAACCGTCTGTGATATCACCTCCCTATATATACCCTCTCGCTAGGGTTTTCCGTGTGCGCTGCAGTTATTCGATCTAGATCTAAATCCCGAGCCCGTCGTCGCCGCCGCCTCCCCGAGCCCTCGCCGGCCGCCTCCCCGGACAAAGACGTCGCCGCAGCCTCCTCCTCCTCCGTCGCCGCCTCCCTGAGCCCGTCGCCTCCTCCTCCTCCGTCGTCGCCGCCTCCTCCTGCGTCGCCGCCTCCTCCTCCTCCGTCGTCGCCGCCTGCTCCTCCTCCTCCTGCGTCGCCGCCGCCTCCTCCTCCTGCGTCGCCGCCTCCTCCTCCTCCTCCGTCGCCACCGCCTCCACATCCGTCACCAAAACCCTAAGGTCATCAAAACCCTCCCCGAGCTTCATGCTTACTGTTAGGGTTTAGGGTTGATGCTTGATGCTGTTAGTATATGCTTATTGTTAGTTGCTTACTGTTATGTATATGCTTACTGTTAGTTGCTTACTGTCATGTATATGCTTACTGTTAGTTGCTTACTGTCATGTATATGCTTACTGTTAGTTGCTTACTGTCATGTATATGCTTACTGTTAGTTGCTTACTGTCATGTATATGCTTACTGTTAGTTGCTTACTTCCATATACTGAGATTGCCTGTGGGATTTACAATTGCTCGATGATGATAAATTCATATACTGAGATTGGTTCATTCGGTCTTTGAGCTCTAATAGCTGTCGGTTCATGCAGTTTTCAGGTTATAGCATGTTATTAAATTGATCTGTTAGGATTTAATCTTGACAAGTTAAAAGACTGAATTATTGGGAAAAGTTAACTTGTATGGTCTTGATCTGTATGAATACTGCTATCTGAATATATGCATGCTGAATATATCTTGATCTTGAGATTGTAGAGTTTGTATCTAGAGCTCAAAATACTGAATTCATTATTTGGCATAACCAATCAAGGAAGAGTATATGATTTAGTAGCGGGACGGCCAAGATTAGTCTTGTGCAAACCTACAATTTGAGAGCACAAATTAATCAATTAAAACTTGAGCTTGTTGCTAGTCTTAATTGATACATGCCTTTTACATTATATATGTATATATGTAGGTATAAATATGTATATGTATGTATATACACATATATATATGTATTGTAATCGCCTATATTGAGCGAAATAGATACATATTGCATTTTCTTATCTTATGGTATGACACTTTCTCATCTTATCCTAATAGACCCACAAAATGAGCAACATGTCACCCGCGCATTCTTCAACATCATCGCCGGAGGCATCCGCTCCAACATCAAGACGCCAAGGAAGAGGGCTATCGAAGAAGCCTGAGGGCCGACAGACCATCACAGCGGTAAACGCATCTGGGGTCCCTATCCTTCCTCAAAAAGCGGTAAACGCATTCCGAAGCATGGTCGAAATAGTTGCACGAGAACGAATTGAGATCACATACAATTCGTGGAAGAACGTGCCTGACACTCGGAAACGTGAGCTGTGGACCGAAATTTTGGCATCGTTCGAGTTCCCAGAAGAACACCTATACGTTGTGCAACAACAAACCTACCTAGCGGCGTGCAAAGCATCGAAGAACTTCAAGAGCACGCTTGTCAGAAAATACGTGGAGACGGACGAAACGCCTTTTCATAAATACCCATTCCTGGAACCACAATGGGAAGAGTTCAAGGCGATGAAGACGTCCGAAGATTTCAAAAGTACAAGTACGGCGCACAAGGCCCTCTAGGCAAAAAACACACCCCCACAGACTTGGCACAGCTGGGTATGCGGGTAAAATCCCGCAGTGGAGGAAGGAGGATGACCTGGCAGCTACACAGGACATCGCCCCGCCGTTTTCTAATATCCCGGATGACCGCGCTCGAAATTGGATTAGAGCAAGGTCATCTACAACGACATCGGGGGACGTCTCCTTTCGAAACCCTGCAGACCAGCAAGTGTCCCAACGCCTAGTAAGATATCGATAGAACTATGTAGCTTGTAATTACTCCACAACTTCGTACGAATTGAAATGACATTTCGTACTCTTGCAGGAAGAGCTGAGTTTTGAATCTACCCTGGGATCATTCCAGGGAACAAGGGAGAATGATATGCTCTCCGTGGCCCTGGGAAACAAGGAGCACCCGGGTCGTACGAGAGGCCTTGGGCTTTACGTTCCTTGGAAACATGGTTTCCAAGATGACTCCGGAATATATCGGCGTAGGAAGAGAAACAAAGCCGAGCCTGACGCACAGCTACGAGAAGAGATCAAGGAATCTCTTAGAGAGGAGCTAATGAGTGAGCTGGCTGGTGTAATCAGAGATGAGGTGCGGAAACAAACAGAAAGTCAGCAGGCCGCTACCGCCGCTCCTGTGCTAGCTAGCCCGCACAACCGTCCGAGTAGCTGCGCGTCCAATCCGACGCAAACCCCGGCCAAATTTCCTATGGATGACATCCTGGTAATAATTATTACCTCTCAAATGATTGCTCCATTGATAGACCTATTCGAGTAGCTAATTTTGTATCGTTATGTAGGAGCCTACGAAGTGCAGGCTCCAAGTGAGATATGGCCCTATTCCCTTGTATGCTGCTTGGGGCCAGACATATTCGTCTGGTATCGGGGTCATGGTGCACGGTCAAGCTTTAGCGCCAGGCTTCGCAAAAGTTAATGTGGATGGTGTGCATGTCAATTTTGAGGTGGTCCCGCTACCGAAGCCCCCCAACGACGAGATCGTGACTCTAGGACAGGCCATTGGAACATTCATCCAGTGGCCTAAAAGCGACATCTCCCTGGAGGCTTCTTCACTGGTGGCAAGACCAGAGCAACATGCACTGCTGCCATCTCCATTACAAGACCAGTCGGTTCCACCACCGGATACTGCACCGGTGCTATCTCCACAGGTCATACTCTCGCCAGAGCAACATGCACTGGTGCTATCTCCATTACAAGACCAGTCGGTTCCACCACCGGATACTGCACCGGTGCTATCTCCACGGGTCCTATTCTCGCCAGAGCAACTTGCACCGCTGCTACCTTCAAAGTCGACTGCCGTGAAGTCGACCTATAGCCGAGGCAGCAAGGCCAACAAGGCCAGCAAGGGCAAAGCAAAGAAGACCAATGATGATATAGTGTACCTACCTTTGGCCCGCAAATTCGTGCTTGGTGAGCCGTTGCTCGAGCAAAAAGACCTCCAAAAGCTACCATATAGTTGCATGCAATTGCACACGTGGTATATGCAACAGTCCAATAAGCTAGAGGGAGCACGGACTTCAAGTATCACTGTCAAATTCACGTCGGATGATTTATACCACAGTCTTCAAGAGTGTATGTTCGTGGTCGCCTTTGAGGATTTATTCGATCTGTTCACGCTCAACGCTCTTGACGTCTCAATCATTCGATGCTGGACGCTGTAAGTGTGTACAATTATAGTCTCCGTTAATGTCATACCGATAAATGCTATATCTAATTTGTTGCTTTTGTGTGTATATATATAGACACATGCTGACTAGAGCTAGATTATCCAACTCATCAGCTGGTTTCTTGGACCCACACTTGGTCGCCAAGGATACCATCGACCGGGATACACCCCTCGTCGAGAGGTACATTGCATCAGGACTGCTGGGTTGCCGCAATAAGGAATATGTACTTATGCCCTTCCATCAGAACTTTCATTGGATTTTAATAGTAATTGTACCAAAATGGAACAAGGTATATTACCTTGATTCCCTAAGTAAGAATCAAATGGACTTCACAGTTGTCAGCCAAGTAATCGATATGTAAGCACATATTCCCCATACATATCTACATTGTATTCTTTCTTTCCTTCCGAATGACTAAGGTTAACTTTTTCGAATTATGTAGGGCGTTCGCGATGTACATTCAAAAGAGAGGTGACTCGAAGCGCGGGGCCAAAGGCCTGCTGACACATGTTCGAGATTTTAAGGTATTCGCTATTTCACATTAATTAATCATATGCAACAGTTGGTACTAATGCCTCTTGAACTAACACATTCCATTTTTTGCAGTGCCATCAGCAGCAGCCGGGCAACACATATGGATACTACGTTTGCCAACATATGGAACTACTCCTCGATTCCTCGAGGCTCACCAATCTCAAGGTTTGTCACTCTTCCCATAATTACTTTATACTTATCACGTTACATATATACGCACATTGATTTTTCTATCGACAAGCTGCGTACATCCCGTCAACTGCATTGAAACAGTCTGATCTTGGAGGGATTCGAGGAGAGTTGACGTACTTTTTGCTGACTCAAGTCATAAAGCCAGGAGGACGGTTCTACTGCGCACCATAATTTCTTATTGGTCTTATCACTAAGTGCAAATGCAGTGTAGATCTTTTGTAACTGTGCATTTGTTAATGGATATTTCATTTCAATTCAATTAATTGATTTGCGAAATGGATGCATGCTTTATGTTTGTGAATTGAAGTGGTCAATTGGATGTTTTATGTCTGTGAAATGTATCTGAAAGGAAATGAGATGTGTGAATTGTATGTTTTTTGTCTATGATTATCTGCTTGTTTCAGAGGGCATGGCTAGCATTTCCTGAGGCTAGCCAATAAACAGAAATAGATTTTGATTTAGGAGGAACGAATATCACAGACGGTTTTTAATGAAAAACCGTCTGTGATATCTCATAATCACAGACGGTTCGAAAACCGTCTGTGATAACTTCGATTATCACTGACCCATAAATACAGACGGTTCACAAAACCGTCTGTGATGACGTTTTCGAACCGTCTATGATGACATTTTCTGTAGTAGTGACTCATGGTTACATCAGAAAGAAAATAACCAAATGAAATCGATAAGAACTCCACACCTTATCTAGTAGTATATGATTAGAAAAATGCAGTAATTTTCATTTGGAATTTTTTTCCAAAAAAAACTGTTTGGAATAGCAAAGAATAACATTCCATCGCAGAATTCAGATGATCCTGAAAACTTATTGCTGATATAGATACACAAAGTACTAAACTAACACAAGCATATTCTATCTATAAAGCATAACCACTCGCAACTCATTGGCGATATTCTATCTATAAAGCATAACCACTCGCAACTCATTGGCGCAATAATGGATTATATATGTAGCTTAGACGCCTGATTTGTTTATGACAGTAGGGATATTTTCCAACAATAGAAGCAAGCAAGATTGTGTGGTAGAATAAAATTGCAAGAATGGAAAGAGCATGTCTAAGGCAGAATCTTGATTTGGTCACTCTCTCTTCGGATTAACATATATTTGCCTCCAATCCATATCCATAAGCCTTGGAATTATTGATCTCTTCTTGCCCCTCTTGATCACAATCGAAGCTTTCATGGCCGTTGTTTATTTCAGTAAAAAAAACCTTGAAGGACAGATTATGTAAGGAAGCAATAGTCACCAAGTTGACTTGTGACAAGTCATTTTCATATTTGTTTAAGAAATTCGCAGAATGATTTTGGCTGGGATTCAGAGGGTGATCAGCCAGCAAGCAGCCTTTGGCGCCCACAAGAGCTGACAGAATCTACCAACAGATAAGGTTCCCTATATATATTGCTTGCAGTACCTCGGCTAACCATGTCATCTACATATTTCTACTCTAGTTGCAAAGAACTGATAAGTAGAGGTAACTGAATCACTTCCTCCTAATTGGCTACAGCAATGGTAACGGTGGTGACACTAGTTTGTTTAGTAACTGAAGAGCACTAATAATGCTGGAACATGACGTTTCAATACAAGATTGGAATCGTCAATGCCGTTTCGACTCACTGCTAGCCGTCAAAACGGCAACGCCGGCCGGGTCGAACGGCGGAGCTCGCCGGTATCCCGCTTGGTCTCCCAAGCTTTCCAGCGCAACCGGCCGTATTCTAGTCTCCACTGACCACAGGCCGTAAGGCAACGGCAACGGCTGATTTCGCCAACTTCTCAACGCGCGCGCACACAGAGGAAAGGAAAAATAGAAAGAGCCAAGACTTGCCGTTGATCAGGCCAAATATAGGTTTGCAGTAAAATTGTCTCACAATTACTTGGGAAAAATCTACGATAATTTTACGACATGTCACATCATGGAGCATTGCTCAACGAACATCGTCCCAATCGTTTGGTTGTGTGGTGTGATAATTGAAAAGTTCTGTGGTTACCTGGAAGCTGTGACCCACACCATGCTTTAGTACTTCCATCATATCATATCAGGAAAAGAATACTACAGTCTTCTGAGTGCCGACTCCATTGCTTGTTCATGTTTGTACCTGAACTGATAAATCACAAAGCCATATCACCGTCGAATCGTCCAACAAACAGTAGCATAGTGTCCTGCTGGAATATTTGATTGTTTTTCACGCCTTACCTCACAATCTCATCACCGTTACGCGATCAGGAACTACAAGCAAGCTAGTACAACAAACACATCGACCTCTACGATTATATTCCAAGTATGTACAGCATATATGACAGGAAGGAATATAGCGCCCCGTGCTATCGTTATCTTAGAGTATAGCACCATTATGTGATTATTACCTGATAAAATAGAATAAATTCTTGTTTTATCGATACATAAATCACACCAGAGTGTTACAGCAGAATAATAATAAAAGACAATACAGTAATATTACAATACCACGGCCATATAGGGCTGAAGTCCGTTACAAGGCTAAATAGTTGCCTGATTATTGCAATAACACCAGAAACAGAAGTACTTCTAACTAATAATTATACAAGCACTAGAACTATAGATTCATGCTATTATACACTGGGTTCCACACACGATTTTCTAGTAGCCTGCTACTCGTCCCACATCTCATATAAGGCATCCACCTCATATGCAGAATCAACTCCATCCCACTCGGCATAGCTGCCCTCCACATAGGCATCGTCTATACCCGTTAGCACTCCAGACTGACTAGTATCTAAATAAGTAGAATAATAACAAGGGTGAGTACCAGAGTACTCAACAAGCATTAATAGCAAATATGCAACTTTATGAACATTAACCAACATCTTCATGGATTCTATCTCATCTCACATCATCTCGAAAATAAGTGTTTTATATTGGACAAGATTTCATATTTTAAATTTAGAAATCTATTGAACACTTGTATGACAAGATAGAACCCCCATTTGCTTTCTGTAGCCTCTAATCTAGGAGGTAGGTGTGAATTCACGATTTATATAGCATTGTATAGGCTTGCACCCCACTTTACTCATAGCTACTCTAATTCTTATTGCAAATGGTTCTTCGCATTTTCTTAGATGCGATGCCCAAATCAATGTACATGACTTCTCTCTCTATTTTTGTATATTATACCTCCACCCAACTAGGGTATTTCTAGTCGTTGGTTGGGTTGAACACACCTTCACCCGACACTCCACTATGTTAAATATAGGCGTTCAATTTATCCTTTTATGGTCATGAGTCCAATTGAGACCTCACTTGTGAAGTTCCCAAGATAATCTACATATCCATGTGGGTGTATAATGACATGATAGAGGACCTAAGGTCATTGTGGTTGGTGATGGGGTTCCGGTGATGGTGAGGTCCAAAATTCAAACCTAAATTATCAAATTAAGGCCAATTTCATGACCTATACTTCAAGGTGATGCTAGGGGTGATGATGGTGTGGCTAGAGATGGGCCATAGCAATGGTGCGACTATGCATGACGATGGCGGCGATCTGGCCAACAGTGGCGACAGCTAGCTGGTGGCCCAACTCGATATTTAGGGTGAGCATGAGCATCTACACCCTAGGGGAATTCTAATGGTGCCACTTACCTGATGCGAGGCAATACAAGTGATGCTGCCCGTGGTGGCCAGAGTTGGGAACAAAAGCACCACGACAATGTGGATGTACCGTGTGCTACAGTTCAAATTGGCTATGCTAATAATCTTCCCTACTCCTAGAACATGATATGACGTGAGTACTTACAAGTTGTGGTTGGGAAGGTGGAGCTGGGCAGTGCGTGAGGATGGCGGGTTTGAATCGAATTCTATAGATGGTGGTGGTGATAATGTTCTGGCATTACTATAGGGGAACAAGCGAAGTGGGGTGAGAAAACTGGAGAGTAGGTCAAGGCGACCTTGATGGGCATGTTGGCTACAACAGAAGGTTACTAGAGTGATGGAAATCATTGGTGGAATCCGGTGGCCAGGGTTGGAGTCGACGGCACGATTCGCTTCAACCAAAGGCGAAGAGAAGGGGAAAACTTAGGGGAAATGGAGAGGGAGTGTAGGCGCACTTGGTGATGCAGTTAGGCATGGCTTAAATAGAGGGGAGGAGGAGGAACAAGGAGAGGGCGCTAGGCATGGTGTGGGCACCCGAGCAGAGTGGCGTGCAATGGCTCTGGCACACGGATAGGATGATCTCGCAATGGTGCAAGGCTCAAGGGTGGTGGCTACAGGTTCTTCAATGCTTCCTTCGCAAGCTTATCTTGGTGATGCGGAGAGCGAATGAGAGAGAGCTTGGGCGAGAGAGAGGCATGGAGAGAAGAAAAACAATGCTCTCGCACTGGCGGTGGGGCTGTGGGGCCCAAGCATTAGCGAAGCAAGAGAGGGAGCGAAGCGACACGGGCTGGCTGGCACACGCGCTAGGCTGTGCGGGGGAAAATTGGTCGAGCTGGTAAATGGCTTTTAGGCTGAAGGCAAGGGAGGGAAAATTTAGGGTTTTAAACTTTAATTTGGATTTTCAATTTGCTTTTGAATTTCAAGAGGTATTTGCACACAAAATAGGAAAAATTCCTTAGCATCCAATTGACTTATAGAAATTTTGAATTCATAAGTTTGGGCCAATGAAATTGTTTTAAAAATCTTAAATCCCCACAAGGCTTTAGAAATTTTTTAAAAATACACCAAAACTTTTAAAATTCATGAAAATTATGTATGCCTCAATGCGAAGCCAAAATTGGGTTGTTACATCTTACCTTTACTATGCCGCCCCTGGTTCTCCCCCATAGTTGGCGTTTTCAGACCCTCAGCCCAGAATGGATGCTTCGAACTTTGGACTCGTTGCCCCAACTCCCCACCAGCTAGATCTGCACCAGTCAGTCATGATTCTAACACTAGTCATCAAAATTTGACTTTCGATTTTCTCCTTTCTTTCAATTTGGCTTCTGATTTGAGGATTTATTTCTTGATTTGTTATTATTTGCGTGGTGGATTTGAGTGCTCAAATTCAACATGCCGTGATGGGGCTTCGGACCTCCCATACGCTGGGGAGTATGAGGAGGTCGTCGGGTGTGCGCAGGTAGCTGACTATGGGCATGGTTAGCGCTACTGTGAGCTCTCCCTCTAGTATTTTTCTAGGGAAAATTTGTTCAGTACCACTGAAAGGTGACCGTTTTCGGAAAATACCACTAAAAATTTGGGGTTCCGAAAATTACCACCGAAAGATACATTTTGCTTCGGGATTTAGCACTTTGGACAAAAATACCCCTCCTCCCTCACCTTCCTCTCCCTCCTGCCGCCGCCCCGTCCGCGCCTCTCTCTTCCCCCCACGGCTCTGCCGCCGGCCTCCCCGCCTCTCCCTCCTCACGCCGCTCGCCTCCTCCCTCTCCGCGCGCCCCATCCCCGCCGCCGTTGCCTACCTCCGCCCCCACCTCCCTGCGCCTCCTCCTCCTCCTTTCCCCGCTCCCCCGCGTCCGGCCGAACCCCGCCGCCGCCAGCGCCACCTCTTCCTCAGGCGATCTCCCCTCGATTCCTTGCGCGGAGAGCATCACCTCAACGGCCCGAAGCTCCCCCAACCTTCGCCCAGAGCTGCCTTTCGCCCCAGGCCGCCGGCGCCACGGACCTCCTCGCGCCGCCCTTGGTCCCCGCCGTCGGCCCACCTCGGCACACCTCCGGCCCGGCCAGCTGCACGGTGAGAATCCTAGTATCTTCCACCAGCTCGTGCTTCCCTACTTTCCTTCCTCCTCCACGCCGGCGGCCTGAGGAAGAGGTGGCGCTGGCGGCGGCGGGGTTCGGCCGGACGCGGGGGAGCGGGGAAAGGAGGAGGAGGAGGCGCAGGGAGGTGGGGGCGGAGGTAGGCAACGGCGGCGGGGATGGGGCGCGTGGAGAGGGAGGAGGCGAGCGGCGTGAGGAGGGAGAGGCGGGGAGGCCGGCGGCAGAGCCGTGGGGGAAGAGAGAGGCGCGGACGGGGCGGCGGCAGGAGGGAGAGGAAGGTGAGGGAGGAGGGGTATTTTTGTCCAAAGTGCTAAATCCCGAAGCAAAATGTATCTTTCGGTGGTAATTTTCGGAACCCCAAATTTTTAGTGGTATTTTCCGAAAACGGTCACCTTTCAGTGGTACTGAACAAATTTTCCCATTTTTCTACCCCCCCCCCTTAGTCCTCTCTTCCTCTACTCTATTTGTGGATACTAGTAGCTCTAGTGCAATGCATGTAATTTTGAGGCTACATGTGCGTGTGGTCCTGCAAGATGTTGCTGGCAGTATGGGGATAAATGTGGGGTACCTTAGCCGAGCTTGTCAGGTTTGATTTGGTGCAGTTTGTGTTCCTCGCCTTTCTCTTGGGTGCGTGCGGTTGAGTCTCCTCCTTGGCTATTCCCGGTCCTGGCTCCCTTATTCTTTGATGTTGCCTTCTCCTCTTGGCCTAGCTCCTTCTCTTCAGTGCCAGCTTCCCATCCCTGTTAGGTCACAACAGCTTACTCCTTCATCTTCTTGTTTCCTTGCTTCAATGGGTTGGATTTGGGGGAAATATGGGTGGATCTAGGTGATGGCAATGTGTTTCTTATCTTGGTTGCGTTGTGGTTTTGGGTGGCTACTGCTCTCTCTCTCTCTCTCGGTTTCTTGCTGGTCCTTATCCCTTCTAGTTGTGCGCCGTATGAGTTGGCGGGTGAAAATTTTACATTGTCAATGGGGTGCTTTGCACTCTATTAATTTATTTTTACTAGGATTGGCTGGCAGCGAAAATGTGCTTGGAATTAACTCAGATTTGTTTTTACGCCAAACGATGAAACTTTACAGCTGCAAGAGGTACTGACTGGCTTTGGATGGTCTAGTATCTCAATGAGCTAATTGTTCAAAACTATTTTTCTCAAAAAAGGTTCTGATCGTAATGTTGACTTTACTAATTTGGTTGATTTAGTTCTTATCTATTTCCAGTTATTGACTCTCCCTATAGGTGCCTAATTCGGCTACTACAGATGATGCCAACTTTAATGGTCTCAGAGAAGCTTGTCAATTGTGGTTGTATATATTTGTATTTATTTATATGTATGGATACGTTTGTGTATTCAATCATATGAGATTGTAAAGTTTGTGAGTTGAAGTGTATTATTTTCAGGAATTAAACTTGTGAATGTATTTATTTATTCAGTGTTTTGATATTATAATTTGGTCTAATGTATGTTTATGGAAACTTAAATCGTCTTGTAATTTAGTTATTAGTTGTTCAATTAATTTCACTTAATTCTCTAATTTTCCGGTTAAAGTTAGTTAAGTATGCGGGGTGTTTCCAGGAAGTTTCAAGAACCGCAAATATTTAACCAGGGAGTTCAAATCTTGCCACACAGACAAGATAGCGACGGTGTCATGTACTACATAAACATAGTTAACATGCGTGATAGGTGGACACTTGACTTGGTTTTATTTAAACATACTGTATACTCACATATAGAAGATCTATCCATCATGGACACCTGACGCTTGCTCCTCCTGAGCCATAAGCTATTTGTTTTCTTTAATGGAAATCGCTAATTACGCCATGCATGACGGTATGATGCATTGGGGGGGGGGGGGGGGGGGGCTCCATGTCCTTTGGACGTTACAACCGTTGCACCTGACCCGTAATCAAGGTTAACTGCTGCTATGGTGCTATGCACACGGACGAATTTGTGTGCAGAATGCGTAGACAAATGCATGGCGATTGACAGGCGAGCCTGAAATGGAGCTCAACTCCAGGATCGCTCCTGTTACCTCGCCCTTGCCGGCCGGACTGGGGAGTTTTGTCGCAGCGAATTTTACCCACAATCTTGGAGGTTTGGTGATTCTGTGGAATGATCACGGAAGAAACGGTGCCGTTCATTGGTTGGTGAGCAGCATCATACGTACGTCCCGCCCCGCCACCTCCCTCCCCCATGGCGGCAGCACCGGGCCGGGGGCGCACCAGGTCCGCGTGACGGCGTGCGTTCCGAATCCCGCGGCGCTCACACGGCTGATGTGCCCGACCTTCCCGCTGCCCGCCGGTACATCCGTGTATCACGTGCCCCCACGCCCCTCCGGGCCCCGCGCCGCCGCGCAGGCGTCCCTCCGCCGCCGTAGAGCTGCCTTTTCCTGTTCCGTTCGTTATGCGTGCCGGCATGCATCTGCGGCTGCGGCGCTGCCCCCACACGCCCACCGTTCTGCCTCGTTTGGTACTTGGTAGTAGTCCGAGCCCGGGTTTTCAAATATTACCGGGGTCCGAAAATTTCGATTATAGGAAAATTTTAGTCAATTTTGGCCGAAAATTTTTAAATCGAAATTTAGATATTTTTGAAGTTCAAACTAAAAAGATGGGGAAAAGGATGACTTCAAGATTCGAATCCAAGACCTAACACACATGTGATATGAAATGATTGCAAATATTTTTTGGGTATTGATAAATATCATCCGGATGTTTTCTTTCTAACTATCATCCAGAAAAAACATGCAAAAACGAAAATTCGATACCAAATTTTACCAGAGGCCGATATTTCCGATTTTGGTGATTATCGGCCAATAATGAAAACCCCGGTACCAGCAAAAATATCTCGCCGTCGAGCTCAAACGACGCTAAACGGCCTCCTCGGCGTTAACGTAACCTCTCGCAGCTCTCATCAGTAATTCGTTGTGATGCCACAATTAAACCTTTTTTTATGCCATAATTAAACCTTTTTTGGTACCGGCAGGCGGCAGTCCATCTACTGCTTTCCCGCGCCTATTAAAGGGCGGCTCACCCCACCCTTGCCTCTCAAGTTGAACGCATTTCGAGCCTCCACTCGACAAAGCTAGACGAACGGCACAAGCAAAGGCTGTGACTGTGTAGTGAGGTGCCTAGCCAGTGTCTCTCTACGTACGTTATCTCGCGAACAGTTAGAACAATGGCAACTTCTGATGACTGTGGCAGCTGGTTGCTGTACCTTTCGCTGGCCGCCAAATGCGGCGGCGATGACGGGGATCACCCGGCCCGCCTTGTCGGCTTTCTGGTGGTCTGCAGTGTCGCCTGCCTCGTTACTTGCCTGCTGCACTGGTCCTTCCCCGGAGGGCCGGCGTGGGGCAGGTGGTGGTGGACGCGTCGGGGTTTGGGCCGCCTTGGAGCGGCCGTCCCCGGGCCGAGGGGGCTGCCAGTGATCGGCAGCATGTGGCTCATGACCGGCCTCGCCCACCGTAAGCTCGCCGCGGCGGCCGCGCGCCTGCGCGTGCGGCGGCTGATGGCGTTCTCCCTCGGCGAGACGCGGGTGGTGGTTGCCGCGCACCCGGACGTGGCGAGGGAGATCCTGAACAGCCCGGTGTTCGCCGACCGGCCCATAAAGGAGTCGGCGTACGGGCTCTTGTTCCACCGCGCCATCGGGTTCGCGCCGCACGGCGCCTACTGGCGCGCGCTGCGCCGCGTCGCGTCCACGCACCTCTTCTCCCCGTGGCAGGTCGCGGCCTCCGGCGCGCAGCGCGCAGTGATCGCGCGCCAGATGGTCAGCGCCTTCATGAAGCAGGACGTCTGCTCTGCCGGAGCCGGCGGCGTCGAGGTCCGGCGCGTCCTGCGTCGCGCGTCACTGCACAACGTGATGTGGTCGGTGTTCGGGCGGCAGTACGACCTGGTGCTGGACCCCGACAAGGAGAGTGACGAGACCCGGGAGCTGAGGAGCCTCGTGGACGAAGGCTACGACCTGCTGGGCCAGCTCAACTGGTCCGACCACCTCCCATGGCTCGCGCGCTTCGACCTGCAGAGCACCCGGGCGAGGTGCTCCCGCCTCGTCCCCCTCGTGAACCGCTTCGTCAGCCGCGTCATCGATGAGCACCGCTCGTCTCCATCCGCCGTCGCCGACTTCACCGACGTCCTGCTCTCCCTTCAAGGCAGCGACAAGCTCGCCGACTCCGACATGGTCGCGGTTCTTTGGGTGTGTACAACCGAATCCAAACAAACTCTAAGCACAACCTTGCATGCCTCGTTCCAGTTTCTAATACGTGCAAGTTCATTTTCTGCAGGAAATGGTGTTCCGTGGGACGGACACGGTGGCCGTGCTGATGGAGTGGGTCTTAGCCCGGCTCGTGCTGCACCAGGACGTGCAGGCCCGGGTGCACGAGGAGCTGGACCGCGTGGTCGGACTAGACCGGGCCGTGACCGAGTCCGACTCGGCCTCACTCGTGTACCTCCACGCCGTGATTAAAGAGGTGCTGAGGCTGCACCCGCCAGGCCCACTCCTCTCGTGGGCCCGCCTGGCCACGTCGGATGTACACGTAGATGGGTTCCTGATCCCTGCTGGCACTACTGCTATGGTTAACATGTGGGCTATAACCCATGATGCTGACGTGTGGGCCGAGCCCATGGAGTTCCGGCCTGACCGGTTTATTGGCTCGGCCGAGTTCCCTATAATGGGTTTGGACCTCAGGCTCGCGCCGTTCGGGGCTGGTCGGAGGAGCTGCCCAGGGAAGAGCCTTGCCATGGCCACGGTGACATTTTGGCTAGCCACGCTGCTACACGAGTTCCAACTTTTTCTTTCGTCCGACCCGACACGTGTCGTCGATCTGTCGGAGATCCTCAAGCTATCATGTGAGATGGCTGCCCCGTTGGCGGTGACACTAAGGCCTCGACGCGTGGTTGTGATGACGTGTTAGACCTACGTAGCTGGACAGAGACAGGCTAGTGGGGGTCTCAGTCTTAGCATATGCCATATTGCCATGTAAAAGCTCTTCTGCGTTTTGGAGACATGATGGTTGCTACCGGTCGGCTTACTACTTACACATGGGTATATGGCTTCTTGTTTTAGCCTGCGGCCACGGCCGGTACGTATGAAAAATAGTATCGATAAAATCAACTAAAACATTGAAAAGAATAGGGCCTATGATCACCATGCGCTAGCTTATCTTATATAGCTAGCGAATGATAAAACTTTTATATACGTATCAGGTGATGAGTGTGATATTTCGGTTTGTAATGTTCCCTAGCTTTGGTTTTTCCTGGTTTTTTTTATGGCAAATGGGGATAGATAATATTACCCCTGGTGGCCAATGCAGGAGTGCTCTGTAAAATAGTTAATTTATATGCTAGTAGTTGAATGATAGGGAGCTGTAGATCTACTATTTACTAAGAATCAATGTTACCATCTTATTATGCTAAGCTGAATTTTTCCTAGTTGATTTTGCTCACACAGGGAATAAGAATAAACCCTGATGATATTCAGAATTAGAAAACGCATTTGCTTCTGTTGCTTCATATGATCAAATAAGCTGGTACTTAAAACTAGTACATTCCAACTACTACCAAGCATAACCAGAACACTAGATTTTATTCCTTGATCAGCTTTAAATTAAAGCAGCCACTTCCAAATACTGCCGGCCTCCTCTTGCCGAACCCCCAATTCTTTGCTTTCTGAGGATGGCATCAGCATGGCACATAGCTTCTTGTATCCGAGCTACCAACCAGGAATTCTCTCCCGCGGCAAAGCGGACAACTTGGCAGCCATTTCTACCCAAGGGTGTGCCTGCCTTATCCCCACCAGCCAAAAGTTGCCAAGCCCTGATGTGCCACCCCTCTGCCCAAGTTGCACGCTACACTACAATTCTGAAGCTTATTACTTATGATTGATTGGCACAATGGATTGTTCCATGGTGAATCTGACGCATGGTCTTTTAAGTAGTACGTTATTTGGAGTCGGCAGAATATTTTTTGCTTGCCTCATGTGTTCAAGATAAAAGAAGGAGCTCAATTCTGCAAAAAAAATCTGGTGCTCTGTTTTAATTTAGTAAAATCGCAGTAAGTCGGTAACCACCTTTCTGTGGTAAGTGGTAACTGCATGCGTTGTCTGTAGCAATAGTGCACAGATATGCTGTCCCTGAAATCTAATATTGCAACGGTGAGGTTGTTACTGGAAAATAGATATGAACCATGGCAATCTCAAGATTGGACTGTTTCTATGCAATTTGCAGAAGTTGTCGCAATCAACTGCTAGTCTGCTATAGGGGAACAAGAGATAAATTCACACTATTGATGGAAAAATCACATGACAAGCACATCATAGGATTTATTGGAGAACCTGGGGGCATACTTAGCATTCAAATCAGTTGTGATTAGAGGGCTTCACCTGGTGCATACTGCATATAATGTCTCACAAACCCATGAACTGGAAAAGGATGGCTCAAGCTTTGTCGTTTGTACAGTAGTTAAACTCATCAAACGATCAGTATGCAGCTATTGGCTATTGTCAAGCAGTTTGTGTCTTCTGTGCTGTGTCTCAGACCAAATTTGAAGGCAGATTAGAATTCAGAGTGGGGAAAAGCAGAAGGAAATATGTAGTAGGCCCTAGCTCCACAACTTGCACATATGTTCATCAGTAGTTAAGGCAGTAGTTTCGACGTGCTCGCATGAAAGAAAACAATACCATTCTCATGTTCTCTTTTAGGAAGAAAATTCTTTTTTTTAAGCAAGGGGAATTGGTCGAATCAAATATCTAGAAGACATAATACACAGGTGGTCCCTTTCGAGAAAAATAATAATACATACATGATAGTAAGATTTAAAGCCTCATAGTCACGACGACAAACAAGAGTGTCTTAACAGTTGAGCTACCAATGGTTGACGAGAGAAGAGAAAAGAAATTACCTGATCTTAAGCAAACTTTTTTGTCTGGCACGGCAGAATTAATCGGGAAGGAAAATCTGGAGAAGATGGCTGAGAAATGACCGAACTGATGGGAGTGGCACTAAGAACAAGTTGAAGAGGTTGACGCCCAACATGTGCAGCTGTCTCGAATGTTCTCAGCACAGAGGCTTGATGCATCCAAGCACTCGAAAGTTTGATGCTTTTAATTTGGTAATTCGGAGGTTCTTGCAACCACACTTGCCTGTCAACTATCAGCTGGTGATGTTCAGTGCATTTCTCTCACTGTTACTCCTAGGTAAGAACGTCTCTCAGACTCTCACCAATGGAAATTCTCTTCGATAGTTGCAGGCTTGTAGCACAGATCCCTTGCGTTCCGTTACTATTGAGAATGCGACAACTTCACCCACTATGTACAAAATAATTGGGGTTAGTACTAACTACTACAGAAGTAGTCCATGTCAGCAGGTGATGTTTGATTATCACTATCCAGTACTGCATGCGTGGAATTTTAAGGCCACAAATTGTAGCATAAATACATGGTATCAGAGCATTACCCTCAATGCAGGATTATTTTCTGAAACGGTCAATGCAGAATTATGATGAGCAGCTGCAAGTGTACATGAGTTTCTGAGTATTATGCGCCACTGTCTCGGCCAGATGCAGTACATGCACAAATTAAAGATATCACATGTCCTTGTCACATGAGCACACTGAGAAAAATGCTCTCTTCCATTGTCAAATGCAGGGAATATATGCTCTCTTGGGCGTATCCCAGGCTCCTAGGATCCCAGCAGGTCGTCACATTTAGGTTCTTAGTACCAGATGCCCAATAATATTGCATCGATGCAGTAGTATTTAAGTATTTCTACTATTAAGAAGGAAGGCACCAAGTGTAAACATCGTGTAGCTAGTGGCTTGATGTGATATGTTAAGATCATGGCCGTGGAAAGCACTGTCAGAACGAGCCTATCCATTTGGACCAGTAGTACTCGACCGATCTAGTCACACGTGTGCAGAGCTGATCAGCTATAACAGTGCAAGTAAGGTCAACTCCTCCCCTGTTAAGGGAGCCCTGATTGTGTGAGAGAGAGAGAGACAGCTCTTATCAGGGAGGCAGGGCTGTGACATGCATGACAACGGTTTGAAAAGGATTACTTACCAACTCCATCGTATCTGGAGTTCTTCCATTCCATCTAAGATAAGAGCTTAATGTTACTTTTGCAAATGGATGGAT
Organism: Dendrocalamus latiflorus; assembly: GCA_017311315.1. Lineage (NCBI taxonomy): Eukaryota > Viridiplantae > Streptophyta > Magnoliopsida > Poales > Poaceae > Dendrocalamus > Dendrocalamus latiflorus. Next base: position 3,138,472 of record CM029658.1, read on the forward strand.
GGTGATATATAGTGAGATGTTGCATCACTAGCCAGTTTAGTTGGCTCAAATCTTTCTGGGGAAAAAAAGAAGGGCGGATATATAATGGGCAATAGGGCATGAACATGTACTAGTTGTTCCTTTTCCTTTCAAAGCATTCACTTCCTGCAGTTGTTCGATCAAGTGTAATGTCGGGCTAGTTATATGAGGAAACTTTACAGTACAAGTGACAATAATAAGCCATGGATTATGCATGCTGAGTTCGGATGGCTCATCTGATTCTAGGCCTAGGAGGATAAAGATTAAGGAGAACACCAGCATGTGTAGCAATTGTACTATACCAGGGTGCACATCGCCTGCGACATGACAGTGTTTGGGTAGGCCAAAATGGCTAATTGTGTAGCTTCTAGATAGGCCAAAAACAAGGCTAGCATTTTTTAGTAGTAAGTCCTATATGAATGATTGAAGGGAACATCAAATCTCTGCTTTATTAAATTCAAATCTACATTGTCGAATTGGCATGAATTTCAGATGCAACTTAACGTGTGAAAGATGAATTTTTTAATGCGTATTTCATATTTACCAGTGCAACTCTTTTGTGTTCAAATATGTATCATCCATTTAGGAATTTCGTGTGTGTGTATGGCTGCACGCCAGTTTGCTCATCGCAAAGTTACTGTCGTATGTGAGTAAAGTTACTATCAAATACATTTAGAATTACTACCCAGTTATGTACTGACAATAATTCTACATGTGTATATGGGCTTGTTCTTTTTGGTATTATGGCTTTTGGGATGATCATGAGAGAGAGAGAGTACAGAATAAGAGAAACTTGTATGCAGTTTTGACCGATATAAATGAAGTCGCTACAGTATGTACTACAATCAACTTGTAGACTCTATCTTAAAAAGACATTCCGTTTGAAAGTTAGTTACCATAGAAAAGCCGAAAACAACTTTTAGAAACTGAAAAAGAAAAGGATACACACACACTAATCAGCGCCTACGCGCAGAATAAGCACACTACCCCATCGAATCAATCAGCAAGTCGCCCCACCAACCCACCCTATGAGCGTTTACTAGTGAAGTTGTAGCGATTGTTAAATATGATAAAATTACTATCAAATGCGCATAAAGTTTTCCGCCTCCACCACGATCTACACGAGTGCACTACAACGCACCGCATCGCATTAGAGCAGAGCCACAGCTCACGGATGGTCACGAGGTTGGGGGGGTTCGAACCTTCTGGAAGTCGGGCAGGACGGAGGTGGGGAAAAGATCTAAAAGTGGAGGACGTTGAGGCTATGGTTCGTGTTGTACTCCACTGCATCCTTGCCCTCCCCCTCGCCGCTGGGGTCTGCTGGAGCATGAACCATCAAGACACCATGGCATTTTTGCAGATGAGGTAGGGAGGAGGCGGGCAGATGCGGTGGGGAGACGGCGGCGGGTAGATGGGGAGAGGAGGCGGTGGACGAATACGTTGGGGAGGCGGCGACGGGGGGATGCGACGCTGCTGGGGGAAGTTGAGGGACTATGACCAAACGCTGTCGCGTAGGGAAGGAATTGGTGGCGGCGCCAAGGAGGAGGCACATCACGATGGTTCGGGGGAGAGAAGGAGGTGGCGGTTACGGGAGGTAGAATGGTTGTAGGAGGTGGAGGATGCAGGGAAAGAGAAAAGGAGGAGTGCGGCCTATGCATCATCCCGACCTTTTCTACGAGGAGCGAAAGAACCATCTATATGCGGATTTGGACGGCCGATCTTTGATCGGACGGCTGAAAAGAGAGGAGGGACAATGCACCGACGACCACCAACTCATATTTTTAAGGAGTATATGTATGTATGTATGTATGTATGTATGTATGTATGTATGTATGTATGTATGTATGTATGTATGTATGTATGGTGTTTTTCAACCCCTTGTCGCGAAAACGTTTCGCATCTTGCTAAGCTTCTAGCTAGTTCGAAGTCTGTACTGTCCTAGTGCTAGATGACAAGTGACGACTGACTCGATAGTGTTGCTTTGAGTTTGATGCGCCAACATCTGCACGTTGCAGCAACCATTTGTTGATGCAAACACTAGAAGTCTTGATCAACCTGGTACATATGAAAGAGAAATGGTGCATGAGTTTGAGGGAATTTAATTGCAACTGAGGCCCTAGGGTGGATTTGCATCTCTCATTGTAAACGTAGGATTTGTACAATTTTCTTTTGAAGGGCACAAAATTCTTCTTGGTCGCGAGAATTTGCTAGCTCTGCGATGAACTTCCATTTCATGATTCATTGCACTCACATTTTTTTAATTGCACTAATAAAAAGAGAAGTCCAATGCTCTCCACAACATTTGAAACTGAATCACGAACATGACAACAGAAGCTAGCTATGCTAGAGCTGTCCAAATAGACCAAGCTAATCGTGCTAGCTTGAATCACAGTACTATTAGCTCGGCCTAGTCATGTACCATACTTAGATCGGCACCTCAGTACAATAGGCTAGCCCAGCATAGCACAAAGAGTACCGTGGGCACAACCCAAGGCACAATTGTCTGCCTCTCCCCTCCCTCTTTCAGCTGCCACTCCCCCTCCCACGTCCCAACGGCCCGTCCCCCCTCCCCTGTGCTCGGCCACCCCCACGGGTCATCACCCCCCTCCCTCTTCCCATCGACCCGTCCCTCCTCCCCCGCGCCAGTTTGATGGAGAGGGGAGTCAACGCACTGAGCAGGCCAAGTAGCGTGGCGACGTGGAAGGCAATGGCGGCACCCACGCTGTTGCCCATGAGGAACGCTAGGTCGAAGCTACAGTGGTTGCGCCACCAAGAGAGCTCGTCGAAGATGGTGCAGCTCGCCTGCTACCGTAACCACCGCACCGCTGTGAGCCTGTCATCGAATGCACCTGAGAAGCGGTTCTACGTCACCGCCAGCAAGTCCAAGCCTCCCCGTCGTCGACGCCGGTGTGATCTGATCCTTGTCTTCCCCATTGACCAGATCTGGTTCTCGTCCACACCGCCACTGCCAGCCATCCTCGTCCGCACCACCGCTACTGGCTATCGAGGTCCACGTAAACTGAATGGCGCAACTGTGGTCCATAGGGCTTAACGTGCTCATACCGACACGGTACAACCCGTGACCTCCTCTGACCGTGCCTAGGTCCGAGGCAAAGCCCGTAAACTGATACAACATAGCTTGTTTAGTTAGCCGGACTAACTAGACCCTGTTTAAATGGACCATGCCTTGTTGGGTCGGGCCACCTATTTGGCCTGGTATAGTTGTTCCCTATGGCAACTTGTGGCTGCCCCATTATGCCGAGCCTTGTCTGGCAAGATGACATCCAAGTTTGCTCCATCGTACGATTTGATGTGTTGCTCGCCTTGTCAGTTGTCACTCGGAGTACGTAAATCCAACATGCCGCAGCAAATGGGGAGCAAAAAATGCAGATCAAAAGGGGATAAAATAACAGAGTAGCCTGGTAGGTGAAAATAGGATACTAGGTCCTTGAGTTTTTGTGGTTCTTCGATTCATGAAACTTGGCGAAACAATGTTAGGAATTTAGAGATGGGATGCATTTACTAAAAAAAAAGTGAGCAAGACAAGGTTTATAAAGAAGGATCATGCAATCCATTGCAAATAGAGAACCGATGAAAATAAAGAAGACAGCATTGATATCGGTAGGTTCTCATATGCAAAGAAATGTTGCAAATACTCTCAATAACCATAATTACAAGATTTAGAGTAAATTGCACCGTGAGTCCTTAAATTTGCTTGGATTTGTCATCAAGACTTTATGGTGCATTTGGTTGGTGGAATCCTCCAATGATTCTCATAAATGCCTCAGTAATCCTATGAGATTTCCTTGTTTGTTAAAACAACCAGGAATCTGAATCAAGAATCCAATATTATCTTGGAAACCAAATTACCATAACTTCCAATAATTACTTTCCCGTATAAAAAGAGTGTCTATTTTGGATTACCAAGGGAAAGGAATATTTGTTATTGCACTTTTATCATTTGCTTTAATTTTTTATAGTTAAAATTTGAACTTTATGAATTCAAGATCCAAATTAAAAAAGCATTCTTCAAAACCAAAATATTGAAATTTGAATCCTGAATTTTAGAACCTTAAATTCAGGCAAATTAATTCAAACTTTCAAGTTTGGATTTTTCATATTTTTTTATTTTAAACCTTAACATCTGAAATTTTGAATTCTGGATTTCAAAAATTCAAGTTACAAAATATTAAATTTTATAAATTCAAATATTTTAAAGTTCCAAACTCAAATTTTAAACTTTAAAATTTTCAAAAATCCAAATTTTGAACTTTTGAATAATAAGAATTGGATTGAGGGAATTTAAATTCTAAAATTCAAATTTTAGTTTTCAATATAAAATTTATAAATGTTAACCTTTAAGCTTTGAAATTTCAAATGATGTAATTTAAATTTGTGAACTTGTTAGTTCAAGTTATGAAATATTTGAACTATTATAAAGATAATTTTGTAATTTCCTACTAACTAACCAAATATTAGAATCTTATATTACTGGTAAAGTGTTACCAGTAATCAGATTGAAGGGAATATTAGATTGCAAGGGAATGTGAAATTATGCATCCCAAACGCACCGTTACATCTGTAAATTAAGCTTCAGTTTTAACATAGCAAGTTCTCTTTTTTTAAGTTTCTTAGCAACTAATTGTGCCACCTCAGTTTATTATATTATCTAAAGCGACAGAGAAATGACGTAGCACACCGCAGTGATGTCCGTGAACCTTAGTAGCTTGCACTTAGTTATTTAATTATGCCACTTAAGTGCACAATGTCAAATTTTTTGCAACCAGCAGCAGCAGTATTAGCATTACTGAACTGATGTCCCTGAGCTTGATTTTCTAAACATGTCAAATTGTGCCAATTAGCAGCAACTACTGCTGCATTAGCCTTACTGAACTGAAATGGACCCCCAAAACCAGAGCATGAGACGTAGCTGAAAACATTTCCAGCATCAAGAGACTAAAATTTCCTTGCCATACTTCCAGGTACGCAACAAGAAACAGAAAAGAACATTCTGGAAGCATGAATGCGCACTAGAAGTTCTTACATTCACAGGCCATACACACGACAACTTCCTACTGGTTATTACTTCCATCTTGAGCATGGATGCATAAAATGGATGAAGTGTCATCCCTGAAAACTCTGTTTTTGCCGATAACAGGTGAAACAATTAGTAGTTCACAGTGTCTCCGTGACATGAAACAATATTTCCGCTTTTCTTATGCGCGGACACCCCAGTCCTCACTCAGGTTACAACTTACAACATTCTCTGTACCTAGAAGTGGGTTCTATGCCGGGAACAAACGACAGATAATAGAACACTTTCAACAAGCAGCAAAGATATCTCAAAAATTGTCGAGGCCTATGTTTGCTCTACAGTGAGAACAAAGAAAAGTGCTTCCATCAGATCAGATTTTGTCATGAAGGTTAACAACCAGGTCATGTGCATCATCTAATAGCCTCCAGACGTCTAGCTGCCCGGCCATGCTATTGCACTCTCGCAATATCTCATCCATGCTACTATACTTCTCGATTATTAGCTTCCTCCTCTGGAGGACACAAGCTGCAATAGCATAAAGCAATAAGTCGTCGGTTGGTGGAGCACACAACCTTATCCTTCCCCAGGTGGACCTCCCAATTCCAGCTCGTATAGCTGCCTGATCAGCCCACATAACCTCCCAAAGGCACATAGTCTGCTCAAAAGTGAGCTCCCTCCTGAAGAGAACCACTACCATTCTGTACACAAAGAAGCAGTCCTCAGCCTGCAACTTCTGCAGGTGCCTATACAAGTGTGAATCTTTATGCTTGATAATCTGGGAGACAATCCTCAATTGCCTTCTTATTCCAACCTCATCAAGCCTGAAGTTGTGCCTGGCTTTCCTCATGAAACCAACAAAGCACCAAAATGCTTCATCATCCTCCTCCATTACCGCAATTATTGGTGATAAGAGATCACTCATACCTTGGCAGTAACCAATTTCTGGATCATAGACCGCATATGCTTCAAGAAGCCCAACTAATCGAGTAGCATGATAAATCATACAGGGCTCTAAATGGTCATAATCTTTCAACCCAAGAGACACTGCAGACTGCAATGCTTTCTCTTTAGAGACTTCAGCCTGGTTACGAGAGAACAAAATCCATTCTGTGTTTGCCCGGACAGCATCCAACCTTATAATTCGCTGCCATGTGGCAAGGTCCTCTGAGGTTCTGCTACACTTAAAAAAATCTGCCTTAAATGAAGTACTCCTGTTAAATTTAGGATCTGGATCGCAATTCTCCTCAGCAGACACAGATATCCTTCCAGGGTCATCTTCATTAGATGATTCAGAATCAGAAGATTCTGATTCTGCTATGCACGGATCTACACAAGCTAACTCACTAGTGTCTTCTTCCATACATTCTACAACAATACATGTCATGTTCTCAGGTTGCTCGGTCTCGCCGTGTTCAGGCTTCAGCTCCTCAAGTGACATAGAAGCCCTTGCAGCATTGACATCTTCAAAACAAGGTGATTCTGATCCTTCAGCACTACTCCCTAAACCAGAACATTCCTCATTATTGACTTCATTTATTGCCTTCAAATCATTTCCTTTGTAGCAATTCAGAATTTGCTGACACTGTCGCCTCAGCTTTTCATACTCTTTCCTGAACCAAAATTCATGTCAATCAACATATTCTTAATGGATTAGAAAGGATATTAATAACATTAGAATATCATAGTGTCATTCTCTTTAGGCAATTACAAATTTACAATGTCGTTCTCTTCTGAAACTACTCACGGGAGTAAGAAGATATGCATGCTGCTGCAGTGTTATGTTGTGGGCTAGCACCATTGGCAGTGCGCCCGTGCGCCCAGGGGATGGACAGAGGAGGAAGAAAAGGAGTAAATGATTCTTTTCTTGATTCTGAATAGCGTGGCTTCTCTCTTTATATAGATGAGGTTAGCCCCTAACAATATGGAAACTAATTTGACAAACTAAGTATTAAATGATAGAGATAACTTAACAAACTAAGCAAATCTTAATTGATTGCTGTTGATAGCCTTCCTTACGTATAACCCCCTAATGGGCCATGGCTATCCATGGACCCGTGCCCATGACACTTCACCCCTCCTAAACGAGTACCTCGTCCTCGAGCTACAGGATGGCGGCCATGGCTGCAACCGAGGTGTCCCCATATCATCCTCAGCATCAATGCAGCCTCCTCTCTCTCCCCTCTCCTCTTTTCTTCCCCATGCAAATGCGAGCAAGCAGAACAGCGGCATGCGCCACGGGATGGCAAGGGCGGAGGTGAGTGAAGACTGCACGGGTGCGGGCCGGTTCGACGGCGAAAGAGGAGTAACTCGAGCAGACGCATCGGCAGCCGCGGGCTCCAGCAGCCCGAGCAGCAGCAGGAGCGGCAGATCGAGCTCGAAGGCATCGATAGCGGAGGAAAGGTGATGGCGCCGGCAGGCAGAGAGCCCAGATATGAGGGAGCCTCGATTTGGAAATCCAGCATGGCGGCTTGCGAGCGCACGACAGCGACAGACAGCTGAGAAGCTTCCTGACGCTGGATCGATGGCGTGGCAGGAGGTGGCCGAATTCGAGCTAGGCGCGGCGGAGGGCTGGATCCGACCCGGAGAGGGCCAGTGCGTTGAAGAACGTCGCTTCATCCTGAGCGAAAGACGGCGCCTTCAGCGTCAACTCCAGCGACGCCAGTCGGGGCACCAGCTTGTTGCCGTGGCCGATGTCGATGATGCGTGCGGAGAGCGAGTTGCCGGGTGCGGGCGCAGTCCTTGACGACGTGCTTGTGGAGCTCGAGTTGGGAGAGTAGCAGTAGGCCTGGTTGCTGCGACCAGAGTCCAGAGGTCGTGCCGTTGTGGATGGAGAAAGGGAAGCAGGTGAGGATTGAGCGTCGACAAGGCAGATGGCCTTGGAGGCTTGGACCAGTTGCGGCCACTACAGAGGATGAGAGGAGAGGGGGAATCAATCAAGCTACGGCCGCTGCAGAGGAGACAGGAGAGGAGGAATCTATCTAAGGTTGCCTCCAAGCCGGCAGCGCTATCGCCGTCGAGACTCGAGAGAGGCGGGCGACTGCGCTTATGGGGGAGGAGTTACATCTTATTTGTTCTAGTCTTGCTTTAATGCAAACCAGACATTCAACCGAACCTATAAAGCAAAGGTAAATTAAATTGAAGAATAGCCTTTTATTTTTAGAGTAACTAGCCAAATGCCTGTGCTTTGATACAGATAAAAAAATCATATTATCTTAGCATGTTGAATCAATATTATCGAGATCGACCTGCCCAGCACACACGCTCTGCCGTGTCGTGCCTCCGCGCCTTCAGCTCTATCGCGCACCCGGTAGAGCTCTGTTGTTTTTTTCTTATTTGAGAATTTTTAGGGTGGTGGAATTTGTTTTTAGTAGATTGCTTTTTTTGTTATTGTTAAGAGATTTTTTTGGGAGAGGCAAGAGAGAGTTGGGAGGGATAAATGAACCACCCAATTCCCTCTTTTAAGCAGTAGAGATGAATATGTTACCTTTTCTTGATCTTTATGGTATTCCTTTCCTCTTCAGAGCTATTTAATTCATAGCTGCAGATAAGAACCGACAAGGTCAGTCTCTGTGGATATGAAGTCACAAAACATATTGAAATAAGAAGCATATAACACAATGTTTTTACAGAATCGGAACAGACTCTATGACACCATCCCATGCTGAGAAGCCACTCAACGTGTAGTATTGTATTTATAACATTTATCATCAATCACAAATTGAGAGTGGTCTTGAAAAATCACATTCTTATAAGATTAATTGCCCTTGCTTACTAGATATGGCCACCAGAGCACACTCGATGCTGGTTATTACAAGATAGATCAGTACAAAATTTAAATAGTACTGAATCCTCCGTACTCCATTTTGACTGGTTAATAAGCCATGTTCCTAATATAACACTACTTAAAAATGCCACCCAGTTTTCCAACAATGAAGACAAGTGTGACTGCAGCACCACCACCATAGGCATGACATGCTTAAAATGCCACCTACCCAAGCTCATGTACATATGCGGACATTCGCACACACTTTTTTGCTGGACAAGTCTATATTTGGTGCCTTGGTGATATACTATGTCCAGCTTCATGCGCCTATCCACTTCCTAAAACATCCACCCATCATATTGATTTGTGTGATAGTGAACATTTCAGGTGTGTGTCGCGACTAGACTGAGGGGCCTGGACGCCTAGTCGACTAGATGCCTGCCCTGGCAACAGTTAAACGATAGTAGTTAAATGACATAATAGCACAAATTATCTAAATAACCATGTCTTAGGAGGTCCAAATCAGAAGAAATCTATTGAGAGGGGTCTATTAGTAATTTTCAGGAACTACGAGGACTAAATCACATAAAGACCCAAAAAATCCTCAATCCATTTTACCCAACCGCCGGCCATTTCCAGCCCTAGCCTGGCATTTCTCTCCCCCAAACCTGTGCGCGCCGCCTCCCCTCCCACCGCCTCGCCTCCGCCCTCCCCTCCCACCGCCTCCCATCCCGCCGCCTCTCCGCCTCCGCCCTCCTCTCTACTGCCTCCCATCCCGCCGTCTCGCCTCCGCCTTCCTCTCAGCCACCTCCCCTCCCACCTCCTCCCTCCTCTCTGCCGCCGCCTCCTACCTACCGCTCCCCCCCTCCCGCCACCGCTAAAGATCGGCGGCAGCGACAGCAGGCTAGACCACTGGAGAGGGAAGCCAGCGACAGGAGGAGGTAGAGGCTGCAGATCGACACCGGCAGCGGGAGGACGCTGCAGATCGGCGCCGGCGACGGGAGGTCTCCCTGTAGTGAAACCCTATCAAGAAGAGGCAGTTGCTGGAGGCTAGACTCAGGTCAAGTCACTTACAAGCCCCCATGACCCCATCCCCCCCCCCCCCCCCGCCCCTCAAGTGGCCGCCACAACGCGTTGGGGGTCGCCTAGATGCCTGGGCATCCCCCAACACCGTCTAACTCAGCAGGAGCTGGGTGATGGCCCACAGTGTCCACTGCCGCCCACCAGGACGTCTTGGCGTCGCCTCGCCCCACAGTGTCCACTGCCGGCTACCAGGACGTCTTGGCGACGCCTTGATAACCATGGTAATACCAAATTAGGGTATGGAAAATAACATGACTTAAAAAATATTATATAAAAGAGGAATTCTCTAGTACTACCAAAAGGAAATTGCGTAGAACCTTGTGCACCTTTTGCTGAAACTGAATTATTTAGAAATTGGGGAGACCTCCAACAGAATTTTCCTATTTTAAGTAAACATATCATTTGATAACAGAATTATTTAGAATTGTGTTTTTTTAAAAGGAAAGTAAAAAATGGTTTTACACTTTTAATGGCTTCTAAAAAGTTGCTACCCAAACAAGCATCAGCTTCGAATTCATTTATATGAGATTTAAATACTAAAATCAACCAGGTGAAAACTGTCAACCAACGTAATGTATCAAGCACCCACCAAAACCAATCTGGTAACATTTTGCTATGCAGTTATTATTTACCCCGGATTCAAATATTAAAAAAAATGTCATCTATAACCCAATGCAAACTGATGCAGCAGCAGCACTAGCTCATTTAATATTATCTTGTAACTCTTGTTTTCAATTGACTATTTCATTAACCAACAAAGTGCTCTGGGAAGTATTGCGTAGCTGCAACATCAAACTTGGTCAAAAATATGAATGCTTATAAATTACTAGATGAAAAAAAAGAGAGATCAAGTAACTCACACTCCTAGTAGAAAGGGCCAAACTTCAGCCCTAATGCCTGGTTCGATACCCTGGTACAATATAAAAAAGTCATTTATTTCAGTATGTTCAATTAAACTGTAGGATGAATAACATTTTTCAGTAGTAGTAGATATGCCTTTATCTTCAACCAACCACAATGGATAAACAAGCTATTGTATACACCATACAGTATACACATGCAGGACACGGGTGCAAATAAATGACTAAACTTACCCCACTGCGAACTTTCTTCAGAAATTTCTTTCCTCCATCACGAAGCTTCCCATTTGCCGAAAATAGGCCATCCCACTGTTGATGAGAAAGTGCTCGTTTTCTTTTCCTTCGAGACCATGGAGATTTAATTCCACCCCTGAAAAAACATTTGTATATTTTAGCAAATGGCATAGCCAGATAGATATGGATTAAAAAAAGAGATAAAGTCGGCACACCAACTGACAGGCTAAATACTAAGGAAACATACTCTGTCATGGTGTGCATACTTTTTGACGGAAGATATATCTTTGACCTCTCAATGGCTAATGATCAAGTAAGACATCTATTGGTCTATACCCTATAGGCTATCGGCCTATTGCATCTAAAGATGGGAATGGCTCGAAGTCCTCATTAATGCTACTTCAGACATTATTTGAATGCACGAGTATGAATTCAATATGAAATGCATGAAAAATAGATCAAATCATATAACAGACAATTATAAACGTGAGCTGATTAGTTTATCAAATCAACTTAATATGGTAAAACTTCCTCCTAGTTATTGTTTCTGAAAACGCCATTAGACTATAATTGGGTAGTGTTCGGGACTATTATCCACTGCATGAACCGATTTTAATCAGGTTAGTTGTGTTCTATCATATTCTGAACTAACCATGTATAGCCAAATATTACATTCATTTATAACATATAAGTTCAAGCTCAAGTAGAAATCTTTACAAATCAGGACTCACTAATGCCTGAGTCTACATAGCTTTCTCGGAGCATAAGCAAAGATTGGGAAATTGGCTGTGGTGGTTTACAAAGTGTTGCATCTAACTAGGCCACATTTCATCAGAAAAAGTAATGGGACGAAAAAAACATTTTCGTGGGCATTGCTTCACGGTTATATGAGGCCCCAGGTGCTTATATGGAATTACTTCAATGAAAAGTGCAAGCATGATCACTTTTTTTATATCACTACATTGGTGAAAACAAATAAGTTGAAATGCAACATGACAAGAAGTTAAACTTAAAATGTATGCAGTATGGGCAGATCACAGGGGAAGAAAAACTGGAGTTCACAAACGGTACACACAGGTTTAACAGGATCATGATTCACAACGACCCGTGACTCCATGTGAGTACAATGATCCAATGCATGGAAGGAGTTGTCTCGACTTTGTAGGTAACATTCACAGTGTGTAGAAACATAACATATTTGGTAATTGGTATCATTCATAGGAACTACATTTGCTACCTTTCGGGACAGGGGTCGCCCCCAAAGCACCAATCCACACCACAACATGAAGACCACTAACAATATGACAAGACTAGAACAAAAGCCCATCAGACCCCAACTTAGATACTTAAAATAAAAAAAGGAGGCACCTTAAGACTAAGCATACCACCTCAATTACTCATTCATCCATGGTAGTGGCAACTGACTGAATGCACAATCGATTCACCGGGCGCGCGCGCACATGTAGCCATGCCGTCAATCCATGTTCTACTCTACTCTAAGCTGCAATCTAAAACTTGATTGGATCGAAGCACATAAAAACCCTAACTTGAGCACCAAAGTAGCCTCCAGGCCACCAATTCCATCACAACAAGCTTGGCCAGAGTCCACGGCACCAGATCAAAAGCTCCCACAAGAAAAAACCTTATGTAAGAACTGAAAAGGAGGCATTTTTACTCCTAAAGACGCCGCCTTTCACCAATCCGGAGGGGGGGGAACCCACCGATCCGAGAGCGGCGATGACGATGCGGGCAAGGACGAAGACGAGGCGGCCGCCGCCGAAGCAGACGCCACGGCCACCGAGCTCCCCGCCGCCGCCGAGGAGGAGGAGGATGACGACGACGCGGCGGCGACGAGGAGCGACCGGAGGTGGATCCACGACGACGACGGCGGGGAGGACGCGGCCGTCGGCGACGACGAGGATGACGGCGACGACGAGGTGCTGGATCTCCGCAGGGCCTTCATGTCCCTCTCACCCACCCACCCCCCCAAACCCACCAACGCACGGACGCACCCAACCACTGCCCGCCACTACCAGCGCCAGCGCCACTCCCCCGGCCCCCACCACCGCGGCGCCATCCCCGCCGCCGCAGGATCTCGCCGCCGGCGTACCGCGTCGCCGTGTGGTCAGAGTGTGAGTTAATTTAGTTTTTCCGCTTGAATTCTCTCTTTAAGCTTTTAGCAAAGAGAGACACAGCAGAGAGAGAGCCACTGCCACACAAGGAGGAGAGTCAGGAGTGGGTGCGTGCCGTGCGCGTTTAAAACGGGTCCTGTTCGGACCCGCCATGTGGGCCCTACGCGTCAGTGGGCCCCGCAGATGATGGACCTACCACGGGCCAGAATTTTTAAGCATACATAGCGCTACCCAATCCATATTTATAAAAATAACAGTATATAAGTGATATTAATAAAAATATTGTTTTTGCTGCATGGCCACCGGACAGTGAAGCCATAGATCTGACATGTGCCCCCTGCCGCCTACCACACATATTAGTAAAAATATTGTTTTTGCTGCTTGGCCACCGGACAGTGAAGCCATAGATCTGACACGTGCCCTTTGCCGCCTAGCCACCGTGTGGTAGGCAACCTGTCGCCCGACCACAGGGCTGCAGGTCATTAGCGCGCACAATTAACCCCTTTAAACCAAATTTAAGCGGCCTCTAATGGCCTACAACCCGACCACCGAGCGGTAGGCTCTTGGCACCGTGCACACCAAGTGACCCCCGCGTGTTCTTTATGTGTGTGTGTGTGTGTGTGTGTGTATGTATGTATGTATGTATGTATGTATGTATGTATGTATGTATGTATGTATGTATGTATGTATGTATGTATGTATGTATGTATGTATGTATGTATGTATGTACCCTGCCCGTGAAGGATGACCAAGGCCAGTTCATTTCTTATAATCACTCTACTACTCTCCTAGTTTACTGTTTAGCCCGTAGCTACAACAGTTGGCGTCGTTCGTAGAGACGACAACGAGCAAACCGCGGGCCTGAGAAGCGATGGCGTCCAAGAAGGCATCAACGATAGCAAAAAGGAAGCGGAGCACGACGGCGACGGTCACGAACACCAGGGCCTCATGTGGTGGGTAGTCTACACCGGTACCCGAGGCCGTCTCTAATGGCAACATCGGTGCGGCAAATGGCCCCGGCATCGACGTCCGTGTCGGCGCGATCGACGACCACGAAGACTGCCATCGGTGGTGCCTACATCGGCAGGACTATCAGCGTCGACGCTTGCGCTGGTACGTCTAGTGACCCTGGTGTGTAGATCCTTTCATCTGTTAAACTTTTATAATTGGAACCAAAGTTGTGGTTTGGAATGTAAAGGTAGGGTGCCAACATGCCATGATTTGGTGGGTTGTGAAGTCTGCAGAGTGAAATAAAGACTGGATCTATGCATATTTGATATTCTGCCATTCTTGGACAAATTAGATGTGATCAGTATGATAGAAATCAATTTGTAAAAAGCGCACTATTAAACAACAGTTCATCAATCTGGTAATTAAAAACATGATGCTTCATATTGCTACCATTATATATGTGCATGTGTATGTGTATGCATGAATGTACATATGTATGTATGTGCATATGTATATATACATATACATATGCATAAATATATAATATATAATACATATATGTGTATACTGTTTATTTCATCATAAATTTTAATTTGTAGTATTTTATTGTCATTATTAATTTTTGCACTAATATTTTGTATATCCCATTTGTTGGAGGGTATGTCTTTACTGAAGCTTCGCGAATAGTTGTACGATGAGAAGCACCGGTGCCACTCATGGATGACGGGTGACGCGGATAGCCCTCCGCCCTTCAAACTACGGGGAGGGAGGGTTCATTGGGAGTTGGATGATTGCTTCATCCCAATCCTGTAGGCCACGGTCTTGTTGCCCTTTGCGAGGCTGGTCTCTATCGGACGCCAGTTCACTCTCAATTGCAGCCTGCTCGTGGCACTAGTGAACAGGTGGGGACCCAAGATGCACACATTCCACTTTCGCTAGGGTGACATGATGGTCACTCTACAGGACGTCTTGTTCTTGATCAGTCCCCCTCTCCGAGGCGACGCGCTTGTGCTAGCCCCTGCACTTGCGGACTGAAAGGAAAGGCTGGCATATCGGTTCGGCCTGGCTATCCTGGAGGGTGCTCGTGGTGTCCCCTGCACTTGGCTAAAGCATCTCAGTGTGTGTGCCCGCAGGATGCACCAGTCGAGGTCGGCAAGATGCACCTCGTCGCGTACCTTATTCAGGTCTTTGGTTGGAGCATGTTTCCAGCCATACATGGCGATATTTGCAACACTGAGTTCATCCGCCTCACCGAGTCTTTAGCTGATGTGGAGGTTGGGGCGATGCCTCGGTACAGTTGGGGATTAGCTGTCCTATGCACTGCATATCGGGGATTGTGTGATACTTGCCAGCACGGCACCGATGATTCTCCCAACCTAGCTATCTGCTACGTGCTCCTACATCTGTGGAATTGGGAGCACTTCCCTGTCAGGCGTCCATCCATTCTGATGCTAGTGCACCTGTTCGGCCAGTTCGCCGACCAGATAGACAGATCCATTATGAGTTTCCAGTGGACTGGTGCCCGTCTGTGCTGGGCTAAGGCCCCGCTCGGTTGGGCTGAAAAGCTGTGGCTGATAGCTGAAATTGCACTATATCGGCTGAAATTTCATTGTAGCTGAAGGTGGTTTATTTGGCGTAATTAAATTTAAAAAAATATAAAAATATAAAAAATATGCTAGCTCATCACGGACAATGCAAACGAATACGGAAAAAAAGAACCAACAAAAAAGCTCAAAAAAATCTAAAAGTTCAGAAAAAGACGAAATTTATGAATAGTGAAAATAAGCCAGAAGCTGAAGCTGAAACGAGCGGGGCCTAAAGACATACCATTGAGGTGATACTTATTGCGACACAATGGGTTCTAGTCATTGCACAACAGCGACATCATCTGGGCTCCATGGACTCCAGAGTTCATGATGAGTGTAGCGATGTATAGGCTATCCGTGCAATGCCTACAGGATGCAGAGCTATGGGTGACGACCTGCCATATGGTGTTCTGGTACATGGTGGATGCTTACGCGCCGCAGCGCGTAATGCAATAGTTCGGTTTTTACCAGGTCGTGCCCCCTGTGGACGGCAGGTTCCTACCACGAGCCGTACACCGGTGAGTCAAACTCCATCTAAGTAATGTTTGTACTTTGTATATCTTGCTCTGTAACATCCATGATTTTTGAAATGCAGGCAATCGAGGAGTGGACGGCGGCATGGACGGACAGGGTGTTGCTGCATGTCGTAATGGAGCAGTGTCCATACAACATCCAGATGTACGATGAGTACCTACAGTGGTACGTACCTCGGTCGTGTGGCAGGCACACCGTTCCTGCACCAGATCACCCAGAGTAGGTCACACATGAAGACAATCTACTATGCTCGATTGAGCACCACAGCGCTTCGCGGCACCATGATACCATAAGGCAGTTGCAAATTCTGATCGTTTCATTTATGAAATTCATTCTAGTCGTTACTGAAACTATTTCGTATGTCATTTCAGTTGGAGTGGGCACAGCGCATCGCAAGCGCATCTGGAAACCGCCATGAGTAGCCCAGACACACCACTGGCCTTGCAACAAAATTTCAAGTACATCCTATCGTAGGCCAAAAAAATAATAGACAACCTGAGCTGCGATGCCGATCGACAAACCACACCACGTGCATCGGCCACCCAGTGGGGGCACTGTGCTCACCCGCCAGGTCATCATGACCTAGCGAGTCTGGTCGGCCATTGTGACCTACCAAGTTTGGTCAACGTTATAACACTAGCCATCGATCATCTACGAGCCACATAGATGAGGAGGTAACTTACGTGCAAACCTACATTTTATTTTCTTGTTATGCCTTACGTTCTACTAACATCATGGCGTTCTCCTGTCACGGGTCTATCATCAAGATGCATCACTTCTACCCTCTGCACACTCTATACAGACTACTGCTCCCCATCGGTCATCTTCGCTGCACCTCCGGGAGGTACGAGATTCGCATTCTACATCCGGAATATTTATTGTGACTAACATCGTTCCATCTTAAAGCCTTCAATTCAAAGTAGGGGTAACAACCAGTCCACCGATGATGACACGGGCCTCCCGGCTGCTTCTAGGGAGGGGTACATAGCGCTAGGGTTATAGCGTACGCAGGGCAGAGCTCATCATTCACACCATATGTAGGGTTTGGAGACTTCGGTGGACAGAGCTCCTCCAACATCACTGCCACACCTACGGTAAAGGCCAGGGCTCCTCCGCACATCAAGGGGATTCCTAGAGTCCCTCATTCAAGACTTCATCTCTTGCGACCCCCGATTCGTCATGTCTCAACAGGAGCACATCGATGCTTACCACCAGACACTGTATGATGTACCTCAGCCTACTGCACCACTGCCGACCACTCAACAAACGGAACAGTCTCCATACTTCCTCCAAACCGATACGCAAGCTCCTGACCGGCTCGCATACCCTACGAGACATGCTCAACAATGGAAGACAAGGCCACATACGTGGAGGCAGACGCGGCAAGGGGATAGCAGTGGCTCAGATGAGTGAGCCATATCGCATCCCGTGTGATGCGTGTTTTATAGTATTATATGTACTGCTTACGTAATTAAATAAAAAAATTACACCATTAAGTCTACTGCTATAATTTTTCCATCTCATTTCCTATATTCAGAAATTTCTACAAATAGTTTATGTGAATCAATGTTGTTAAGGCGTCGCCATGGCGTCGCCTAAACGTCGCTTTGGCGTCGGAGCGGCCTGGAGCTGCCGCCACGGCCGTCGCCTCGCCACGGTCTCGTATGGCGT
Organism: Dendrocalamus latiflorus; assembly: GCA_017311315.1. Taxonomy (NCBI): domain Eukaryota; kingdom Viridiplantae; phylum Streptophyta; class Magnoliopsida; order Poales; family Poaceae; genus Dendrocalamus; species Dendrocalamus latiflorus. Next base: position 3,156,339 of record CM029658.1, read on the forward strand.
CCGCCTCGGGGGGGAAGGCGTCGCCTAGTCATCGCCATGGCCCCGATGACACGTCGCACGAGCAAGGCGGGCGCCATACCCTGTGCCAGGCGGGAAAATGGAGGGAGGGAGCGCGGGAGCGCGGGAGAAAAAGTGGGGGGGGCATAACGGGGTTACCTGGAGGCGGAGCATTCGGAGGGAGAGCAGCAGGCGGAAGCAGCGAAGCATTCGGCGCGCGAAGGGAGGTTGGCGCGGCGGCGACCTCGGGCGACAGGCGATCTCCACGCCGCCGCCTCCCTCCGAGCCTCCACGTCGCTGCCTCCCTCTGGGCCTCCACGCCGCCGCCTCCCTCCGGGCCTCCACGCCGCCGCCTCCCTCTGAGGCTCCACGCCGCCGCCTCCCTCTGAGGCTCCACGCCGCCGCCTCCCTCCGAGCCTCCACGTCGCTGCCTCCCTCCGGGCCTCCACGCCGCCGCCTCCCTCCGGGCCTCCACGCCGCCGCTCAGGTTCTTCCCTCTGTTCCGCCGGGCGCCGGCTCTTCCCTTCCCTCTTCCCTCTGTTCCACCGGGTGCCGGCTCTTCCCTTCCCTCTGTTCCGCCGTGCAGCAGTAGGCATATCCCCATGTATTTAGACTTTGGACTTTATGTTACATGTACATCCGGCGTCAGGGGAGGACTCCTCGGCGTCGATTGCAGCTGTTAGTTTCTTTCTCTAACAGCAAATGTTGAATTGATTATTTGATTTACATCAATTTTCAGTTCATTAGTTGAATGCAATTGTTGTGATGCAATTGGCATTATTTTTGCTGAATGCATGCAGGTGGTGGCCTCTATGGACTGGCCTGAAGTCACAACGTATAGAGCTCTCGTCTCTGCACAACCACACCGGCAGGAGATTATTCAAGATCTCTTCTGGACTCGCACAGATCCACAGAAGGGCAAAGTAAACGGTGGAATGATCAGGTAAGTTTTTTTTGTGTGTGTTTTTGGGGATAATCAGTAGCGACATGTCTTCTTGAAACTGAAATGCTCCTCATTTTCTGCAGAGAGTTGATGATTGCATTCCATAGGAAAACTAACATGTATTGGATCCTTAAGCATATGCTGTGTCTTGCAATTTTGGGAGAAGAGCAAAGTCAACAAACAATGGACAATGTCGTCAAGGACTCAAGGTATGCCATTCAACATTCATGTTTTCTAGCTGCACCATTATTCATGTTTATTTGCTTTGTTACATAGTTAAAATAGTTACAAATAGTTACACTGTATGTTCAACAAATTTGCTGCTATAAAAGGTTAGGATGTGAGTATGGCGTCGCCTCGCCACACGCCATACTCGCCTAAAAGGTGTGAAGGTAGTCTGGCGCCTGGCCTCGCCTTATCGCCGTGATAACATTGATGTGAATAAATTTTTAAGTAAAATTTATAATGGAAAAAATTATGAGCACATTACACATCGAACTACGCTGCGTCGGGAAGTTCCACAAAAAAAAATCATAATATTTATGCTCATTTGCTATATCTACAGAATTCTACGAGTAGTGTGTGTTAAATTTTCTAATCACGGGTACTAATCATCTGGAGCCCCGCCCACTGGGTGATAGGCCTTGGCCGCACGGTTTTGGCGGGTTTTTTGTTGGCACAAATATTTAGCTAAGATCAAAGATATACCTAGCGTGCTGAATTTTGAGTCAACATTTAGTAGATAGGAAGAAATCCACAGTTGATTCCGAGAAGCTTTAAGGGATCCTCAACCATTTCATAACCATTTTCTAGCCCATTCGCGTACTAGTTTTTCATAGTACAACGGACGACGTACACACGCACACCTTAATTCACACGTACGTGGATATATTTACCTGTATATATCTAACTAAAGTGAAGACTTACACCTCACCAATCATAGGTATATGATTTGACCACTGAATGTGTGCAGAGATCTAGGCTCGAAACTTCCATTCCCGTACTAGTTTTGTGTGGACCGAAGTGTGAAGTTACCAACGGCATGGGCGTATTCGAGACGAATAGACTTCGAATAGACCGTGCTATGAAAGTAACGTACATGCCTTAATCTATTAGCTGCAAATTTTCTATAAAAATCATGTCTTCTAACAAGCTTTGGAATGTCTTCTATATGTAGGCGAAATCATGCGATCGATTTCCACTTGACAATAGCACGAATCAAATTTATTTAGATTGAAATTCTTTTTCATATTAGTAACACAATGTTAAAGTACATAAGTGCCAAACTTATTAGTTTTGTATAACAGTTGGGTATTATCTGTTTCTAAAAATGTCAAATCCTTACGTTGATATGCTAATAAACTTCTTTGTCATCCTCGCCAGAGACTTTGAATCTAGTGGTAACATCGAAATTGTTTACGATGATTACCCAGGGTCGTTCGTGAGGGAGGGCTGCAGGGGCACTCGCCCAAGGCCCCACGGCAACAAAGGCCTCTTGTTTTTGTGCAATGTTTTGTTTATTGATGTAGATCATGCTACTTATTTTAGTCATTATCTAATTAAACAAGCATATTTGTAATTATACAAGGCCATACACAGATATATGTAGTCATAATTTATTCAATTTTCAAATATAATTAGGAACTTTGCAATGGTTTTTAAAGGGTGCAATTGAGTTAATTACTCTACATCGCCTTTTAATCAACCCTTCCTTAGAGAGTTTTTATAGGTTCATATTTTCTATAAGTAGTATGGAGTACACCATTGGTTTATAAGTCAACACCTTTTTATTTTTAACTCTACATATTCACATATCTTTTCAGTAATGAAATTTTGATGGTGTGGCATTATAACCGACAAATTATTATACAATCAATATTGCATTGTTTTTCCTTTGGAAAGATTCAATTTTCTTTTAGCTATATACAAATTGTAATCTATTATATAATTACAAATTTTATAGCATGGATAAATATTCCTTGAACTAAAACGCTTTAGAGTTTGTGTGAAATAAACTAATAAAGGGCAGCTGCTTAGTCCCAGGGCCCTTAAAATGTCAGGACTGGCCCTGCGATCACCACAAAATGTATTGGATCTGCAACTTTATGTATATTTAGTGTGTTTAAGTTAAGGTTGATCCTTAGCTCTTAGCGTATTCACCTTCAAGAAAAATCAAGTATGCCCTACTTGGATTCCTTTGAGCACCAAAGCAGGCACCAAAAGCACATCACCTTATGACAAAAGGCACATCGATCAGTCAGGTCTTTCAGGCAATTATAACCACTCCATTTTCAGCAACACCTTTACCTATATCTTTTTCGATGGGGACAAAAGATGAATCATTTTTTTTTAATTTTGGCTTATGGTTTTTAGTTGCGACTTTTAACTTTTAGACTATTTATGTGAGAGAATACGGAGTAACGAAAATTCGTGTGTGGTTTTGACCATATAAATAAAGTCGCTACAGAGTGTGTTATAATGAACTTATAGATTTTATCTTAAAAATATTTTATTTAAAAGTTAATTACTGTAGAAAAATTAAAAATAATTTTTAGAAACCGAAAACAACCGCCCGTGGCAGCACGAGGGCTTCCATGATCCATCTCCCTGCATTCAATTCTGAATGCGTCCATTGGTCGGGCTACCGAATCATGAGTAGCAACTGTGTGCCTATCAGTTGTCGAAGAAGGCCGAACACGTCAGCTTATTAGTTAGTTGTCACGTTAGTGTTGTCCGATAGCTCGACAATTAAGACTGCTTGTTATGGTATGAAATATTACACAAGTACGATTTCCGTTGGACAGCCTTTTGATTAGATGGCTAAGATGGTTAAGGGGAGCATGTGCGTGAGAATTAGTTGGACAACGTAACCGGTTAAGTACCGAGGTCAGTGCCAGACAACGGTAACTAATGCATGTGAAGGACCACGCGAGATGGTTCAGAATTATATTACGATGAATCATTATAATTTGAATAGGTTGGAAATTCAAATTTATATTTTGTTGGATTTCTAGGAGTGTCTATAGACCAAAATTCATCACTGATCTGACCAGTGGGCCATGCCAGTTAGACCGATCCCTGTCAGCGGTCTACTGATATAGGGTCTGGTCAGACCGGTTGGAAGGTGTTGTTTCGGTTGAAGTTTGAATTTGGAGAGTTTTAACTTCACAATGATTTTTGTCGACATAGGTTGGTGGTTTTATATTACATAAGCTATGTTACATCTAACGTGGATCAAGTTGTGAAGAACTTGCATCCAAAATAATTTCTTTGTTTTTGAATGTGCAGAATCGCTTGGAGTCAACCATTGTCAATAGTGAGGATCAAGCCTACGCTTATGGAGGAGCCGAGGACCAGAACAATCGAGAATGTCAGGTGAGATGGTGAGCTCAAGTATGGCATGAAAAAGGTATGAAGTATTAAAAGGAAGTTCGAGCGGCGGATTGCACCATATGACTTGGTTGATTCAAGTGAAGCATGGTCCAGTGAAACTGGAACGGGATAGATTTGACGACACATGATAAGATAGTGGTGCGCATACACGTGGCAAGCATGACGATTGCTTATAATAGAAGAAAATGACTAGGGTTAAGAAATGGTATTTTTGTAGTTTGACTAAAATACTGGAAACTATCTTGAAGCAAAACCGCGGCGCTTGAGTGACACTTAGGAGAGCGGTTTAGGTCAAGGAGAAACTGAGAAGATCAAGTTGTATCAAGGTTAAAGACTTTCCAAATTCAGGCTTATGTGTTTTAAAAAACGTGCATAAAAATAGCATGTGAAATAACCTATATGTGTGGGGTTATCGGTTTTCTCCATTGTACTAAGTGGATAGTATCACCTAACGGTTAGGTGGGGTTGCCTAGTCCATCTATTTAATGTGTTGGAATGGAAACTTGTAGATATCCATTCAACAATCCTCTATTGTGACTAAGAGTTCTAGGGTTAGAGTTTGAGAGAAATTGAGTGATATGGTGTACTCTCTTGCCCTCCATATGGAGTAGTTGTAAAACCTTCATTCTCAAGTAGTAATACATCAAGTTTGTTTATCTCTATTAATCTCTCTTATATTAATTGATTTGTTCTTGACTTGGTTGGTATTTCATCTTCTCTCCCCCTTCTAGATCTTGTTGTGCCAAGCAGGGTTCATAATTTCAGCGAAATTTTGAAGATTGCATTTTTTCACTATCCAACAAAAAGAATCAATTCGAGCAAATTATCTTGTGTTAATTTGAATTATGAAGAGTTAAAGTATATAGAATCCCTCAAGTAGGCAAACCAACCCTTGTAGCACAACAGCTAGCCTCTTCACATGTTCTCGTGAGGTCCCAGGACCTTCAGCTTGAAGGGGAAGACCCACCCCACTAGGGCAGCGCACCATATGTGTGAAGGGGGCACTCTATAATTCTTTTGTTCTTAGGTTTAAGGTTTTAAATTCAAATCTAATTCAAACTTCAAACTGTTTGATCGAAATTCTGAAAGAAATATCGAAATTTCGATCATTTTGCCCATTTTGTTACCCTCTGAAATAAATTATAAAACAAAATAGTTTTCCCTAGTGCCAAGGACATGTAAAAGATGGAGATAACATCTAGAAATCAATCTGCACATATCTAGTCACTTTGTTTGCAAGTTCATGAAAAAATCCGTTTTTGCTTGATTTATTTGGTGTTCTTGCTTGTTGTAATATGTGAGAATATATTTAGATCCATCTTGGCTATTTTCTACCCACGAATAAGTTATATTCATTGCTTTTGTATTTTCCCGATTTTGATGTAATCTTGCTCAAATCTCAAAAAGATTTGTACTTTGACATGTATTTTTGTGATCCATAGGTGGAATGGGTTCCTGATACTTTAACCAAAGTGTGTGCAAAATTTTATAGCATTTAGATATGTAATTTAGGAGTTGCATCAAAAGAGAGCCATGTTGGGATGTTTTGGACAGAGGCGCCATGTTGGGATGTTTTGGACAGAGGCCAATCTAACCAGCATGACCTTAGCGGTCCAACCGCCATGAGGTCTGACCGTCGGCTGCATGGTAGTTGGACCTCCAGGATTTGACAATTTGCGAAGTTTGATTTCTTGAGCATTTTATTTTGGGATTTTGGCTGTGGATTCTAGGCTTCGTAATTCTGTAGTTATAGGAGTAAAGAATCAAAAATACTTAGAAAACATTTTAGACTGCATTATCCACCCTTCCTCTATTGCCATTCAGTCCTACAGCATGGTTTATGTTAGGTAGAAGGATCATGTTGCTAACCAATACTCGTTTCCCCCACCTTGGGCATACAGTTCTTAACGGTGCTGCCCAGTAAATTCGTGTCGTGCAGTACGTGCAAAAAATATAAAATCTGAGAGACACTTGTGAACAACATAACAACTTTAGTTACTGATTTTTCTTTTCCTACCTAAGCATGGAAGTCAAGAAAATTTCAGGCGCATCTGTATCCAGCAGACCACTTTGCAATTCTAAATACATAAGCATGGAAGTGTCATCAACCCCTTGCAATTGCAATCACATTTAGATTTTTTTTTTCAGTACGATGCCCCAAAATGTTATTTCATCGACTAGAAACTGAAACGAATAACAGCTACAGGTACTGACAACTGATCTAAATATTTTCAGTGCAATGCCACCAAAAAGGTTATTTTCTCAGCTGGAAACTGAAAGTATTTGGAACACGTTACTCTGAATGATATACTACATAAGGGCAGCTGCAGCTATGCAGGCCCTCCGGGTCATTTATTTAAGAAGAAACCTCAGAGTTTCACTTTTTTTCTGGAACATTGACACCACTGCTGGCCTTGTCAGTGAACCAAGTGAATTCTCCACCTTGAAGTGAAACCATCTCAATAGGTAGCGCATCAGACGAACTCTTCTTGTCTGGAAAAGCTTTACATGCAGATTAGTTTATCACTGTTCACCTTTGAACCTGCACAAAGCGTTAAGACTCATAGTTGGAATTTGGGACATGGCAGTAACAGAATGCAACGAACATTGCATTTCTAAAGCATGGAAATGTAACAATTAACACCAGTAGTTTAATCTAAACACTTGTTGAGCAATGCCCCAGAAAAGGTTATTTACTAAAAGCTGGAAATTGAGGGAGTGTCTGGAACACATTACTCTGAACAATATACCACATAAATGATCAAGTTTCCCTTACAAGTGATCCCTAAAGGAGAAATGCAACTACGCTGGTGATATCAGCCGAGCCTCTAGAGAGAAGTTTAATCTACTTCTAAGGAACCAGAGAATTGAAATAGCTTTTTATTTCTTTATTGCCTCTTTAATAAATAGGAGATATGACTTATATAGAGCCGGCTACATCTTGAGGAAAAAGAAAGGCATAATTAATTTGGAAAAAGATAATCTGAGCTAATCTCTAAAAGATAAAAGGAAATAGAACTTTCTAATAATAGATAACTTCCAAATAAAACACCTTATTCCTAATTTGCCACAACCCTTGAACCAGGACTACGACGCTGGTATGTGATACCCCACGCAACATCTCTCTCCTCCTCACCAAGAAGCCCGTCCTCAAGCTTGAATTACAGCCACTTGCTGCTGGAAGTCAGCAAGAGATACCCAGGAAGCATCATCTTCGGGCATCTCGACCCATTGCATAAGGAGTTGACGTTCACCTCGGCATAGACAAGCATCCAAGACATGCTGAGGTTGAGGGACAGCACTGCCATGTTCAATTAGCGGTAATGGAGGCAACACAGAAGGCGGAGAGTTGTGAAATTTCTTCAGCATGCTGACATGAAAGACATCATGGAGTCTGGCATTCTCCGACAGCTGCAAGCGATACGCAACAGACCCAATACATGCCAAAATCTAATATGGTCCATAAAAACATGGTGCCAACTTGCCTCGTACATGTCCTGGAACAGAAGAAGCCAGCCAGTGTTGCAGACAAAGTCACACCCACTCACCGACCACAAATTCCACTGCGTGGTGATTGGCATCATAGTGCTTCTTTGCGCATTGTTGGGCTTGCAGGAGGCAGTCGCGCACCTCCTTGAGGAAATTATCGTGATCAAAGAGGATGGCATCAACGGCGGCCACCTTGGCATCCCCCGGAACATAAGCGAGTAAAAGAGTAGGATCTCGACCGTACACCACCTTGAAGGGCATCACTTTGAGAGTGAAAATGATATGACGTGCTATAACAATACTCCACCCATGGTAACCGGTCCACCCATTGACGTGGTCGATCTCCTGTCATGCAACGGAGATACATCGTGATCACCTTGTTAACTACCTCAGACTGGCCATCAGACTGTGGATGGAATGTGGAGCTTATGTGAAGGTGTACTCTAGACATTCAAAAGAGATCTTGCCAAAAATTACTTGTGAAAATCAGGTCCCGATCACTAACAATAGATATAAGCAATCCATACAGTTAGACCTAATGAAGAACAGAAAGCAACACAAACTTGATGTAGTGCAGAATGTAGATAAAGTCGCGAAGCGAACGATCATACAGATGTGCACTACCTAGAAACATTATTACCGCCCCCATGCAAGTTTTAACGGTAGCAACAGCTCAAAGATACCGCTCCCCTCCTTCACGGTGCATGCCGAGGAGAAGAGTCGATAAGGTTCATGTAGCGCAACACAATAGCATAGGTTTACAGGAGGAAAAAAGGAAATAGAGGAGGCAACGATTTGGAACACTCAGCTCTGGACATCTATAGGCATATATATAGATATAGACTGTTAACTGATGTGATTAATCAATCATTTACCCACTGATAATTGCATGTCATTAATATCTAATAAACTCTCAAATTCAAATGTTTGAATCTCACTCAAACATAGAGATATGTATGGTTTAGCAAAAATAAGATAGACTTGGTCTGCTAAGTGACGCGCCACGTCACGACGTGGCCACGCGTCACAAGGCACATGATTTACCATGTGAAAATACACGAATACACATGCGCACATGTGTGTTTTGACAAATCCCTCTCATGCCATGTGTCTCAAGGTTTTAGAGAATGGCAAGAATCTTATCTTTATATAATGGTCTCCTTCATCTTATCTTAGTAATGTGGTACTAAACCATGCTAGCTTTAGAATTATAAAAAATAGGCATCACACTCATGTGGGGCATCACACTCATGTGGCCCCAATTTCTAACACTACTATTGTGTCCTTCAGTCTATGAACATTATGGATTTCTTCGTCTTCCTCACCGAAGTGTTTGGATCTAGCATGATTGTCCATGGTACAACAGGAAATAGATTGTCTAGGATCATCATGAACATGCAGAACGGCAGGAAATTTATTTGCTCATAACTCTGCCCGATGGCAAAACCCACCATGGGTACTTTTGTTCCGGTGTAAGGTCCCATTTGGGGCATAAGAATTTTATAAAAAAAAATTTATAGGATTTTCACATGAAATAGTTTGATTCCGATGGGAATCAGAAAAAAAAAAATTCATATTCCAAATGAGGCCTAAGATTGGGCCTAGACGCCCCCCAACAACGGTGAGATGTAATTGGGCTCCTACGCGGCCCAGCCAGAACATGGCTCGTCTATTTTACCTGTAGACTACTTTGGTATCCTTCCGACCAAGAGCGATCGTAGTCCTACACTACACTAATTAGACGTAAATTAGAAACAAAGAACCGTATCTGTTGATCTGAACCGTTTACCAGAGAACCACGTAATCAAAGATGATGTTGCTATTGAGAGGACAATTTGCACATAACCATAAGCCTTTTGTGTGGCAGTTGTTGACTTGATTATGACAAAAGCAGTTTCGCTTTAGAGAAGCACGCAAGTAGCAGTCACCTCTCCCTGAGCTGTTTGGACATTATAGTGGAAACATATATAGTTCTATACTACTATAGCACTATCAACGAAAGCTCAGCGAGGACAAGAGTGAGCCATAAGCTGCATAGAATCTGTTAGACCGTGTGGATGTCATGATTAAAAGTGATGATGAACAATTGACATTCAGATTGCTTTGAAATTTGCGTTTGCGAAAGTTTCGATCGATCGCAGTAAAAGGTCTTGAATCCGAGTGATCTCGTTCAGTTCTAAGTTGCTTCGAGTGGTTTTCATTGGCGCCTAGTGGTTGTGGTTGCTCCGAGTGGTTTTAGCCTGCTTTGAGTAGTTTTTGTCTGCTACGAGTGGTTTCGGTCACGTACGAGTGGTTTTCATTTGCTCCGAGTGGTTTTGATCTGTTTCGAGTAGTTTCGAACTAGTCTGATTAGGTCTGAGTTGCATTGGACGGTTTTTGAGTAGCAACAAAGTATCGGACTATATTCGACTAGCATTGGCGCATTGGACGACACTCGATTGGCATTGGAGGATTGTATGGCTTGCTTCGACCTTGAAGAGTGATGGCTCAGCTGATGTTTACAACCACTCAGAGTCATTTATGACCACGTCCAACTTCGATGACGACGGACTTCGACCACTGCGGCTTTCGACCACGGTAGTACCAGCACTGCAGCACGACTATGGAAGAACGGCCACGTCAGTATTCGACTACGCCTAACTTTGACCACAGCAACTCAACTACGGCATTCCAACCACGACTAACTTCAATCATATCCGGCTTTGGCCACGTTCGACTTCGACTATGTCTGGCTTCGACCACGTTCAACTTCGATCACGACAGAACAACCATTGAAGGTAATCGTAGCTATAGTACTTTTCATGGCTATAGCTATAGTATTTTTCATGGTCATAGTTACAATATTTTTTCATGATTGTAGACTTTACTGGTCGTACTCGATAGTCATGGAGTTGGTATTCAATAATCATAGATTTTACTAGTCAATAGTCAAAGGCTTTGCAGTCGATAGTCGTAGACTTCACAGTCTTGTCATCATAGTAGACTTTGTGAACTGTTATCGTTGTCTTTGGGTTTAGTCGAAGGCTTTGCGATCGGTTGTCATAGGCTTCACGGACAGTTCTCGTGGACTTCATTGTCGGTACAAGTGCTTAACTTCTTGTGATCTTCGAGTATTTCAAGTACTTGTGTTAGACCAGTGGGATGACTGGCCAGTGATTGGTGGTCGTTGTGACAGTACCAGGTAGGTACTTGATGATCGGTGAACAGTGTTCGGAGGAACAGTACTCACATGTTTCGATACTTGGAAGATGGGAGTACTCGGTAGTTGGAAGGAATCAGTACTCGATGGTCGTGGTTTTCGCGATCATGGTCAGCAGAGGTGTTACGATCGGTAGTTGTAGTCGTAGCGATTAATACTTGGTAGCTGGTACTTGATGGCTCTGTAGTCTTTGCATGTGCAGGTGAGCGTGGAGACGATCATGGTCGGTGACGAGGAGGACCGGGACTAGGAGGGGGTAATATGAGGTCTAGGCGGTCGGGATGTCACGCGAGGTGGTCGGGCTCATACTGGAGCATGTGGAGATCAAAGGCGGATGATGCGTGGAGGCGTGGAGAAGGTTACGGTCGGTGACGAGGAGGACTATGACTAGGAGGGGGTAATCTGAGGTCCAGGTGGTCGAGATGTCACACGAGGTGATCGGGCTCATGTTAGAGCACGTGATGATGTGTAGAGAAGTTACAGGAGATGCGGTCCTGGAGGCTTCGATACGGGAGTTGGTGATGTGTGATGGAGATATAGGAAGTGCGTCTTGGAGGCTTCGTCACGTGGTGAGATTGGAGACGTTATAGAAAGAGTATGTAATGGGAAGGTTAAGAGATATGGTAAAACTAGTGTTAGGAAGGGTTTTGGGTCCATTAATTTGAGAAAGAGATAAAATTGTGTGTTTGTGTTTGATGCGGACATGGGTTGGATGTTAGTCTATAAAAACAGGACAAGGCTAAAGGCTAACGTGTGGTTTTTTTGTAGGGCTTTTGGGGAGAAAGTTTGTGTGGGTTTTTAGAGGGTTTTCGTCGAGAAATATTTTAGGGATGCCATGAGGGCACTTTGTAACCACATCCATGATACAGAAATAATAGACCAGATCTTTTCCAAGAAAAGTTTACTGGCATCAGTGATGTGTTTTCTGAGCATCGTTTTTCTTCTGTCTCCGGCGTGTACTCGTTCGAGCGATCAAAGCGTTCGAGCGGCTGAAGTCTTTGAGCAGAGGGAGATTACGACTACGTGCGTTAGCGGTCGGACGATCAAAACGTTCATCGACCATGGGCGAGCGAATCAGCGTATTGCGGTCATAACCTACATCCGGTAATTTGGACTATTTTTCTTCCGATTTTAGTTTTGATTTCAGGTGTTAAAAAATAGAGGCAATCATTGCCACAGGATTCTACATGATCCAATGCTTCGTACTGCATGTGTTAAAAAATAAAGGCAATCATTGCCACAGCATTAGCGGCAGTGCCTGTCAGTGTGCCACAGGTGAAGCACAGAGGCCAGCGCTCGATCATGAGAGACGGCACGGCAGCCACTGATTCAAAGCGAGGCCGGCCCCGACGGAGACGGAGAACAATAAGCACCTAATCAGAAGGCTTAGTGCATTCGTTATTCGATCAGGTTCAGATCCGACATCATAAGGGCGCCGAATGCGAAGGCGCATCCACAGGGCGCTGATGGAGAGCACTGCACTGCTGCTGTGTCGTGATATCGACGAGCCCCCGTTTCACGAGGGATTCACGCGCCGATGCTTGCCTTTCAGCTTACAATCATCAGCTGCCATGCCACCGCCGTTTTGGCATCTTCGCCTTGGTTGTATCGGGAGGCGTCCCGTTTACAGTGATGCAGCCAGCGTGCATCCATGGCCCGCTCGTGTATAGCTTGGCCGGCGATGAAGACAAGCAGGGATAAGCGAATGAGTAGTCAATGACGCGACACGTACGACCTTCGTGCGTCCAAGGACAAGCGATTGTGCATGCAAATTGATACATAGGATATATGTTTATTAAAATTTCGACATGTCACGGCGACGAGACAGCACGGTACGGCACGGCACAGACAGTAGGGGGACATCGATCTTACAAGACACCTCGACTGTAGCTTTACACGCAAATATAGGCAGGCTATTCTTCTTCATCACTGGCGAGCAAACAGGCAACGGAAAGACCGAACATCGTCGACGTTATGGTTGGATGTGTGGATGTTTCTCTCGAGCAAGGAATCCGGAGCATAGGGATCCAAGGAATCCTGCAAACGTAAAAGAGGATTTTTTTTATTAGACTCAGATCAAGAGACAATGGTGGCCAAAACTGCGAAACCGCAGGAGCTGCTTTGGGATAAATTACTCAACCAGATCAACAAAATGGCAGCATGACTTTGGTGTACAAATTTGCATGTTGTTCCTCTCAGATGCTATCCATGATTCATGCAATTAAATGTATACAACTTTAAGTTCAACTAATGACGTATCACGAATCACGATAGTGGACAAGATCAAAGAGAAGTTTATATATGGTGAAAAGTTTGCTTTGGTGATTTGGTTTTCATCCCACAATCATGGAGGAGTGAGAAAAGTTTGCTTACCTTGCCATTGTTGGGACCGAATCCATCAACTTGTTGAGATTTCAAGGACGAATGGTTTCAGGACAGATTCATCAAAAGATGATTAGTTGCCTGTCTGCTAGCTTTCTTCAGCACATGCTCGTCGTGTTGCAGTTGCAGCGCTTGGTGCACGCAACTGTACAACACCATGTGCTCATTTTGCTTCTAAGGTAGCTTTGCGACATGGCGGAGGGGGAATGCCTTTTAGTCCGACCCCATGCTATCTAGTCCCTAGGTGTTCAACTCTAGTAACTTTTGCCCCCATGGGCAGTTCCATGATAGGATTCAGAGACACATTAAAAAAAATCAAGTAGCATTCTGAAGGACAGACCTCCCTACCATTGGCATTTTATTCCCTAAGCATTCAAACTCACATCATTCTTAAATTGTCATCAATTTCATCATAAGATTTTTCTGGGAAAAAAATTAAGATTGTGAAATAGTTGAAGACAGGGGGAGGGTAACACCAAAACAAAAGGACAAAGGGATATTTCAGATGTTGGAACCATAGTGTGTGGCACAAGCAGCAACAGACTGTTGTGAGATCCCAATAAGCGGAGGCAAAAGGTGATAAATTTTTCTTTTCTCGAGTACTGTGTTGTCTGCGGCGCAAGCAGCACAGGTGCCAGGCTCTCTTGTGAGCTCCAAATAAATGGAGGCAATAGGTGATAATTTTTTCTTTTTTCAGACTACTGCTTCTTTTTATTGACACTGTGAACAACTTGTTATAGGAAATGACTTTTCCGTACTCCTCACTTCTTTTGCATTCACGTTACTGAAGCTGACAAAATTCACATATTCTATTCAAAGTAAAATGTTGCCAAAAGAGTCAGTTTCTTAATTGCAAATGTGATTCGTAAATCATGTCTAGTTGTAGGTCCCATAAACAAATATAGATTTGACAAGGGATCCGTTCTATGCTAAAAACTACCGCAGAAAATAAATAACTTTATTAGGAACATTGGGATCCAAGGAAGAAAAGCCAAAAAACCCTGAAACGGTACATACCAGTCCACAAGACACCTAGGCATGTTAATTTGAAAACCACCAGGGCCTTGAGCAGGGTTCAGCATTGCTATATAATTCATAGGACAGCTGAAAAAAAACTCCAGGTAGTAGATTACCAGATAGAGAAATAAAACTTGTCCGCAAGCCTAGGCATCATGCCGTGAGAGGGCCCTCTGCATTGCTACGTCCATTGAGCTGCTCTGGGTGGATCTTCTTCCCCAACATCTTCTTCATGACCTACTTATTTTCACAGATGACCAATACCAACAGATGCATGACAGGTTAGTGATCGTTTATTATCAAGATAGGCTAGATGCATAATGCTTAAGCTATCTGGTAAAACATATGAGTAAGATATGGAACACTGTCCACGGAATAAAGTCTGATAAATTTGGACCACTTCCAGGCTAGTAAGAGAGAGTGTATCACGACGAGGTAGCAGGACTTAATCCAGTTCAGGAATTATTACACAACCTATAAGGATATAACACAGTTCTTCTCATGAGCTTCTGTACTCTTTGGGAACTGACTAATGTCTGCAGGCTGTTACCATATGAGGGGCTTCTCACTCTTATGTCTGTTGAACTTGGAGTACTTCAGATTGGTGTCCGGTCAGTGTTGATTAAGTTGGCAATTGGAGCAAAAAGATTCTTGTCAATGTTTCTATGAAATGAGCATAGTTGCAACACATATAAGATAGAGACGAAGAAAGCCGTACTCGACTTAATTTTCTTGTAGCCTGCAGTGGCTTCGGTGTTGGCTTCTTTTGATGCATCTTTTCCATGCACGATGTAGGCTTCGAAGTGGATGCCCCAACAACAATGAAGATCTTCTGGTAATTCTTCTCCCCCGTATCACTTGATGAGAGTGCTTCAGCTGCAAATAGATCAGCAAGTGTAGTTCTCACTTTCTCCACCTTCTCTACCATCAGAAGTGGTCGTTCCTGGATTTTAGCGACATCCTCCACTTCAACTTCACGCATCAGGATTTCTTCCTTTACGAAACACATGAAGTTGTCTTCTTTCATCGATGATGAATGCATCTTGGCAGGCTCAACAACAGGTGCTGGTTCACTTGGTGCTGTAGCCAACGCATCTTCTTTGGCCTCACTCTTTTCCTCTTCGTACTTCTCTTCCTCCACTTTCTCTTCACCCATGATGACGAACTCATCTTGTTCAATACAGGCCTCAGGACAAAGGGAGTTTACGTTGTGGCCAAGTGTGCCAATCGCAAGTATACCGTTAAAAAGCACATCACGTAGCAGCAGGGCTTCAGTGTCTTGCTCAGACACACTCTCATGCACAGAGTCTTCCTTCTCCTCCATGGCTGTTCTAATCGAAAAAGAAGAAGAGAAAAAAATTGACAACAAAAGAGCAAAGAAATGTATGATCACATAAAAGAGAGGTAGCTTGACATGCTTACCCTTGTTTTCAAGAATGGTGCAGTACTGGACATTAGAATGCATCTTCCGATTCAGCCAATTGAACACCTGGAAATGCCATAAGAACACGTAGATCATTAGCAATATCACTGATACAAGAACAGTGACTTCAAACTCACACATCTGTTTAAGAGAGACAGAAACTGCAAAGACCTGTACTTTGCAGCATACGCTATACACCGACAAGTGTATCAGCGTGAGCTAACTGTATACCTTTAGGGCCATCTCTCTAGAACCAATATGAAATCAGAAGTGAAAGCCAGACGGTAGCTCAGATCCTCAAATGCATGGCATGGTTTTATATAAAGTTATAGTCTCATAATTGAATGGTCCAGGAGACAAACGAATGGACTTTTGGTTGCAACTGGCTTGGCCTGATTCAACCGAAGTAAATTCTTTCACCGAGGTAGATATGCGCACCTGTAACAGTCTCATGCTACATTCAGTTCAAAGTCAGCAAAGGTCAGTTTCACTAATCACAACAGGTAGGGAATGATTCAGAAAGACTCCAACCACCAAATACGGTACACTGCATGTGCATGTTGCGGCCCCATTGACAGAATAGATCAGGCCTAATTGGTGCCTGATATTGTGCAAACTTCTAACAAAGTAGTCATCTCAGGGTCATAGCATGGAATAAATAGATAAGCTTTCCTCACATACAGTCTTTAACAGCTGACGAATTCCAGAGGAAGCAGGTGTCAACAGTAGGAGTTAGATTGAAATCCAGCTTTTCATCAAATACTTCACATCTGTACAAAAAGTCATCATTCCAGATTTTCAAAGAGATGAAAATTTCATCTTCTGGCAATTTGTTCTTATGCTCAAGAATTCTTGAAAATTGCAGCACCAAATATATCGTTTAACAGTAAGCTACACATGCTTTCACTTGTGTTTTTGATGTACGGTGTGCTTGTGAATTGTCCATAGCGCACTAGCCACTGACAAAGGGCTGCGATGGCACAGCAAGTAGCGGCTGGCAACAGGCAGAAGCCTGCAAATTAGCAATCGACAGCGGTTTTCTCCTTACGGCATCCGATGGCATAGACAAGTAGTGACTCCAGGTGCACATGAGCAACCAACGGCTGGCAGAGGCGCCGACATGCAATTTGTAGTAGCAAAAGTTCAGTCACAGGTTTCCTGTATTCTGTTTGCTTTCTTAATAAAGCAGGGGTTTTGCCTTACATCTTTAAAAAAAGTTCGGTCGCAGATCGCTAATATCCTATTTTTTCGATGCCAATACCATTTTATCCTGTTTTATTTGTTACAAATTTCTCACTTGATTAATTTGTATCAATTTTGCAGTCTATTTGGATGATACAAGAGTCAGAATGACCCCTTGTCCCTCTCTCTAGACTAATTAGTGTCCATAGTTTGTTGGTGTTTTGGGGGCCTTTTTCACAATCTGTTTGTCAGACCAGGGATTACAATCATATTTTATGAACTGAGATGTTCAATCTTGTGTTCTTCGTTATCAAGTAAGCAAATCAAGAAAAACGTTTGCAACAAATTGGTAAAGAAGGCTGGCTGAATCAGGTTAGAAACTTCAGGGGTCAGATTTGTAACAAAATTTATTTTAGATATAGTAACAAGGAGCAAACATACAAGTGGTTTTCATTAGGTCTCTCATCTCTGATTAGCTTCTCACATACATTGTATCCAAAGATGTTCTTATGACGAACCTCGTGCGGTTGCTTTCTCCAAAAGTAAAGCACCAGTCAACATTAACTAACCAATATAGTGGGTATGAGCAAGATAATACTACATCGATCAGGTAATCATCGAAATAATAATGCAAGAGAATATGAGAAGGTAACCTTGTCCAAATGATGGTTCATGAGGCGCTTTCCTTGCACAATCCCCCCCCCCCCCCCCCCCCAAAAAAAAACATTCAGTATGGAGATATGGCCTGCGCATCTTCTTCACAGTGCCAACGAGCTCCAACTCCAACAGGTCAGGCTGTGTTCACCACCCTTGATGAAGGAAGAATGAGCGGCCCAGTTGCATACCGCTGAGGCTCACAAGAGCGGAAATGCCTGTGGCGCCCAGTTCCATCCAGCTTGGCGCTTTATGAAGGACCAGAATAATACTGTATCAGTTACAGCACAGTTCAGCAGTTAGTTGCTTCATAGCAACCGCGAAACGAATGGAAAAACACTAGTAGACAAGCACGGTACAGCGAGCATTAATCCACGTAGATGACAGATACAACATACGGAAGAAACATATCATACGATGTTTCTTCTGCACCAGAAAATAGAAATAGTGGATGATCATAAGGAGTAGGGAAATTCTCTTTGCATAAGGATGAGGACCAAAGGACAGACCAGGTTGTGCAGCATTTCACCAAAAGCTGGTATGAAACCCATGTGAAACAGACGTTCCAAAGCATTGATTCAAGTGAACATCAACATTTTCCCTGAGGGTGAACATCAATGATACAGGGGAAACGCAAACACATAAGTCCATCTGTGCCAGATAAGGAAGCGAAATTCAAGCACACAGTGGAGTTACGAGTTATCAATCTCACATAAGATCTGAGAAAACAGGACAAGATCCAGCTGGTAAATAGAAACAATTATTTGGTAAACTTGAGAAAACTTTGATTACACAGGGAAATATTTGTCATAATGAATCTAAGAAACCCGCAGTATTACATATGAATATATGATCATCGGAGTAACCCATGTCATTATTGATCTTACAGATTATTCACAGAAATTATTGTTTTCTTCTAGGGAATGGACTAAAAAATCCCATCTTTAAACAATAGTCCAGTGCAACAGCAGCAGGCAGAAATATAAAAATGTTCTCAACCACACTAACTGCACCATCAAGAGCGAGTGATATTAAAGCATCAGTGCTCAGCTCGAAGGGCCTCCCAGATTCCAGCATAGCAAGACCTGCAAACAATTCAGTTCCACTAAACAAAATAACCATGCTCAGGAATATTTGCCGAGAAGTTTTTAGAAATGACATCATCTGGTTTTACCTCTAACAAAAGCAAATGCAGCAGCAGCCCCTGTTTTCAGTTGGATATTATCCAGATCTCTTCTAATGGCGTACCGGAACGTGACTCCAAACAAAGCACAACTTATGAAAACAACCGATGAATGAACAAATAGTTGTGGCAAACTGTGGACTTCATAGAGAGATATGGGCAAACTAGCCAGAACACCAACTATACAGGAAACTGCTGCAGCTTTTACAGATTCTAGTCTCTCACTATCTTCATCAACATCTCCACCTGACACATCTCCAAAGCTTTGATCCTCAAGACTAGAAGCCAAGGAACGTTGTGCTTCATTAATCATTTCTCTTGCCTGTAGCAATTCCCCCTGGGACTCTGCAATCTTGTTTATGTAATGCAGTATTGTAAACACATTATTAAGACATAGCCCACAGGAAGAATCAAGCTACAAATAGCTCACATCTTTCCCATGTCTATTGAAGAAAAGATATTTTGATGATTACAGAACTGTATTATCATATAAAGTTGATATCACAACTAATTATCGGTCTGCCTTCATCGTCATAGGACCACATGAATACGGCACATGCTACTAGTACTTTATGTTTGCTCAAAAGACATGGAACCATCTCATTTTCTTAGTTTACCAGACCAATCAACATGTTTGCAAAGAGCTATATTTTTACAATGCATCTCAGACAGGATATACATAACACATCATGATGAAGCAAGCAGACAAGATGTAAAATCCAATTTACAAACAGTATGGACCTCGTGCTTGGCACTTTTATCCAAAGAAACACCCAAAGGGCGTCTTGAAGGCTTGAACCCAATAAGGGTGGAAAAATCAGTCCAATAGAAGGCAATACGATGTCTATCAGGTTTGCATTAAACTCTCTAGTCAGCAGACTTTGCGAGTTTCACAAATAGCATCTCTTTTGCCTGCTAGGACATAACGCTCAAGCAGTAACAAGCTTTGGCGATATATAGTTAGCTAGAGCTTTTCACATTCTCTGCCCCTAGTCTCTCTATCGGAATTTCACTGTTTGCACGCATTACCTTCCAAAATCACATGCACCCATGGCCTGCTTCTATTGCTTGGATAATTAAAGATCATCATTCCTCAAGGTCGTCGGCACCACATTAGCTCAAACACTAGGGCGGCAGTCACCAAACATCATACGCCCACAGTACTACCACAGCCACAGTAGCACAGCATCGAACCAGAACTAAGCAGCACCACACTGGTGGTGTTGGTTCATCATACGACGCTACGTCTTGGCCACCAGGCGGGAGTAGCAGGGTGGGGCTGGACGTACGTACAGTACAGGCAGGTCAGGCCAGGTCGCTCTCCCATGAGTGACCCGCGCGCTCTCACCAGGGGCATCATTCGTTCAGCAGAGCAGGCAAAGCATCGAACAAGTTACAGGCAACAGCATGTCGTGGTGATTGTATACCTCATCGCGGCGTTTCTCGAGGCGGCGGACCTCCTCGCTGGCGAGGCGGGCGGCCGCCTCCTGGCGTTCGATGTCGGCGAGCGCGGCGCGGGCGCGCTCCACGCGGCGCTCGGCGGCCTCGACCCCCTCGAGCAGCGCCCGGTTCTCCTCGCGCCGCAGCAGCTCGTCCACCTTCTCCCCCACCGCCGAGCTCAGCCACGCCGCGGTGCGCTCCTCACCGCCGCCCGCGCCCTCCCCGGGGGCGCATCTCCCGCGGA
Source organism: Dendrocalamus latiflorus (assembly GCA_017311315.1). NCBI lineage: Eukaryota > Viridiplantae > Streptophyta > Magnoliopsida > Poales > Poaceae > Dendrocalamus > Dendrocalamus latiflorus. Next base: position 3,176,885 of record CM029658.1, read on the forward strand.
CGCCTCGGCCGCTGCGACGGCATCGCGCGGCAAGGGGATTCGTGGGGAGGAGAGGGGGCGGGGGGAGCGGGCGGAGGAGCGCGGGGTGCTGCATCGTGTATGTTCACGGCGGCCGCGTGTCTCAATGGTTAGCACTTAGCAGCTTCGGATTGGAAGAGGACGGTGAGAACTTGGCAGCGACTAGCCGACTAGTGAGTGGAGCTTGACTCACTGCATACGGGCCCCACAGAACTCTGCCACTCACTGCACGTGGGCCCCACAGAAGATTCGTGGGCCACCAGCCCAAGAATACCCAAACAAAAGTGTTCCAGAGAGAAGCACAGGGGCCGTTAACTCCCCGACTTCCGCTTGCTGCTTCTGCCTGTTGCTTTTAGGCCGAAATTAAGCTTAAGAAAAAATAAAGAAAAAACTAAAAAACATGTTATATCTTCATAAACAATATAAAGAAAATAAGAAAAACAAAAAAATCTAAAAATACCGAAATTAAGAAGCTGATGCGTAGTATGAGAATAATCGCAGAAACATCCATCCACACTTCAGACTAAAAATTAACAAGACATTAACACTTCAACGGCAGACAGACTACATCGACATACAAGAACTGTCGTCTCTGAAGCACCAGGTATCAAAACAAGAGCTTGAGGTAAAAAAACGCAAAAAAAAAAAGACTGGCAATTGAGATGACGGCCAGTTTTTTTCCTCCGAAACTAGCAGCTTTTGTCTTTTCCTACAGTACCTAACTTTTAAACAGTGTATTTTCTCAAGATGAGGTTTACAAGTTAATTGTAGTATACGTTAAAAGTCTAACATCTGTATTAACCAAAATCGCAAGCGAGTATCTCTCTCCGTAATCTCTGTCGTAAACAGCTAAAATTCAAAATTTTCAACCAAAAGCCATAAGCCGCGCCAAACAGGCCAGACCTTCAGTAGCAGCATGCATGGTTTGCATCCAGCGACCCATTTGCACGCAGCAGCTTATATCAGACGCCTGGAAGACGATTTTGCAAGGGTTGAAGTTATAGAATGTATGATTCACGACAAGCTCGGCAACTTTGCATCACAAGTTGCTAGCCTGCATATTTATCAGTGGGCTCGATTTTTTTTTTTTTTTGACATGAATTTGTTGATTAAGCAGATACAAAGAGATGCTATCACTAGAAACACAAATATTAACAAATACTTGCACATTCTTAAAGCAAACTTAACGAAGTAAGGGGACAGAGTTGCTGCGCATTAAATTCTGATTTTCTGAATGCTATCCATAAGGCAAAACTGGCAAGGTTTCATTAAAAGAAACCTGGGGTTTCTCCCTTCTGTTTTGGAAAAAAAAAAGGGTCAGAACTTGCAAACCTATGCACAAGTCAGATGTCCAAATATATTGAAGCACATCAAGTTATGAATGGTAAGTACCCACACTTCTTCAACATGTGCTTGGCTATACTAGCAAAATCCAATGTCAGGTAACTTTGCACAACATAAGCTTGAGGCACATATCTATAGTGAATCATGTATCTAAATTTGAACCTGTTCAAATCCCTCTTATCTGACTAATGAGACTATGAGAGTGGTTAATCATGTAACAATAATTTGAACTTGTTCAAATCCTCTTATCAATGAGAGTTCTAGTCCTAGACTGGTTTGGAAAGTTCAGTCTTAATCTTAAGTTTACTTGTATTTCTACAAGGAACTAGCTGAATGCCCATGCGTTGCTACGGATTTTTAAAAAAATTAGAATATATTTGTATGCATGTTTTAAAAAAATTTACCACCCGGTAGTTTCAGAACATATAGTATGATCCTTTTGGGGCCACATGTCAGCGCTGTCTTTTGTAAGAAGGGGTGGGAGAGGCCGGACCAACCACCAACTCCTTCTTTTATAATAGTAAAGATATAAGTTATAGTTTTAGAAGTACAAATTATATATAAAAACAGTTTAGTTTATAACATTGATCTATTCCTGGTCTTAATTTGCAGTTTTATATACATTAAGAAAAGAACAAGCTGATAAAGCCACCAGTCTAATATGAAAATAAGCAATTAGTAAAGGGCTAACATTTATGACTAATTTCCTGCAAGACAATACTGACTTTTCTCAATATCGCCTACAACTATGCAATATTCCAGATTCTGCATACTTCTACAAGGGGTCATATTGAAATATGATGGAAGAGTATAACCATACACTACTAGAAAATCATGCAACTTGATAAAAAGGTGCTCACATATTTCTTTGATACAATATGTGACTTTAGTCATTATTGCTGCAGTTTCAAAGCAATATGGCAAGAAAGAAGCAAAAGAAGCTTGAGGCAGGTCTCAAGAAGTTGCATAACACAAAAATAAATGATATCCGCATTTACAGGCAGGACCAAATTATTGATAACTGTGGCCAAATTCAACAAACATGTTCTCTATCTCAAACAAAATAACCATTAACTGGTGGTACTTATCGTCTGATTGATAATGAACATCTTGTTTACAGAAATAACATGGTAAGATTCAGCAACAGCAAGTTCAGGGGTCATGCATACCATTCTTTACTTCATGTCAACCTAAGGAGTTCTACAATGATCTGAAATAATCATTCTCAGGATTGCATCAACAGAAGCTGGGGAAGACCCAAACTGGAGGCCTGATAGGTGAATTGTTGTTCAGGGGTGGTGCGCCAGGATACTCAGCATAGCGGGCATCATGAGTTCCATCAACCAGTGAGTATTCATACCATTCGCCCAAACGTCGCCCAGCTGCATATAAGCAATCCCCTCGAATCCCTGGGCAATCTGGGCCAATGCAGGCTGCAAATCCATTGAAACCAAGAAACAGTGTCCGCCCACCCAAGCTTGTGATTGTAACCCATTTCCCCTCCCCAGGCACCCACCGGAAAACACGGTACACCACCATCTCGTGCTCCTCACTGATGAGCAGCACCTCGCCCTCGCACTCCCCGAGCATGAACCGCTCCCCCAGCGGCCTGCTCTCGTCATCGTACTCTCCTCCAAGAAATGACAACTCCAGTGAACTTTCTGACAGCTCGAGTATGGCAAGACGGAGGCCAACTAGCGCATAGAGGGTGCCATCGACAAAGATCATATCGTCGAACACGTGGGGCGCATCGGCGGCGGCCACGCGCCAGAGCGCATCCCCGGGGTGGCAGTGCTGGACGGTGGGCCTGCCAGGCAAGAAGAGGACGGCGAGGAGGTCGTCCGAGAGGATGACGCGGGAGAACGGGGCGGGGACCTTGGGGAGGCGGAGCTGCTCGCCGGTGAAAAGGTGGAGGAGGAGGAGCCTCGGGGGGTACTGGGCGGACGCGGTGGTGGCGGTGACAAGGAAGCCGTGGGCGTACAAGAGGGTGTGGCGGGAGGGGGGCAGGTGGTGGCCCCAGGGCAGGCGGAAGCGGTGGAGGCGACGGAGGCGGGGGTGGAAAAGCGCCTCGGAGAAGGAGGGGAAGAGGGTGACGAGGAGGAGCGGGGCCTGGGAGGCGAGGAGGGGGCGGGACGGCTGGAGGAGAGCGCGGTAGGCGCGGCAGGTGGCGCGGAGGGAGAAAAATTCCTCGAGGGAGGTCAGGCGGCGTGCGATGTCCGGGAGGAGGTCCAGCGGAGGGGACGGCGAGTGGGAGGTGGCGGCGGGGTTCGACGAGGAGGAGGCGACAGCCGGAGGTGAGTGGTGGCGCCGGCGCTTCTCGGTCGCCATTTTGCCCGTCTAATTTCTGGGTTTTTTTTTCTTTTTCGCTGGGATTCCCTGGTTCGACCAAAAACTTCCTAATGCCAGCCAAGGCGACGGGCAGACCTGCCCGCACGCCGCACGGCACGGCCAGGCCCTATACACTATGATCTATTTACTCCGTCAGTCAAAATAAACTGTGTCCTTAAAAAAGAGATTTATATTGAGTTTACACGTGGCCCATTTAGCTCAACGGATCACAGAAGCACCACACACATGTTTGGTCCGACTAGCCCGTTCGACTAAAAAAAATTAGAAAAAAAAACTTAATAGTTCAAAAAATATATAGAATTCAAAAAAGACACAATAAAATTGTAGAAATTATCGAAAAAGTCACATTTAATTATAAAAATTAAGGAAAAGATACAATAAATTGTATAAATGTAATAATGAGCTTTATTGATGTTAAAATGGTTGTCTCGTTGAAAACTTTACCAAGTAAAAACTCAACTCGAGAAAATATTGGCAAAGAAAAAAGAGTACAGCATGTAGTTGAGCATTACTGTAAAAAAATCGTAAAAAGTAAAAATTTATACATGGATACTCTAAGAATCAGGGATGTCGTCGACGTCTTGACTGCCTTCACCGCCATCTAAATAGAGATTGTTGAACGTATGTTTCAACTTTGTATCCACCACACACTATTGAGCTCACGCATCAGCTTGTTCCTAATCTTTCACCATGAGAAATACTTTCATCATCTCATTCATAAATCTTGTTCTTCTCTCCTCCAATATTCTTTCAAAAAGACTAAAATAGACTTGGAATAAACCGTCAATGCAAGAACGATTAACACATCCCATGCTAATATGGATAGCATCAGATATATTAGCTTGTGTTCGTGCCACCAACCTAAAATGTTGAAGTCCTCTATATGGTAAGACATGGGATCGCTGTCCAGAAAGACTAATAGTTTTTCACGGGCTCGGGTATGGATTGCTCCACCTCTTAATGATGTAGAGCTTGATCTTCCAGAGGAAAAGATGGTGTCCTTTATATTTGTCTTCTTATCTATAGTGGATGCTGATAAAAATTGTTACAAAGTAACTATCTGAAACTTATACTCGTATTTCTGATAAACTTAAGACAACTGAGGTCTGTTGTGCTCAGTCATTGGTTAAAGATCATCTTGATGTATCGGTGGAGAAGTGGGGGATTTTTCTCCGTTGGCACTGGCCACTAGGGATGGCAATCAGGCGCGGGCGGGTACGGGTAGTGCTCGCTCATACCCATACTCGCGACCCAATTTACGCCCACGGGTATACCCGCGAAGGGCAACGGGCGAAAAACCTCGCCCATACCCGTCGCCCGCGAGTACCCATCGCCCGTGAGTATACCCGTGAACTAAGAGTCACCATCCGAGAGTTGAACTGATAACAAATACATATAAGCAACAACTGTTGCTAGGAAATATAATAGCTATCAAAAAAGTTTATAACAATCAATAGTAATTAGAGATATGGAAAAGTTTATAACAATCAATAGTAATTAGAGATATTACTATGACGACGCCACCTGTCAATCTATATCGCGGGTAAATGGGCGGGGCGGGTACGGATAGAGTTTACCCATATCCATGCCCGTTTACCCGATGGGTAGAGTGTTCCCCCTATTTTCATACCCGTGGGTAAAAAAAATACCCCATATCTGACTTTATTAGAATATTTATCCACAGACATACTGGCCACTACGGAGCACGAAAGCCGCTCGCACACCGTGCACTCCACCCCCCCCCCGGGGCCGCGGCCGACCTCGGCACTTGCAGATCCCCTAAACCAAAGGAAAAATTGCTCTCATGCCACAAAGTTAAGTACCATCCTCTCATTTGCCACATACTTAAGTGGCTTTGTTATTATGCCACAAACTTGAGTATTTTGTCCTTTGCTTTGCCATTAATTTCATTTTGCATTTTCATGTCCCCTTTTGCCCCCGGTCTCACCGGTCCTGGCAGCGCCACCGCCGTCGCCTCCTTCGACCCCGCTCAGGACGACGAGCTCCTCATCCTCGACGCCCTCCAGGCTCACGTCGCCGACCGCCTCGCCGCCCTCTCCGCCTCCTCCCAGTCGCAGTGTAGAAGGCCAGTCTGAGCCCGCATCCAGCGCCGGCGGAGGCAGCCGCAGGTGCCTGCGGCGGCGGTGCGAGGTGCGCCGCCATGGCGCGGTGCGGGAGGAAGGGGACGGCGCGGCGACCTTGGCGGCGTCAGGGAATAGCCTGGAGATGGCCCGGCGCGAGCGGGCGAAGTGGGAGCGGTGCAGGGGCCGACCGAGGAGGCAGGAGGCGGCGGTGAGCGCCGCGCAGTGCGAGCCGCGGAGCGAGGCGAGCGTGAGGGAGACCGCGTTGAGGACGTCGAGGGTCTTGACGGCGCGGTCGAGGAGGTCGGCGGCGAGGCGATCGGCCAGCTGCCTGGACAGCGCGGCGGCGACGGGGGCGATGGCGAGGACGTTGCGGAAGGCGGCGTCGGAGGAGAGGACGGCGTCGAGGAGCTTGGAGAGGAAGGCGAGGGAGAGGATGGGGGACTGCGGCTGGGAGGAGGCGGAGAGGGCGGCGAGGCGGTCGGCGACATGAGCCTGGAGGGCGTTGAGGACGAGGAGCTCGTCGTCCTGAGCGGGGTCGAAGGAGACGACGGCGGTGGCGCTGCCAGGACCGGTGAGGCCTGGGGCAAAAGGGGACATGAAAATGCAAAATGAAATTAAATGGCAAAACAAAGGACAAAATACTCAAGTTTGTGGCATAATAACAAAGCCACTTAAATAATATAAGTATGTGACAAATGAGGGGATGGTACTTAAGGCATGAGAGCAATTTTCCCTAAACTAAACCAAACCATCACCGAGCTCCGCTCCGCCGATCGGCCTCACTCCCCATCCCCATGGCCGCCTCCGCCGCCGCCGTCGCCACATCCCTCTCCCACCTCCTCCTCGCGCCCAAATCCAAACCCAGAACCCCACCCCGCCTCTCCCTCCGCCGCAAGCCCTCCTCCACTGCCGTCTCCGCGGTCGCCGCGGCCTCCGACCTCCTCTCCCCCTCCCCCTCCCTCAAGTCCCGCCTCGCCGCCGGTGACACCCTCTACGGCCTCTTCCTCCTCTCCTTCTCACCCACCCTCGCCGAGCTCGCTGCCCTCGCCGGCTACGACTACGTCGTCGTCGACATGGAGCACGGCCCCGGCGGCATCCCCGAAGCGCTCGCCTGCCTCCGCGCCCTTGACGCCGCCCTCACCCCCGCCGTCCTCCGCCTCCCCGAGGCCTGCCCCGTCTGGGCCAAGAAGGCGCTCGATCTCGGCCCCGCGGGACTCATGCTCCCCGCCGTTGAGTCCCCCGCCGCCGCCGCAGCCGCCGTCTCGCACTGCCGCTACCCACCCCGCGGCGTCCGCGGCGCCGCCCACCCCATCGTCCGCGCCTCCGCGTACGGTCTCGACGACTCCTACCTCTCCCGCTGCGAGGAGGACACCCTCATCATCTGCCAGGTCGAGACCGCCGCCGGCATTGCAGAGGTCGACGCCATTGCCGCCGTTGACGGCGTCGACGTCGTCCAGATGGGCCCGCTTGACCTGTCAGCCAGCATGGGGTACCTGTGGGACCCCGGGAACAGGAAGGTGCGAGCCACGCTGAGGGAGGCCGAGAGGAAGGTGTTGGAGGCCAGGAAGAAGAAGGCAGCATCTTCGGATGGCAATGTGGCTTATCTAGGTGGGTTCGCGATGCCGAATGACCCGCCTGAGCAGCTCAAACTGAGGGGGTACCATATGGTGTCTGGTGCAGTCGACATTGGGTTGTTCCGGAAGGCAGCACTTGACGATGTTAAGCGGTTCAAGGAGGCGGTGATGGAGATTGGCGAGGAGGGAGATGATGAGGAGGATGAGAAGAAGAAGAAGGAAGATAATGGGTACTGGAGTGAGTGAGCAGAACTTAGCTGAAGCAGTGGGGGGCTGGTGATGGTGTCTTTCGTTTTTGTTTTGAATTGAGACTTAAGATGTCTAAGTGATCTCTAAGGGGCTGGTTTTTCTGGCTCTTGGTGTACTCTTGTCTAGTTATTGATTTGATTTTCAGGAAAGCAGTCTGTGTGGGCATCTTAGTATTCCCTGGTAACTGGTGAGAATTAATAAAGAGTTGGATTTTGCAGAAATTATGTTGTATCCTTTTGTTTCAATTTATTTTGCACATTCTGAAAAGCTAGAATTTTTCCTGAGTCGAACACCAGAAATTATGTTTTGTGAAGAGAAATGCAGTGGTAAGCATTTTTTTAGATTGTTGGTGTTGTGGGGTCAGGGCGAGCTACATGCCCAGAATCCAGATTTTCAATCTAAACTCTGGTTGAACCTCCACCACCAGTTCAGATATGCAGGCACATCCCATCCAAAACCATTGGGTCCTTTGGACATTTCCACATCCAAAAAAAAAATCTCCTTCAAGTAGCAGGATCAGCCTTAGGATTTAGGAGCTAATCCAGTAAGCCCCATCTACTTCTCTTGAGTGCACCAAAACCAAAGTTTTTGCTGCTCTTTTTCTCATGACCACTATGCTCGCAGCTAGCTCCATAGTGAACACCAACCTTGCTTGCTCATCAAGGATATCCTCCTGCTCAGACTTCACATCTGGTCATTCTTGGCGTCCAATAGAGGCTGCCAAGCTCTACCGGACGTGTGCTGTGCGCTCGCTGCGGATAACCTGTACTGCCACTAAGCCTGCAAAGTCTCCTGGTACTGTGAACACGCTCTTACTTTCTCTTGATATGGAACTGTTAGTTATTCTGTTGTGCATGATGTTATTTTGCTCTGATCCTTTTGTTTTTTCTATTTACAGCCGAAGAAGATTGGAAGACCAAGCGGCAAGTCCTACTAGAAAAGCGGGCAAGTACCATTACTTCTAACTATTAACTAATTTATCATTAAATATATATGAAGTTTGTTACAAAATTCTTACCTTTAGTTCAGTGAAGGGGTTTGAATAACACCTGTATGGGTAGAAAAATTATAGATTCCATGTGAAATAGGACTTGTTTTGACATTTATAGGAACTTATCTACCCTAGTTCTGTTGACTCATATGTTAACTCGCTGTTGTCTCACGGTAAGCCTTCTATGCGTAGCAATTGTCATTTTCACTAGAGGTGTTGCTGTTGTTTGCCTCTGCAGGTACGTAGTGTTGATGTGAAGGAAGCACTGCGCCTTCAAAACGAAAATAACTTTGTAATTCTTGATGTCAGACCAGAAGCAGAGTTTAAAGAGGTACCCTGTAGTTGCTGTCTCCAGTTGTTGTACCACAATTGAGCTCTTGGGTTTAAGGCAATAACTTATGTTTACAGTACCACATAATTGATTACTGTAATTTTTTGTGCCATTCATGGGTCAGAAACACTAGCTTTAGCAAAAAAAACTTTGGCCCGAACTTTAGCAAATTTTTATGTGTATCAGAGATCTTGTGCTGATCCAACAGTACTAATTGAATACAATTCTGTAATAACTGAAGATAAGAACATAGGTTGCGATAGATGAATAGAAATTAATTTTTCAGGTTGGGAGAATCTAAAAGTCTAAAAGCAATCAAATCCTTTCCAATGATGTCTAAAAAATGTCAAACTTTGTTTTGGTATACTTATATACTATGTACTGCTTCATATCATGGAATTTTGTATTTTGCTATTCAAGGTTTGTTAAATTTTGGTGGCAATAGTATCATAGTTATGGATTTTATTCTTATGCAGGCTCATCCACCTGGTGCAGTTAATGTACAAATATATAGATTAATAAAGGAATGGACAGCATGGGATATTGCAAGACGTGCAGCATTTGCGTTCTTTGGCATATTTGCTGGAACAGAAGAGAATCCTGAGTTCTTACAAAGTATGGTAGCAAGTTCTGTTTGCTTTTCCTTGATTACTTGTATATGAATCGCCAATCAGCGGCACATGTTATCTTTGTGCAGGTGTTGAATCAAAACTCGGTAAAGATGCAAAGATAATTGTGGCATGTTCGACGGGAGGAACAATGAAGCCAACACAGAATCTACCTGATGGGAAGCAATCTAGGTATGCTATGTTTCCCAAGTATCATTTATCACTAAACTTGATTCCTTTCCTACAGATTAACGTTCCTGTTCTAATTGACATAAAAGTGCTGATTCAGTTTATTAATGTGATCGGCTTAAGTGAACGTTATTTCCATCTTTCATGAAATGAGAAATGGGCCTAGTTAATACTACTTTGTTATTCTAACCAGGTTTCCATAAAAAAGCTTTCTATGTTGTCAGGATCCTTTGTTAGTTGGTGGTAATTCATTTTGCAATTTGAACATCTTTTCTTTCTTTGTACTGGGGGTTTTGTTTCAATTTTTTTCTTAAGTATGAACACTGTAGGCTCGACATGTTCTAGCATTATCATGTGGTGGTCATAAATGATTTTTAATACTAAAATATTATCCTGTAAAGAAGATAGATGATTCTTTGAAAGATCAAGGTACAGGCTATTTGCAACCATAACAAGTTGAATTACTTAAGCAATAAAATTAGCAACTATTGAAAAATGCTATTTATGGATGGATGTTAACAACATTCTCTCTCTGTTCATCTGTAAAATCTTTTGTATATGTATAATAGAAGTGGATCAAACTCAATACTGTGTGTGTGATTACAGTGAACATAATCAATCAGTTGAAAACCAGATACAATTTCCAATTCCTACGATATTGCATATCCATATGCAGCAAAGTAGAAGGGGCTAGTACTTGCGGAGTAGTAGTTAATCTAAGTTGCCAGTTTATCTCTTTTACCCCAATTTCTGGATAGTGTCACTTCATGATGTGTTTGACTGCTGAGCTTTAGCTATTGCATTTTCAGGTTCTTCAAGGTAAATCATAGCTGCGAACCAGCAAAAAATTTTCATCTGCAAAGCTACCAGCTTAATAACTTAGAATAAATAATGTGAATTCATGATGGTGCTCGGAGAATTTTACATGCAGCTTTCACTTCTATAGTTTGAAAATGGAAATGACATCCTCAGATCATTTAGTAGTTCTGTAATTGCATCTTTAAGGAAAAAAAATGGTAGCAACTGCATTAGAATGAACTATTTGCAAGATATACTTTTTCAGAAGTTTGTGTTATTTTCTGAAGGAGATTATAAATCAACTTCTGAGCACAGAGTTTAACTCATTGATTCTGTTTGACTTTGGCAGGTCTCTGATAGCAGCATACCTGTTGGTCCTAGATGGCTACAAGAATGTGTTCCATCTGGAGGGAGGGCTTTACACATGGTTCAAGGAAGGCCTACCAGCTGTTGAAGGAGAAGAATGAACAAGGACCTGTTATGTGTTACGACGTCATTGTTCATATGCTGGAGTTGTGATGAGTTGTAATGATGTGCTTCACGGATAAATGTGTGCACTAGTTTTTGACAATTTTAATCCTTTTTTTTCCCTGTGGAGAAGTCTCCTGGCCCTCCGGTCGATGTCGTCGTATGAAGGTCAGAAGGTGTGCTAGATTTCTTGTGACGTTTCTGTTGTTGATTTGTTGGTGTATGATGCTTGGGTATGACAATATGATGACTATGAGTTTGACAGAGAAAAGTGGGCAGAAGCATCATTTCTCCTGGATCTCGAACTTAGAATGGACCTTTTTTTTTATGGTAAAGGCTACCGAAAATAATCAAAAGGGCAACAAAATGGTAGCTCTGCAGACAGTTTTGCATGGAGTCGACTCACGTTTAGGGGGTTTCGCTAGACATTGGAGTATGTTTTACTGTGGTTGGTAGACCCTTCTGCTATCTGCCAATAGGGATCGGTCCTATGTTAATGTGCTTTTCAATGTTTTAGCCTTGTTTAGATGTTACTAGTTAGAGGTCTGTACGTTGTAACGGAGTTATAAAAATAATGAGACGAAACTTGCTGCCTGATCAACTTCACACATTAAACATTGGAGAGCAAACGACAGAGAGAGAATGGTGGCCAGAATGCGCGAGATGGGAAAAGTAGAGGAGGTGGGCGGTTGTATCCTGAGAGGAGAGAGACGATTGGTCCAGATTAAATCAAATGGCTGAGAAGAGATGAGGGAGAATGAACTAACCACCAATTCACGCTTTTATAATAGTAAAGATAATCGAGAATCTGTATTTTGCTATTCCTTCGAGGGAATTTCTTGGAGCTGCATCGAAAGTAGTAGAAAGAAAAAGTAGTCGCGAAATCAGTGAACCAGAAGGAAGGAATTTCTAGAGTTCCAAACGGGCTTGAGTTTGATACAAATAAAAACCATGATCACTCTTCTATGCACCAGATGCAATCATGTAAGAAGGTAAAGGACTTTCTTTTGGACTGTGACAGATGGTATTTTTATATTTGTTTATATTTTTTAAGATAATATATATACAATATAAATAACAGGAATATTATGGTGCCCAGATTCTATGATTGAAACCTTCTATCCATGATTAAGATTTTCCATCCATGATTAAGACTTTGCATTTAAGATTAAAACTTTACATCCTGATATATCATATATCATTGCACTTGTATGCATTTAAAAGCCAATCCAAAGGCAGGGAGGCCTGGTGCCTAGATACCATGATGCCCCATTTTAGCGTCATATATATATATATATATATATATATATATATATATATATATATATATATATATATATATATATATATATATATATATATATATATATATATATATATATAGAGAGAGAGAGAGAGAGAGAGAGAGAGAGAGAGAGGAAAAATACTTTGTACACCCGAGTGTAATTGCACCCACCTCTAATATACCACCTAAACAAATTTGAAATACTCCTTTATCACTTTAGATATATTTGTATACTAATTATAAGATACTTCAATGTGAACCACACGAAAAACTTGTAAAGGAGTTTGTAGTTTTTAGCGTATTTTGTAAATACCCTCATATACGCGTATAAAAAGGAGTATGTCGAAAAAATGTACATACCACCTCTGAAAAATTGTTCATACCACCTAAATGGTCTTAAATACTTGTATACTACACGTACATACTCTCCGTTACGCGAGATACGATATAGGGTGTAATTACACCCGGGTGTAGAAAAGATGCTTCATATATATATATATATATATATATATATATATATATATATATATATATATATATATATATATATATATATATGTATGTATATATATATATATGTATGTATATATATGTATATATATATGTATGTATATGTATATATATGTGTATATATATGTGTATATATATATGTGTGTGTGTGTGTGTATGTATATATATGTATGTATGTATATGTATGTATGTGTATGTATAATCCAACATTAGCCAAATTACTAAGGTACGCTAATATTTTGGTTTGACATGTTGGGGCAACAGTCCAAATAAACCCTATATCTGTGGCCGTCTCAAATCATTCATGTTATTTTGACTTTAAAGTCGACTTTCATCTTTGATTTCTTTTAGCACTCACTGTTTATTAGATTTATAAGCCGTAGCTAAAACGCACAGCCTAAAAGAACATACTCTCAAATGCTAGAACCACACTACCACCATCATTGGTTAGCGGGGCAAAATATGTCATCTGTCCACTTTGCTTCAATCATTGCATGCCAACGACATCTTCCCCTGAAAAATCATCTCCGTGACATCCACGTCGATGAAGTTCTAGACAACCAAGTGAAGGGCATGTTCGTTTCACCTGAGGCTTATGACTTTTGACTGTGGCTTTTGATTTTTGGGCTGTTCGTATAAGAGATTACAGAGTAACAAAAATTTACATGTGGTTTTTATCGATATAAATGAAATCGATACAATATATACTATAATTAACTAGTAGATTCTATCTTAAAAAGATACTTTGTTTAAAAATTATTTACTATTGAAAAAAAATTAAAAACAGAAATCAAAAGCTAAAAAATTACAAGGCTGAAGGCCGGAGTTTACGAGCGAGCCCACGGCTCCACGTCAGAAGACAAGCCCCGTCCACGGCGGCGCGGATTAGGTGCGCTACCATAGTTGGTGCTCCGTCCCACACCTCGTAGGTAGCCTGCACGAGGGCCTCGCCGCAATCAATATTCTCCGTCTCGTCGCCGGCAGATTCTCACCCTTGAAGTCAGGCGAGTGACCTGGATGGGTCAAGAGCCAGGAGCAGCACGGTCGAAAAATGGACAGGGATCACACGCGATCCGAGGTCGCCGCCTCTTCCGCTGCGCTGCCGAATTCTAATACTGCCAACCTGCAACGTGCCGATCCCCACTTCACCTACCGCACCGGCATGTGAGTTCGATGCGATTCGTTCGTGGTTTTCCCCTTTCGTTTCCGTCAGCACCTGATTAATTCGGCTTCGACTTCTGGTTTCTGGTTTATTTTTTACTATTTATAAATTTTGTTTTTTTCTGAACTTTTAGCTTTTTATTGAGCTTTTTTGCCGGTTCTTTTTTTCCCGTATTTGTTTGTATTATACATAATGGGCTAACATATTTTTATATTTTAAATTTTTTTAAATTTAATTATGCGAAATAAGCCTCTGTCAGTTACAGTACTTTTTTCAGCCAGCTACAGTGTTTTCAGCCATGAGCTTTTCAGCCGAACCGATCACCACCACATTCTTTACGTAGTGCTCTAATGCTTCTGACTTTTGCTTTTTTTTATCATAGCGCTGTGAGCTTTTTTCTAAGTAAAATAAAAAAATTATATTATCACAAACAATGTAAAAGGAATAAACTAGAAAAAGAAAAAAAAGAAAATCCAAATAAAACGAAATTAAGAAGCCGACGTTCTAAACCAGAAGCAGAAGTTGTTTAGAGTGGAGCCTTAGCTTTGTTTCAAAAAGCTTCTCACTTTTAGCTTAAGAAGTCAAAAGATATTTATAATATATTAACTTTTTAAGGGAGATTGGATCATTTACCCCATCTTATATTACATTTGATAAAATACCCTCTTATGTGTCATTTACATATGGGTTCTAGATCCATATGTAAGTGAGATATCACTGAGCATTTTATCAAATGCACATTAAAAAAAAAGTATGGCGAATGATCGAAAATTTCCAATACAAAACCACGGCACTTTCGACGAAGACGACCCCAACCCGGCAATCCCGTCCTCGCCGCGAATGTTCGTCGCCGTCCGCCCTCGCAGTCACATTATTACCTGCCTCCACTCCACCTAGACCGGCCTCCTCTCCTTATATAGCCTAGCCCGCTCCATTCACCACCCGCTTACTCGCTACCATGGACGGGTAGAACCGTAGAAGCCACAGTGCCGCACCGACACGCGGCGAGTGACACAGAGTGAGTGCGTTGCACTTGGGGTGGGCTGGACTAGGGCGGCGGCGGCGATGGGGCTGCTGTCGAACAGGGTGGAGCGGTCGGAGATCAGGCCGGGAGACCACATCTACACCTGGAGGGCCGTCTACGCCTACTCCCACCACGGTACGCCGGTCCCCTCACCCCTCCTCCTCTGATGCGATGCAATTGCGCCGGTTCTTGGGGTGCTGGTCGCTTGAATTGTCGCCAACGGTGGTGCGCTTCGGTTTTTCTCGCCTGCTGGGTTGGGGACAGATCCGTTTGCTCTTCCGGCGCTGTGAATTGTTGCGTGCGAGTGGTATTCGATCAAAAGCTGTTGATTTGACCGGGAATTCTGGCCCTTGCCGGGTCAATGGGGGCATTTTCGCTGTGGAATTTTGATTGTGCTTCCTTGGTTGGTCAGCGATCAGTGTGCGAGTTCATGTCTATGTGTTTCGTCTCAATTCTGCAATCTGTGGGATTTCCTCTCCCTCCTGCTTTCCTGTATGATGTTCTTTGCATGGAAAAGCACAGACCTCTGCTTAAAGCAGCGATCGCTTGATTGGTAGGAGGTGTGCATCAACCGTCAAGCATCTGGTTTGATTGGTTTGCAAGGCCAAGTTACCCCATTAACAGTTTAGAAATTAGAACTGCTCAGCCGTAACACACCAATTATTGTGCAGTTGTACTCTCTTCCATTTTGAGTTAATCTGTAAGATTGTCACAACATTAGTTTGGTGGAAGGAAGGATGGATGACCGTAACCGCGGAAAAATGGGGTTGACAAACATGGTAAAGATTGATGTCATGTTTCTACATCTCTGTTGGGGCGTAGAATTGAGGGTTCAACTGAAGCTCCAAAACTCTATCCATAAGTCCTTCCAGATGGCTGTGATGTCACATGCTATGTTTCTTGCTTTACATGTAGAACAGATGACACTTGTTGCTGCTCACCTACTGCGAACCAACTTGTCTATCTGTGCTTTGTTGGTTTCTTGTGGAATAGCCTTCCTATTGTTAATTCGAGGTTGCTCGCAAGAAAGAAGCAATGTAAGGTTGACCCATGCTGTACTGAGCCTGACGAATGACTAGACTAAGTTGTGATTTCCTTCCTGTAAACTAATATCACCAAAGTATCCTATGTTAGCATCTTTTACTTTGATTTGTTGAGAACTTGATATCAAAGTTACCTCCTTCTATCTTTGATCCTTACCTTCAGCTGTATTTACCGTGCTTCTTTTAGTTTGCATCTCTTTACTTTCACACAACAGAGATCTTTGATATCTATGTAGAAGCGTAAAGGGCATTTCTACATCGTGCCTCTGTGCGCTATATGGACAGTGTGTCACCACGATCAGTGCTTTTTGTTGGCTGATGTAGTGTTCTATCTATTGTGGTGGTCCTTTGTGGGCATTCGACCAGGGCCATATTTAGGGAGGACACGGTGTAGGATTGGCACATGACTACCTGCATGGAAAAGCTGCAATATTAGCGAAAACCATCTTGTCCATACCCACTTCCATTTCTCTGTTTTTCCTGCATTCTATTCCTTAATCTCTTGTCTGGCTGTGGATTATATGTCAAGGATGTAATTTTTCATGTTTCAGCAAGGTAGTCATACAGAGCAATTCCTTTCGCACGTGAAGTTTATTATTCAACTTCATTCTGATTATTTCATTAGCTGTATCTTCTTTTCAATGCTTCTCATTAAATTGTTCTCATGTTGGGCATGCTCTTATTCAGCTACCACTAATGGTGTGTTCAGGTATTTATGTTGGAGGAAGCAAAGTGGTTCATTTTACGCGAAAGAAAGAAGCTGAATCTGGTTCAGATTCATCCAACTCCACCTCCAGCCTGATCTCAGAGGCTTCATCAGAGTGCCCCACATTCCCAGACTGTGGTTTTCAGCTGCCCAACAGTGGTGTCGTCCTTACCTGCTTGGATTGCTTCCTTCGCAATGGCTCCCTCTACTGCTTTGAGTACGGAGTGCCATCCGCCGTTTTCCTTGCAAAGCTGCGTGGGGGAACCTGCACCATTGCCCAATCAGACCCACCGGAGGTTGTGGTCCGTAGAGCTATGTACTTGCTTCAAAATGGGTTTGGAAACTATGACATATTTGAGAACAATTGTGAAGATTTTGCACTCTACTGCAAAACTGGGCTTCTACCTGTTGAGGAACCTGGCATTGGGACGAGTGGGCAAGCATCTTCTGCCATGGGTGTGCCATTGGCGGCTCTGCTGTCCACTCCGTTGAAGCTTTTTGCCGCTGGTCCACTTGGAATGGCCACTGTCACAGCTGGGATGTACTGTGCTGGTAGATACATCACTGACATAGGAGTAAGAAAGGATGTGGCAAAAATCGAAGTGGAGAACTTATCGTCACACCTTGGTCGGCGCCGGATTGAAGATGAAGAGTTGGTGAACAAAAGCTCAGATAAAGTGAAAACCTTGCTTCCTATGAAGAGAAAACGGGAGAGGTGACGGCAACAATACAGTTTGGGAGTATGAACTTATCTTCCCTTCATCCCTAATTGGCGCAGAGCTGTGGATAATTTAAAGTCTATGTTTCACTATAGTAAGTTTGATATAGATATGTACCTGTGAGGCGTGCTCTGATCTGGTTAAGTGCACTCACACTTCACATGATTAAGTGAACTACTTTCCGAACTGGATATGTCATGGAAATTGGACAATTGGATCATTAAGGTCCATCAGATGTTTACTGTTCTATGAATATGATAGCTCACATTCTAGTCGCTTTACTGTCTGTTTTTTTTCTTCAGCTGCTAGTTAACAGCAATTTAAATTATTTGTGGCATGGTTTTGAATTATGGTTAAGACTCAAGTTATAGTGGGTTGTTTTTTTTATGATGAACTTCATATCCAAGCACTCAGGAGTCGAGACCAGACTCAGAATCTCAGATAGACCCCTGAGTCACTCAAGATGGCAAACTGTCGGCATTGTTTGTTTTCACTTTTCGTCAGGTAGCAGTATAATGTATCAGTACATCTTTCGTCCAGAAGATTGAAAAATGACAACTCGTCCGGATTCTACCAGATGTAGCCACAAGGAAACTTCAGTACCTTTCTGCATGTGGAAGAAGATCTGTAAGAACAGGGCAAAGATGCCGCTTGTTTCCTTCGGAAATTAGTTGCACAACCTTTTTCCTTTTACCTTTCTCTTTGTTTTCTATTCTTAATCATTGATCTGGTAGACCCCTGAAGTCCTTTTTCCTCCACTGGCATTGTTATCCTGGATCAAAAGGCTGGCCACGTTGCGTATTGAGATCTGGGTAATGGATTGAACCAGAGAAGAAAAGTGCCAGGGCCAAGAGTCCAGGACCATTGTTACAGACTGGTAATCAGAAAATATTATCTGCAACTGCACAGAGCTTCCATCTCTGGTGTACTACAGCACAAGAAGTTATTTCCCTGCCTCTGTCAGTACTTAGCATGGTTATTAAGTCGCATGACTAGTCACGAGATTAGTCGGCAAGTCGGCACACCATCTCCGACTAGTGCCATCGACTTGACTAGCTCATAGCCGCGACTAGTTGGCCAACACAAGTCGGGCGACTTGGCTTGGCCCACTGTCAGGCTCAAGCCCTTAGCCACCGAACACAAATATATGAAAGAGGGGAAAGTAGATGCAATCAAATCGATGCTCACTTCCCACGATGCCGCCAAGAGAAGGGAGCCCTAGCCATTGCCGCACTTGTCCATGCCACCGACACCACCCGCCGCCACCTCCTCCTCGGCGCTCCCTATTCGCCGTCAACCCTTGTCCATGCCGCCGTCGCTGCCGCCTCCTTGGATCTCCCTCCTCCGCCAACCCGAGGTGTGATGACCGGTGAACACTCCCTCCTCCTCCCCTTTCTCCTCTGCTCTCCTTCCTCTGGCAGTAATCTCTCCTCTCCTGCCCCTCCCTAGTCGCCGTCAACCCCCGTCCACGCCATCGCCGCCGCCTCTTCCTCGGACCTCCCAGTCGTCGTCAACCCCCGTCGGCCCTTCCACGACCGCACGAGACTGCTGGACTGTCCGCTACCACCTCCTCCTCGGCCCTCCCCAGTCGCCGTCGACCCGAGCCGTGGTGAGCACTCCCTCCTCCTCCCCTTTCTCCTCTCCCCTCGTCTCCTTTAATCGGTGGAATGTGGAGTAGTAGTAGTAGTAGCAGACTAGCAGTATTAGCAACAGCAGCAGTAGTAGGCGAATATCAGTAGTACTGGTAGTAGCAGTTAGCACTTAGTAATAGCAGTAGTAGCAGCGGTAGTTTTATTGAATATCAATAGTAGTAGTAGCAGCAGCAGCAGCAGCAATAGTAGTAGACTCCGTACATTCCTGTCATCTTAATTTCATCTTGGTCATTTATGCTATCAGTTCTGATCATGTTGTATGGTTTTTCATAGTCTTTGCCATTTACCTGTCCTTGATGCCCTGTGTCATATCCACAATAGTAATAGGTTAGTAGCGGTAGTACTAGTAGCAGGTACCATGGTAGACATTGACGACCAACAAATGACGGCAGGTTTGAATTGGATGATGACTTGGATGGTTGATTTGAATTATTGAATCATGAATGATCATCGTGCCTACTTTTGCTACTTTCAGACTTAGAGCATAGCAATTTGATGTCCTAGACTCCTAGCTATCGACTATTGATGTTTCTCATTCATAACTTGTTTCCTATATGTTATGAACTTATGCTTAATGGTTGTGACTCCTATTAAGAACTTAGTTCATTAAGCTGTGATGTAACTCGTGTTATGCTATTTTTTACTTGTTGTCCTATACTTATGTTATTTACGTGCTATATCATATTATTAATATTTTGTTCATTACAATTTACTGATTTTTTTCTTCCACTTGCAGGGTGTTGCTTCTCAATTTCAGAGACCGTTACTGATTATTAGTATATTTTAGTGTAAAGTTATAAAAAGTAGCAGCTAAAGTCACTTCTTAAAGACCGTTAAAAGCAAAAAAGTCAAGTAAAAAAATAGAGTGGGTAATTCTCTTATGTCTTAATCAGGGTGGAGCCATAAATTTAGATTGCGAGGTGTCAGATAAGCTATGCAATGCAGTTACATTTGATGAAGATAATAAAATGGTACTAATACAAATGAAAGTAACTAAAATCAAAGAAATATAATAATCCCTCCGTTCTTTTTTACTTGACTTCATAGAATTCGTGCCGTCAAATCTTTTAAAGTTTGACCGTTAATAGACTCAAAACTATCTAGATTAGCTATACGAAAGTTACATAATTAGATTATCGTTAAAATATTTTTTATAATATTATAATTTTACTACTATATCTTCGCGTAATGTTATAAAAAAAGTGATCAAAGTCACATCTCTAAGGCCATAAAAAGTAAAAAAAATATTAAGTAAAAAAGAACAACGAGAGTAGAAATTTTTAGATTACGAGGGGCCAGCCCCTCTCCCTCTGCCCTGATCTTAACTCACAAAGACCCCAGTTCTTTCACTGCTCATGAAGAAGCAAGGAATGATCTTCACAAACAGTTCATGTTGTTAGGAGAAAAAAATGACCGTATATGTAGGTTTTTGGGGCTATATAGTGATTTTATTTTGGGTCACTGGAACAGTACATGCATAATGCGTTCTACATACTTCGCCAAAAAATTGCATTACATATTTTGAACAAAATGCAGAGGAATTCGGCCCACTGCAAGCTCCTACAGCCGATCAGCAGCCCACTGGAGACCATTCTGGCCCATTAAGTACACAAAAGGATGGTCATGAACAGCCCAATTTTAAATTATCAGAGCCTTCCTTTTTGGGAAGCTTTTATTCCTCTCCAAAGAGAGAGAGAGAGAGAGAGAGAGAGAGAGGGAGGGCTTTTATTGTTTGGAATATCTGTTTCGGATTTGTCCCGGAAAAGCTGCAATCTTAAGGGCATTCCAGTGCAATAACACCAGCTATGTCCATCGGATGCCACATAGGATTCAAGTTGAGGTAGAAAGGAAATTTAAAAAGAGAGAGAAGTTTTGTCTTGCATAGGACAAAGAATGGAGAGGGGGTAGGCGGTGGTGAGCGAGGTTGAGGGAGAGGGGGTGGCGATGTTTGGAGGGCATCGGTAAGTTTGGAGGCCAGAGCCGGGAGTGAGTGTGACATGTGGGAGGGGGAGAGAGAACGTAGGAGGAGGTGGTATATTTATTGTTTAGGTCTACTAATAGATATTATATATTGAAGAGTTTGTGTTTAATGTTGTTTTTAAATGACATGGAGAGTAGCAGACACAAATTTGTTATGTCTACACTGGGAATATAAGACTTAAGACATTCCCAATAACTTAATACTATAGCTTGTTACTAGAGGAGAGAGAACGGTTAGATAAAATTTTAGATATAACCACTCTAATAGTTTGTATTTTAGCTTGTTACTAAAGTTTGTATCCAGATGAAAGAGAATGGCTAGCTTAGAGAGAAGTGATTCCACTAATTTTTTAGTTTTCTAAAAAGGCTCGATGCTTGTACGGGTATCAAGCCTCTCTCTTTCCTCACTCTTTTCCATCTCACAAAAAACTGACATAATATAGATTAAGTATCAAACAATTTTGTTTTTTGGAAGTGTCCTAGTTATCGTGGAAAACCACCAGCTTGCAATCTGTAGCTTTTGTTCTACTCATCGATTCCGGAAATAGCCAACCATAATGGCATGCACATCTAAGTTGGAAGACAAAACGAAGAAAGAAAAGAAACAAAAATGCCATGCCGAACATTATCGGCTGTGGTTGTTTCCTACACTCCTCTGCAGAAATCAGAATGGTCGACATTGCTTTCTGAATTCTGCACGGTGGGAAGGGCAAGCAAGCCCACGTTCCTTGTGCATTCTTCTTACCGAGGTTTATGATTTTTCCTCTAACATAAGCGTTTGCATAAACAAATCAAATACTAATAAATCGTTTTAAAAAATCTGTTATAATAAACCGCTTCGAAACGATAATAAAAAATACGTCTCATTTATTTATTTGATGGAAGCCATAAGTCATAAAGCCAAAAAGAACTCGGCCACAAAGTCCACCGCATCGTTTGTGTCATTCCTTTTATCTAAGCACATATGACCCGTTCCTTTTAGTCTTTTAGTCGGGTTTTTAGCGTCGACTTCTTTTATTAATCACTATTTACTATACTAATAAATCATAACTAAAAGATATAATCCGTAATTCGAAAGAAAATGTCCATCCAATGTTACTGCACTCTACGGATAAGTTTCCGTGCACATCTGGATGGACATCAACACGCTAACACGCAGGGCTCGCAAAACCACTTGCACGTACACAGTACACTCCTCGAGCGAGCAAAAACGTTCATCCTGGTGTAGGGCCTGTTTGTTTTGGCTGTGGCTTATGATTTTTGGCTGAAATTTTTGAATTTTGGCTGTTTACGGTACAGATTACGGAGAGACCGATACTCATTTACGATTTTGGCTGGTACAGATGTTGGGCTTTTAACGTGTACTACATTTAACTTGTAGATCTCGTCTTGAGAAAATACTCCGTTTGAAAGTTAGGTACTGTAGCAAAAGTCAAAAGCCGACCGGCTTGTGACTTGCCAAACAGGCCCGTAGACTTCCACGCCGGATTGTAAGCAGAAGCCCGCAAGCTCCTAGAGCAGATTCTCGCTTATCCCGTTTTTGTTGGGGATGAGATGGTGATCGGCCGGCGGCAGCGAGAAACCCGCCGCGCCGAGAGGATTTGCCGCGAGAAACCAGGTCGTACTGAGCTCTATATTTCTCTATTTTTCAAGTAGACCTCATATCTTAATCTTCGTAGCTTTGTAACTATCGAAGTAAAGGATTTATGAACGTTTGGGGAAAAAATTTCTAGACATCACTCACCCCTTTTATTGCATGTTTGGTCCTACATTTTGCTATTAGTTCTACCTACAACTGGATCATGTATAATTAGGGGGCAAAAGAAACAATTACATATTTTTTTTCTTACTTGGAATCATCTGCTAATTATGAATAGTGGGTGGATCAATCCCAGATGAGTTGATAAACCTCGCATGACGCACTATTGCATAACCTTGAAAAAGTCTAGGAAATTATTTCTGAAATTTAGCAAACAAAACTTGTTGAATTATTTTATTTTATCAATACTTAGGATCATGCATTTTGTTTATTTCATCCTAGCCCTATGCTGGGAAGAGGGATCATGTATTCTGTTTATTTGGTCCTAGCCCTATTGTGGGAAGAGGATATGATGGATGGTGACAGCGCGATAGTTGCAATGGGCATGAAGCGGCGGTCGGTCTTCATTTGTGCGAGATGACCTCGGATGGCCTGCCTCAGATTACTCATCATCCTATAGTGGGCGTTGCCCAGCATGGTTTTCAGGTTTGTTCTTGTGCAACCTCTTTTTCTATTTGTTTCGGCTAATCACCAAACAAAACTGTTAAGAAAAAAATAAAGGAAATTCGCTTTATATGTTATTTTTTTACTACAAAATGTAACAACGGTGAGGCCAAAGATGCGGTGTATGCCGACCATAAAGACGAAGGCACAACTTGTGCCGCATGGAATTTGGCCAAGCGAGGCAGCGGAGCCATGAGCATGAAGTATGCCGAGCATGATGGTGGAGGCACAATGTGGGGTCGATTGTGTGGTGTAGGCTAGGCCCGCCGGTAGTAGCTTGACGTGCTAGGGTTCCGTAGCAAAACATGGATATTTAGCTAGTACTAGGGGTGCAAACGGATCGGATTCGGACGGATATTGTTGTTACCATATCCTAACCCATATTTTTTCTCCGGATTCGATACCAATCGGATTCGGTGCCGGATCGGTCGGGATTAACCCGTTTGTAAGGAATGCATACAGTACAACAAATGGAGTAGGAGGACGTACTGTCAAGAACTTGATGTTACTACTTAATAGGCTGATGTGGAAGATTTTATTTTACCATTGCAAAAGAAAATGAAACGTCAAATAGTAGCACTAAACCTAAAATCAAACTTGAAGACGTATCGGAATCGGACGGATATTGCTGTTACCATATCCTAACCCATATTTTTCCTCCGGATTCGGTACCAATCGGATTCGGTGCCGGATCGGTCGGGATTAACTCGACCCGTTTGCACCCCTAGCTAGTACTACTTAAAAGAGCGACTTGGTGATAGCGGTGGTTCATCTGCTTCTCCCAACCCCCCTTACACCTTCCTAAAAAAATCTCTAACAAAAACAGAAAAAACTATCTAAAAAATAAATTTCATCGCTCTACAAAGTCTCCAACAAAAAACAAAGCTCTACCGGGTGCGCGGAGACGGAGCCGATGGTATGGATCGGGCAGGCCAATCCCGACAATGTCGACTCGATATACAAGGATAATATGGAATTTTTGCTGGCTAGCATGCAAACAGCCCTCTTGTCACTGTCTCTGACTGCCCGCCAGCCGAAACAAACGAAGATCGCCTTTCCAAACAGAAAGGCGATCGGTCTAAAAAAAGAGTGATCTTACCCAACAGAAGAGAGATTTTAAGAAACGACCGCGACAAACACGGCACGGCGCAACGCAGCATCCGCGTCGCGTGATACGCGAGCACGGTTAGGCAATCCGGCCGGTACCTGATCCGCAGCAACTCTTACCTTGCGTTGCCCTTGGTTCCTCTCGATCGGCACGCGCACCGGCCGCTATAAATCTGCTCGCGCCTTGCGCCGCCTCGCCACGAGCCCCGCGGTGTGCAACAGCAGAACTCCAGGACAGAGAGAGGATAGCGGCGCCGCGCGCTTTCGGAGCGAACGACAGAGACCGATCGATGGCGAACGGCGGGGCTGACAGCGTGCCGCCGGCGGAGAACGGGGAGAGGAGGAGCGTGCTGGTGACGGGCGGCGCGGGGTTCATCGGCACGCACACGGTGCTGCGGCTGCTGAAGAAGGGGTACGACGTCACCGTCGTCGACAACTTCCACAACTCCGTCCCCGAGGCGCTCGAGCGCGTCCGCCAGCTCGCCGGTCCCGCCCTCTCCGCCCGCCTCGACTTCATCCCCGTACGCACGCACCCTGCACCTAATTTACTAATTAATTAACACCATCATCTTCATCTGTTCCCGCTCGATCGTTGCGCATGCCATGCAGTTGCCTTGCACGGTTGCACCCAAATTTCTTTCTTGATCTGCTTGCATTCGTGTGAAACTATGCACTTCATGGATTGGTTTGATTTCAGGGGGATCTGAAGATCAAGGAGGACTTGGAGAAGGTGTTCGCAGCCAAGAGGTTCGAACTTATCTTCTTGGACGCCTTTTCGATCGGCACTTAATTTCTGCACGTCAACGTGACATCCTTTGCTGCTCCTATGTTCAGGTACGAAGCCGTCGTACACTTCGCCGGGCTGAAGGCGGTGGCTGAAAGTGTAGCGCACCCCGAGATGTACTACGAGAACAACGTTGTCGGCACCATGAACCTCTACGGCGTCATGAAGAAGTACGGATGCAAGAAGGTACTGTATATCTCATCCTCCTCCTCGTACTGTTCTTAATTTGCACGGTGACCATGGAGAAATTCTTCAGAGATGCATGGCTGTTCTGCTACTTGCGAGAATGAGGTAAACTATACGATGATATGGTACCGCGCAGGTGGTCTTCTCGTCGTCTGCGACCGTGTACGGCCAGCCGGAGAAAGTCCCCTGCGTCGAGGACTCGAACCGGAAGGCTCTGAACCCATACGGCCGGACAAAGGTACGATGCCAACTTGCCCAACTGGCCAAACCTAACATTCCCGCGTCATGATTCACGTTGCAGATATCGATCGATGGAGGTAGCGATGCTATCTTTTCTCGTGCCAACTTTGTGACGGCATCTGATTCTTGCTCCAGCTTCTCCTGGAGGAGCTTGCCAAGGACTACCACAACGCCGACCCGGAGTGGGGGATCATCCTGCTGAGGTACTTCAACCCCATTGGCGCCCACGAGAGCGGCGAGATCGGGGAGGATCCCAAGGGCATTCCCAACAACCTGCTGCCCTACATCCAGCAGGTCGCCGTGGGCAGGCTCCCCGAGCTCAACGTCTACGGCTACGATTATCGCACCAGGGACGGCACCGCGGTGAGAGCCATCGACTCCATTGCATGCGTTTTAACAAATACGCAATTACTCATAGAACGAACTGCATGTACGCTGTAGGACAACTGCCGATGAATTTGTTGGGCATATGGTGTAATTTCTTTTGCTGTGTACCTTTCAGATCAGGGATTACATACATGTAATGGACCTGGCCGATGGTCACATCGCGGCCCTGGAGAAGCTCTTCGCTACTCCTGACATTGGTACGCCACTTAATTTGCTGCCCAAACATTGTTGCATGCATCGCATTGTATATGGATTTTTCTTGTACCTTTATTAAAATGAGCTTTTGCATGTTCTACAGAAACATACGAGCATGCATGCTCAAGTGCTCAACCACACTCGACTTGACCAATTTCACCTCTCGTTCTTTCCTTGATTTTTTTGGTCAGGTTGTGTGGCGTACAATCTAGGCACAGGGCGTGGAACGACCGTCCTCGAGGTGGTGAAGGCGTTTGAGAAAGCGTGCAGCAAGGTATACTATATCCGCACGCGCATGGTTGATGTTTTCCCTCGATCTTCTTCCCATCGGAAATGGTGTTGAAACTGACGTTTCTGGCTGCAAAACCGCAGGAAATTCCTATCAAGAAGTGTCCCAGGAGGCCAGGCGATTCAGAGGAGGTTTATGCGTCCACTGAGAAGGCCGAAAGGGAGCTCGGCTGGAGGTAATCACCGTGAATAATAATACCAGTACCTCTTATTGCAGCATTTTAAGCGTAATGATTAATTGAAAGTTTAGTTTGTCGAAACCAAGAAAAAGATCCTAATTGAGAGTTGTACACTTACTACTTGCAGAGCTCAGTACGGAATTGAGGAGATGTGCAGGGACCAGTGGAACTGGGCCAAGAAGAACCCGTATGGCTACTGCGGCAACGCTGAAAAGAAAGACTGATTTTATTGCAACTTGGGATCGAATTGTCCATGGTCGTCTGAACCTCGTTAACTTGAAAGACGTTTTCAATAATCCCAGGGCATTCGAGTGTGCCTCTAAAGTTTCATATTATATCGCTGCTTATCTGATCAGCTCAGCTGTTCTATAATTTGGATACCGACAAGCATCAGCATGTGCTCGTGACATATGAATGGCCTTGGGCCAGGTTGGTGTTTGTTGTATATAGTGTTGTTTCAGACAGTAGGCGAAATTGGGTTGGTTGGACTGACTCATCCCCTAAGCTGGCCTGGATAGCTGCTTGGCAGTAAGAAGCCTAGAGCTCGCTCCGTTACGATTATCTTGGTTTGGCCCATGGGCCAGAGCTCGTTTATCCTGAGGATATGTTCCAATTCTGCCCAAGATACACAAATTTAGCAGACATTTTCTACTAGTACAAACAACACATGTTGGCAGGTGGGATATAACGATTGGAAACATACCTGCATGATCTTTGAAACTATACTCCTAAATCTAAATCTTTAAGTGCAGTATTTTAGGGACACAAGCAACCAAGCTTCGATAACCTTTTGACAGCAACCATTGTCACTATTCATCTTAAAAAGAGAGACAAACAAACCAAGCAACTTTTAATTAGTCTCTTAGTGGCAACCATTGTATCTATTTACCTCTATATCATCTGCCAACAACAGTCCTTAAGAAGAGAAACAAACAACCAAACAACTTTTGACAATCTTCTGACCCCAACCATTGTCTCTGTTTACCTCCACACCATTTACCAGTAACATTTTGTTCTTAAGAAGATACACAACTAACCAACTTTTGACAACCTCTTAGTGGCAACCGTTGTCTCTATTCACTTCCACACATCTACCAACAATATTTTGCCCTTAAGAAGAGACAAACGCAAACAAGCATTTTTTGACAACCATTTTGACAACCTTTTAGTGACAATCATTGTCTCTGTCCACCTCCACATCATCTAGCAACAATGTTTCGTCTTTAAGCACTAGTTAGCGCAATCCGTGCCACCATTTTACTTGTTCCACTCAAACCGAGATAGCATGTTAGATTACTAAATTACCCTCTCCATACTATCCCTTAGTCCCACTTTCTTCATTTTCTCTAAGCCCCACTCTTTATTCTCCTCCACCTTCCCATCAGTCCGTTGCTGCTAGTAATCTTGCCACCCCCACAAATTCACCCAAAATTTGTTGGTTGCCCTCAAACTCAGGCCAATGTTGCACACAAATATGGCATGCCCAACAAGCAATATCACCAGGTACAAAGCTGGGGGCAAGGATTTCTTCTTTCCTCACCTTCCCATCACCGCCGCCACCTTCCCATCGTCGCCGCCGCTACTAATCTCACCATGGCCTATAAATTCACCCCAAATCTGCATTGCTGGGGAGTGGCCCCCACCTTGGCCTAATAAGCTCACTGTGCCAAAGACCCATTATATGTGTAATTACATAGCAAACCCAAAATGGCTATGCCAAGGAAGGAACATGTTTGCCCTTATTGTTACAGATCCTAAGGGGGTATTATGTAAACAATCTCCTCATGACTATAAATATATCCCATAGGATGCCATGGGGGAGCGGGTGGATAAAAACTCATTTTGTAAGAAAAAGGTCTAGGTAACAACAACGGCATGATACATACCCTCTATATTGCTCCCTATTGTGACTCAGGTTCTGGGTAGTCCCTCTGTGGTCTTCTCGTATCTCCATTATCTATTGTTTAGCACGTAACCACAACATGCATGTTGCCTCAAATTTGACCAATGCCATGCACAAATCCGCCATGGTCAACAAGCAATATCACCAGGTATGGAGGGGCAAGGATTTCTCCTTTCCTCACCATCCCATCGTCAGCGCCACTACTAATCTTGCCATGGTCCACAAAATCGCCCAAATCAACGTGTTACTTCAAATTTGGCTAATGCCATGAAGAAATCCGCCATAGCCAACAAGTAATATCACCAGGTACCAAGGTGCTGGGAAAGGATTTCCCCTTTCCTCACCTCCTCATCGCCACCGCTGCTAATAATCTCACCATGGCCCACAAATTTGCCTGTTGCCTCAAATTTGGCCAATGTCATACACAAATCCACCATCACCAAACAAACAAACACACATGCGATGGAGGTGGGGAACAAAAGGCTAGGATTTCTCCTTTTTGTTACCTTCCCATCATTGCCACCAAATATGCATGTTGCCCTCAAATTTCGTCAACACTTTGCACAAATCTGTCATCACCAAAAAAAGCAATATCACCGATGATGGAGGTGGGGGCCAAAAGGCAAGGATTTAGGGGGCACCCCTCATTTTGAAAGACAGTAACGAGTGTGGAAGACATGATGGAGGAGGGACTAGGTGTACAGTCGAGAAGGCCGACTAGAGGGGGTAAATAGACGCTTTTAAGATTCTCTTTAGCTAAAACCGAGTTTATTTACAGAAGAGTTAATCAAAATGGTTTTACATAATTAAGGTCTAAATCAATTAGTCTTATTAAGTGCACCAACAACCTAAGTCTGGGTCAAGGTTTACAATCGTATGGTGACAAGCGAGCAACTCAATTTTAGGAATGTAAATTGTAAGAATATAAATTGAGCACAAGAAAACAAAGCACATTTGACATGGTCTTTTTTTATCATGGTGTTCGGAGACCTGTTGGTCTCCCCTAATGCACGTTGAGGTAAGCCCAAACGAATTAGATCGGTTCCATAAATTAAGCTAAACACCACAATTCCACTAGTAATAGCTTTTTTCTACTGCCGATAGGTGAGTTCCAACCTTCACAACACACTGGACCTTCTCATAAGTTTCTTGAGAAGATCACTAGAACATGATGTCTTCACGTCGTCTGGGAGTCGACAATCTCTAAGAGTAACAAACCAAGCCCCTTACTTGACTCTCACTAAGTG
This sequence comes from Dendrocalamus latiflorus, assembly GCA_017311315.1. Taxonomy (NCBI): domain Eukaryota; kingdom Viridiplantae; phylum Streptophyta; class Magnoliopsida; order Poales; family Poaceae; genus Dendrocalamus; species Dendrocalamus latiflorus. The sequence goes on from CM029658.1 coordinate 3,206,748, forward strand.
CAACACATGCACAAACTATAGTGCCATGCACACAAGAATCAAACCATGATTCTCAACAAGATAAAAAACATTTTTGCACACTTTTAGAATCATAACACAAGATTTAGGTGCATGGACTCAACTTGTTTGCAAAAACACATTCGCAAACTTAAGTCATATGCTACAATGTTTGTGCATGAGCTTTAACTATTTGCAAAATACACTCACAAATCTAACCTTTATGCCACAAGGAATAGGGAAACATGAACTTCAACCATTTGCAAAACTAAGTCACATGTCACAAGGATCACGCATGAGTTACAACTATTTGCAGAACACATTTGCAAATACTAGCATCATACCAAGAGAGCTAGAGTAAGTGAGATTGAACTATCAACACATGATTATATCTAAGCTACTAAATATTGTTATAGACCAACGTGTAGTTGATACGTAAGTATCCCTATCTTTCACGGTACCAGATCAGCAAGCAAATATTCCTCCTCAAGACTCCTCACAAGTAGCAAATAACAACCAAAATAATAAATTCTAGAACTCACATAGCTTCAATCTTATGTCTTCTGATTTGTTCCTGGAATCAATATTGCTCAATTCCAGAAAAATAATAGTGCTACTCCTTGTTTCCTTCCATGAGCATAGTAGAAAAATCAAGATACTTCTCAATCTAGCAAATACATAGCAGCCAACCAAACAGACATAGAACCGACCGCATGGGTGGCTTGGTTTACTATTCTGTGGATGCGAACACAAGCCAGAGAACTCACCAAAAAATTTAGAAAAAAATAAAGAATGGCGAGGACGAACCACAAGAATTCATAGGAATTGGACGACCAGCAGGTAGCAGCTCCCCAATTCTTGCACAACACACAAACCCTAGATGGGTTCTCAACTCACAAAACATGCAACGTGGCCACCAACACCATCTTGGTGATTTTTTTGGATTTTTCTCAAAATAATATGTCCTCCCTACAGTGGCCACAGACCTAGACTTATATAGTCACACATGCACGCACCTAAAATGAAGGACCAGGACTCCAACTCCTAAGCCAACTTGGCTTTACAAAAAAAAAGCATGCATAGGTGCAGTTCAAACTAACAAAAGGATAAGAAAAACTAACATGACCAAATAAATATTCTGGACTTAAACAAAGTACTAACCGACTCTTACTTTATCTCATGTGAATTGGATCATTATAGTCCCTATCTGGACAGAAGATGGACCAAGAACTGTATCTATTTCCTCCTGAATCGTGTGTTCCAATTCTTAGATCGTCACCATGCTTTTCTGGCTCTACACGTTCTGCCCTCTTGTGCTCTTGTTTCTTACATGCATAAGGCAACCCACGTACAACATGTATTACTTCATGTGCAGTTAATTCATGTACAATAGTTGTTCCTTCTATTTTCTTGTACACTGCCTAGCATGACATAATTCTACATGCTGATCTATCACCTCCCATGTCATCCTCCCTCTCCATAGAAACTGGTTTAGAATTAAAAGTTGGTGTCGATATAATGCTTTGGGCCACATCATCCTCCTCCCCTTGAAGCAAAACTATCCTCGATTTTGAGGTATTCTTCGCAACCTTCTTGCTGGACACCACCAAATCATATTTGATCTCATCAGCCTTGGGCAGCAAAGCATGAAACTCTCCCTAATGCATAAAAGTATACTAGTTGGACTGTCCTTGATGTGTAGCATTCAAATTAAATTTCCATGAATGTCCCAATAAGAGATGACAAGCATGCATCAATACAACATCGCACTTCACCTTGTCAACAGATCCGCCAATAGCAAAAGGTACTCTCACCTTGCGTGTTACCTTCACCTTACTGACATTGTTGAGTCACTAATGTAGTAAGGTTTTGGATGCCTCCAGGTAGACAATGAAAGTGATTCCACCACATCCTTGCTGACCACATTGCTCGAACTACCGCCATCAATGGTCAGCTTATATATCATGCCTTTGATTTTGCAATCGATGTGGAACACACCTCGGCGTTGCCCCTTCTCCACAATGGTGGTGTTATCACATTGCACTTTCATAACAAAAAAATTAACACCATTTATTTCTAGATCACCATAGACAACAACCTTCTCGAAATCATCAGATTGCTCTCCTTCATGTTTAGATTCATCACTGTCACTTTTCGATGCATAACCTCCACTGAGCAACACCTTCCTTAAATTTGGTCAATCTTTCATCATATGCCCCCATGCCCTTGCAATTAAAGCATTCAATGTCTCGAGTTCTAGTAGTATAGAAAGCACTATAATCGATTTTTGATACTTTCTTACTTGCTAAACTCACCACCTTTGTCATCTCCTTGTGTGCAACCCCAATCGATTTAGTGGATATAGCTGGCTTGGAACTTGAGCCACCATCCTCCTCATGTGTGTAGGTGCGCCTCCAATCGCTAGAATTGGTTCGGTCACAGCTAGATTGCTTTACCTTGACCCGCTATTCAGCACGCTCTACTTGATGAATAAGATCTTGTAAGTTACCATATTGCATCAAATCAACATGGTCCTGCACATCTTCATTCAAGTCCTCAAAGAAACATGTCATGGTCGCCCCCTCGGACTTACGCACATGTGTACGGATCATGAGCACTTGCATCTCCTTATAGTACTCATCCACCGATATAGAACCTTGAACAAGTTGGCACAATTTAGTGTGCAAGATTCTTGAATAATATGCTGCAACAAATCTCGTTCACATTATTTGCTTCATATCCCCCCATGTACGAGGACACTCTCCATGACGGTTCAGTTGATCCCACCAAATTAATGCATGTTCGGTAAATTCGATTGAAATAACATGAACCTTCTTCTCCTTAGTGTGGTTGTGATGGCCAGAAATCTGATTGATGTGCACGGATGTAACTATCTCGTAGTGACACAAGGCTCAAGGGAGGTGCTGCAAGCCTTCAATGCTTGCTTCACAAGCTTATCCGGGTGACGTGGAGAGAGAGCGAGTGACACTAAGCTTAGGTGAGAGAGAGAGAGAGGTGGGGGATAAGAATAGTGGCTGAGACTGATAGGTGGGACCGAGGCTCGATTGTCAGCGTTGGTGCGAGACAGGGCGAGTGGCTAGGCTGGCGGTGCACACGCGCGGGATTGGACCTATTCGGCTAGGCCACAATGGGGAAAACAAAAGGGAGATAGGCCGGTGCGTCGTGCGGGTTAGTGGGGAAAGGAAAGTGGGAATGAGCTGGGCCGACAAGTTGGATTCGACCTGAAGAGAAAGGAGGGAAATCTTTGGGTTTAAACTTTATTGCTAATTCTAATTCAAGTTTGAATTTCTAATTTGAATTCCAAGAGAAATTTGCACATGAAAATTTTAGAAAAATTCCTCAGCATCTAATTATCTTTTAGAAATTTTGAATTCACAATTTTGAGCCAATGAATTTATTTTTAAAATCTTAAACTCCAACAAAATTTTGGAAAAAAATTAAAAATGCACCAGAAATTCTAGAAATTCATGGAAAAATTATGCATGTTTATTTGGAGGCAAAATTGGGTTGTTACATCTTTCCAAGGTATCCTCATCATAGGACCTAACCATTTCACCAACTTATGAAAAATATTAGTCCGGCAAATCGATTGCTATTAATTACCAAAATTCACCATTAACTCATAATTGAGGGACTAGATTCTTCAATTTCTCTCTTTTTGGTAATTGATAATTATCTCAACTAATAATGAGATAATAAGTTGATTTATGAGTATACATTATGTACACAACAATTGTATACTCTAGGATAAGCTTTACCAGTAATTAACTCATTTGAATGGGAGTGTTTGACTTTAAATGAATTGCTAGCAAAGCTACACATCCGGTTGTTATTAATTATTCAAAACATTCTATTAACACATAATGGTTCCATTAACACATAATGGTGGGACTACATTCTTCGCTAGGGTTGGTGATGTCAAGCTCGGTGTTGGCGATGCCCATGGAGGCCAAGGCTGTCATTCTTTCTAGGCTCTTCTCCAACAAGTTCACAACTTTGGCTAGTTCACATGGGAAGATAATAATGTTCACCATCCCTCCCACACCCTGCTATCCTCTGCTCCCTCTCAGTCCACCTACCACGTGGTTTGATAGAAACTTTGGAGATGCTCTAAGGCTTCATATGCTCCATTCAGTGAAGCCAGGATGAAAATAGAGGGTGGACTCGAAGTACTAACCTAAATTGATACGAACATAGTAGCTCAAAGGACTAAGCTAAATTGATACAAACATAGTTTTTTACACTTGGGTTGAGTTGTGCTCTTATAGATTGAGTGAGTACTACTTAAATTGCTTATAAAATAGTTACACAAACTTTGTTTCTCCATTATCGCAAATCTATGAACAAAACAATTATACAACAAATTGTCTTGCTTTATGAATGAAGGATCTAGGCCCGTCATTATGAGTTAATGACATATTTTAGTAATTAATAACAATTGAATTATGGGACTAATATTTTCATTGAGATAGATGGATAGGATGTGTCCCACGATGATGGATGACTTGAGAAGGCTTCATGCGGTGATCGTTCTCAAGTCCAAGAAATGACGTCATATGATGATGAATAAAGTCAAGGACCCAAACTTGAAGTTGATTGTGTGTCATCAAGCTTCAAGTGGATGTGCAAGGTAAAGATTTAACTAGTTAGGGCTAAGTATGTATTCTTAATCTTTTACTGGTCTTGGTGCTTGGTTGGAAGACCAGGTTATTAGTACATGATGTACTATTAAGAGGGGTTGCAACTAGTTGCTTGAACGTATCATGAGTTGATGGCTCGTTTATTTGCTCTAGCTCTCTCTGTTGCATGATACTAATATTTTCGAATGTGTTTTGAAAATGGTTATAGCTCATGCATAAGTTTCTTGTGACATGTGACTTGAAGTTTGTGAATGCATTTTGCAAATTATTGAAGTCCATGTTTCTCCCCTCCTTGTGGTATGATGCTATAATTTTTTAATTGTGCTTTGAAAAACAGTTGAAGCTCATACAAACACTATTGTTACATGCGACTTTAATTTGACCAAAATATGTGTGGCTCAAGTCCATGGTGCCTTTCTATGGTATGATTCTAAAAAGGGTTTGCGGATGTGTTCCATAATCTATTGAGAAGCTCATACCAACCTTCAGTGCTTAACATTCAAATTGAAATCTTGGTATAAAAATTCCTCAAAGAAACATGGTTGTCTTGTGCCTTCTCTGGAAAACTGGTCTAACCGGCATAAGAGTTTTAGTCAGATTCCCTAGAGGTCTAACCAGGCATGCATAGTCAAACTGCTGTGGCGGTCAGACCGATGTTATGGCTATAGTCTAACCGGCTCCAGACCAGAGTGGTCAAAAACCTACGTGATCGAGAACCAATATGATCGAAGACCAATGTAGTCGAACAAGACTAATGTGGTCAAACAAGACTAGAGTGGTTGAAGACCAGTGTGGTTGAGGTCAGATCGGCGTTATGACTATGGTCTGACCAGCCCACAAGTGACGGTTTGATCGAACCCCAGTCTAACCGGTTCACAAGGGGCGGTCTGACCGCTTATGTAGTGGTATGTTTTTCAGAGATGTGCTTTCTAGAAATATTCAGCTAGCAATCTGACCAGGGATTTTTGCGGTTAGACTGGACTTGGCGGTCAGACCGGTCCCTATGTGGGAGGTATGACCGATGGCCTGAGTAACGGCTAGTTTTATAGCCCCGAGTAACGACTAGTTTTATAGCTGTTGGGAAGGGTGCGATAGTACCAGCCATTTGTTGGCGGTAGTACCGAGCCCCGGGCTATTTGCAGCCAACGTTTTACTCCAACGACTATTTTCCTTATGTGGGATATGTATACCTCCTTGTGGCCTGTTGGAGGGGGCTACTAGTTCCATTGTCTTCATCCCTTGATCCTAGAGCAAACTCTCTCCCTCAATTGTGCATGTGTTGCACTTAGTGAGTATGGAGAGGCATAACCTTGTGCATGTGTTGCACTTGGTGGTGGACTTCGTGTCATTGAGCTGCGATACTTGATTCGTTCAAGCGAGAGTCTCCGACTTGTTACTCTTGAAGTTTGCCAACTTCTAGATGGCTTCAGAGGTGTGGTGATCTGGTGATATTCTCAAGAAGCTTGTAAGAGAGCTCGGCTCGTTGTGAGTGGTGTGGTGCTTGCCATCTCCGGAGTGAAGGAAGAGCAACCTTAGTGGATTGATGTGGTTAGGCTTAATTCGTGGAGCTGGTCCAATTACTTTGGGCTTACCTTAATGTGGATTAGGGGAAACTGGCAAGTTTTCGAACACCGCGGTAAAACATCGTGTGTCATTGTGGTTTGTTCTCTTGGGCTTAATTTACATTCAAGCAAATTTTATTCATGAATTAAATAGAGTGTTTTTCATCCTATGATTGCTTATCTTGAGTTAGAATTATATTGTTGGTGCACTTAGTTGAACTTAGACAATTTAGGCTTACTTGTACAAAACCAAATTGTATACACTTTCGCATTATAAATTTGGTAGAAGCCTAGAGAAATTTTAAAACTGCTTATTCATCCCCCTCTAGTCGGCCTCCTCGATCTTACAGCGTACTAGTGATGATAAACATTGGCGAAGTCGTACTCGTTGGAAACGTCATAGTCTACATGCAAAAAGTGATCAAAACAAAATAAATTCAAATAAAATCATAAAATAGGTGCTGGTAGATTATGAATTTATATAAATTTAGAAATTTGAATCACTTGATTCGGAATTCGGATGGCAGAGAACGAGTCATTGGAAGGTTGTAGAAGGAGAAAATACAGAAAAGATAAAAGAGAGAATATTCCAAAGGAATATTCCTTTCAGCTGAAAAATTAAGAAAATGAAGCTAACAAGTGGGACATCCATGTAAGTGACAGAGAGGGAATGAGAGGTAAGCAAAGGGGAAATAGAGCAGGGGGCAGCGTTGCGGCAAGAGGTGGCACGAGAGAAGGGAGTGAATGAAAAATGGGTTGGAGGGGTCCTGGGGAGGCGATGGTGCGGGCAGTGGCACAACACGGGTGGACAGCAATGGCGGTGCTTCGACGACATCCAATGGAGGGCAACATGAGCATGGGCACGTGGAGTGCTTCGATGCAGCCGGTGGGCTTGAGGGATGGCCGGAGAGGCGGGGCGATGATGGGTGGTGACAGAAATGGTGCCGGTGGCAGCTCTCCACGACGAGGCATTGGTTGAATTGAGGCATGGAGCAGGTAGAGGAGGTGATGGAGATGGTGTGGGTGTGAGGAATTGGAAAATGGCCCTTAGAGACGATGAATTGACGGTGAGGAGCAAATTCAGCCAATTTTGGGGGAAGCTCTATTCCCGATGATTTGCTACACAAAAATCAAATTAACTTAGAGGATGGGTCGCTTGAATGCTAGAACATGAGATGACGCGGTCAATTTTGTCAAAAACTCATCGGAAAGGGAGGCTACAGTGGTGGAGCATGGCAATGGCACGGTCGGGCACACGGGCAATAGCTTGGGGATTACTAGGGCTGGATAACGAGCTGGCTCGGCTCGGCTCGGCTCGGCTCGGTCTGGCTCGGTAGATAACGAGCTGGCTCGAGCTGGCTCGTTATAACTAACGAGCTAAAAAGCCAGCTCGGCTCGGCTCGACAAAAAGCTCGAGTTAGCTCGTTTGGCTCGTGAGCCAGGGCAAAAAAATATCTCCATCATATATTCATCCATGGAAGTTTGGCTCGTTAGGCTCGTTTGGCTCGTTAGGCTCGTTTGGCTCGTTTGGGTACAATAGAGTACAAATTAATACATGCATGGCTCGTTTGGGTACAATAGAGTACAAATTTACACATTAACACATGCAATAGAGTACAAATTAGGTCCATGGAAGCAGCATATGCATATCTAAATTCCTGGAAGCATGGCTCGTTTGGCTCGTGAGCGGCTCGCGAGCTGGCTCGAGTTGGCTCGTTATAGCTAACGAGCTAAAATCTTGGCTCGGCTCGACTCGTTATCCTAACGAGCCGAGCCGAGCCGAGCCGAGCCAGCCACGAGCCGAGCGAGCTAACGAGCTTCGAGTTTTTCGTCCAGCCCTAGGGATTACACAAGTAGACATGGTGACGCATCCTCGACTTGGTGCCGCCGTTGGCCTACTCTGAGGGGTTGGGGGCTCCTGGCACTGGGGGGTAGGGTAGATCCTAATGAAGTCCCCGGTGGCTCTGCCTGGCTCTAATAATCCTCCAAGATAAGGTCGTTGGCTCCAATAATCCTCCAAAATATGGTTGCGAAAGTAATGTTGATAAGATACTCAACTTTTCAATTAGTTTACTTTCATGAAAAAGGCAATACAAGCATGACAAAAAATACTTATTATTGACTAATTAGAGTTTTCTTAATGATTAGCTTACTACAAAGAAAGTTCATACTAGTACTAATCGACATCTTCATGTGAAAAATAGAAAGGGTAGTAGAAAGTAGAAACACCAGCTTTCCTAAGGTGGCAGGTATCTCCCCATTGTTACCACTCGCCATAAGGCATCTCCAATAGTACATGTCAGCTGTTGGTTAGCAATGTCATATAGGATTTATGGCTGAGGTGGATGACAGAGAAAGTAGAGAGAGAAGTCGTCCTCTCCAGACTCGACTAGTGCTTCATGCGAAACAAGATCTTGGAGACGACACGAGTTGTTGTTGGAGGGGTATTGTTGTGTCATAATGCATTTGTGTACCGAGCTAATTTCAGTTGCACGTGAAGGGTTCTATCAGTGCGCTACTTTCTCTATCATCTTCTCCTCTCCCCTTTACTTGCGCATGAATCATTTCGTCGGCGTGCCTTATCCCTACCTCCTCACTTTCGCACAGAGGATTTCGTCAACGCTCATGTAATCCCCCTTCCCTATCCTCATTCCCTCTCCGCTTCACTTGCGCGTGAACGATTTCATCGGCGTGCCCCATCCAGTCTCTCCTTCACTTTCATGTGAAGGATATGTGAAATACCTAACCCTTACCCTTACATTTCTCCCAGCTCATCACTGCTAGTAGCCTCCGCCTTGCCCAAGAGCGATGGGCCACCGACCTCGAATTGTGGCTCCACTACTGCAAGCCAGTTCGAGGATGGGCGCTGCCACATCTGGAGATTCTATCGATGTCGCCGCCCCTGTGGAGTCTACGGGCACCTCCGCAGCCCATGGTTGGTGGGGCTCACCTAGAGCCGAATCTGGCTCTTCTCCTCCTGTGGCCCGTAAAGATGAGGCTTCTAATTATTGGTACAATCTGTTCTTCATCTCTTTCTTCCTTTCTTCACTTGAGCACACTGGGTCTATATTGTTTTGAGTATAGTTTTTTTAGAAATATGTGGAGATCGTAGCACTATATGGTTTCGTTTGATTCCAATGAAAATATGCTAGAGGGAGTAATGTTCTAAATAAAAAAATGTACTGCAAATAAAAATATATGAATATGTGTTGTTAGACAGATAGTGAGTCCACTAAGATATAAGTTATGATTCAGAGATGTATTCTTACAAGATGAAGTAATCTATGGCTTATGTGAAGATGCAACACCTAAGAATTCGATAATACAACAAACATGTTTCAAGTTTCAGATTAACAAGAATAGTAGCCTTTTGCACTTATAACTTGAAGTGTCTAAACTTAGTTGAATCAGAACTCTGAAGAGAACCCAATGAATTCAAATGAATTGATAGACTAGAACCATATGTTCCATAGTGTGTTCTTGGCATAGTTTGATTGTCAAGCTATTTAGCTGAAGCTTAACTTTCAGCTTGTTTGACATAATGATGAGGAACGAATTGGAAAATCACTGTCGACCACAAAGCTTGTTTGTCATTCATTTTAATTTTCTATGCAATTGATAGTCAAGTGGAGCTTGAAGTTCAAATTAGAAAAGAATCTAAGGATAACTGCTACTACCAATATTTCTTAACCTGAGAATGTCACTTACCTCTTTGGAATTGATACATGTGTTGATGTCATAAAATCTTTTCAGAGCCAACTAGCTCTACTGTATCTATAAGATTTTGATTAGGTACTCTCTAGTTTATCAGAGTTAGTGTTAGCTGATTCTGGGATTGATGCAGTATTTGTTGACAGCAAAAAAAATAAGAAAATGTTTCACTGAACTGGATTACATCTTAGAAACCAGGCTAGCAAAAAGAGAGAATATGCTACATTGAACTGATAGGGAAAAGCACCAGAAGATATACCTGGTATGCATATGGAATTTCCTGCCTATATTGAATGAAAATCTCCCCCCCCCCCCACCCACAAAAAAACGCTTAGGGTGTTCACTAGCTATGGACAGGAACAAGAACCACATATATAAATAATTAAATATATTTGATGAGTATACCAAATGTTAGGTTCATTACTACTAGAGTCATAAGACCTTAACCCTAGATCATGCATGAACACCTAGAGATGATCGGATCAGTGGGACTTACGGTCACCGATGAACGCCATGAGCGAAGACCCGTGCCTGCGTGATGCAGGCGTGAGGTAGAGGTCGGAGCGTCCCCGTCGGCGTCCTGAAGTAGCGGCGGCGACGGTCTTCCCGTTGCTAACAGCGCACAGTAGATCGGGTAGGACTTAGGGTTTGTTCGGGAGTTTTGGCTCTTCACGGGAACGACGTCGTACGGAAGAGGCCGGGACTCCTTCCTTTATATTGCGCTGTTACAACAGGGGACCGCAACCATGAGTTGGTTAGGTGCCCCCGATCAGGGCGCTGAAAAACAGGGACGTGGGTTTCCCCACGTCCCCCTCGTCTCGGCCGTTTGGCCTGAGATCAAATATCCAACATTCTCCCCTTTGATCGTAAGGCTAAACATCATAAGCCCTCTCTCAATAAAAGTTCACACCAAAATAATGCGTCACAACAGTCAATTAAATACCGCTGGACAACAGTACTTATAGTGCTCCGTTCTATATCAATCGGATAACATAATACTTCATGGGAGTTGGTTACTTTATATAGTCCTCTTATTCCAGGATCACAGGCTCTCCAATAAACCCATGCCGGCAACATGATCACGAAAAATATTGGGTGGTAAGCCTTTTGTGAGCGGATCCGCAAGCATAAATTTAGTTCCAATATGCTCAACCTTAATTGTTTGATCCTGGACTCTATCTTTCACAACATGATACTTTATGTCAATGTGCTTGGCAGCTGCACTTGACTTGTTGTTACTCGAATAGAAAACTGCGGGTTGATTGTCGCAGTACAAAATGAGTGGTCTAGAAATGCTGTCTACCACTCTTAATCCCGGGATAAAGTTCTTAAACCATACAGCCTGCCCGGTAGCCTCATAACATGCCACAAATTCAGCCTGCATTGTCGACGATGCAGTAAGTGTTTGCTTTACACTTTTCCATGAAATTGCTGCTCCTGCGAGGGTGAAAATATAACCTGATGTGGACTTCTTAGTGTCTTTACACCCCGCAAAATCAGCATCAGAATAACCGACAACCTCAAGGTTATCGCATTTTCTATATGTGAGCATGTGACCTTTAGTGCCTTGCATATAGCGCAGGACTTTCTTAACAGCTTTCCAGTGGTCCGGTCCTGGATTTGACTGATATCTGCCAAGCATCCCGGTAACAAAAGCTAAATCAGGGCGTGTACATACTTGAGCATACATAATACTTCCGACAGCAGAAGCGTAAGGTATAGCCTTCATCTGATCAGATTCATAGTCATTCTTTGGGCATTGAAATTTCCCAAACTTATCGCCCTTCACAATAGGAGCAGGCGAGGCAGAGCATTTATGCATATTGTATCTCTTTAGTACTCTGTCAATGTATGCCTTTTGTGATAAACCTAATATTCCTTTGGACCTATCTCGGTGAATTTCAATACCAAGAACATAAGATGCTTCACCGAGATCCTTCATATCAAAATTGGACGAGAGAAATCTTTTAGTTTCTCGCAGCATGTCCACACTGCTGCTGGCCAATAATATATCGTCCACATAAAGTATTAAGAAGGTGTAATTACTCCCCTTGAACTTAACATAAGTACAATTATCAACATCATTCTCCTTAAATCCAAATTTCCTTATGACTTCATCAAACTTAAGGTACCATTGCCTAGAAGCTTGCTTTAGGCCATATATGGATTTCTTTAGTTTGCATCCCAAATGTTCCTCGCCTTCCACAACAAAACCTTCCGGTTGTGTCATGTAAACGTCCTCATACAAGTCTCCATTCAGGAATGCAGTCTTAACGTCCATTTGGTGCAATTCTAAATCAAAATGTGCTGTGAGCGCCATTATGATTCTAAATGAATCTTTGGTTGAGACAGGCGAAAAGGTTTCATTATAATCAATGCCTTCTCTTTGTGTAAACCCTTTCGCTACAAGTCTCGCCTTAAACCTTTCGATGTTCCCTTTGGAGTCACGTTTTGTTTTGTAGACCCATTTGCAGCCTACTGTTTTGGCTCCATTAGGAATTTCCACTAAGTCCCATACGCCATTAGCGCCCATAGACTCAATCTCATCTTTCATGGCATCTAGCCACTTAGATGAATCCTTATTCTTCATTGCTTCCTTATAAGAGCTAGGATCATCTGCCTTCCCAAGATCATCCTCATTCAAGTAAACCTCATAATCACTTGGGATAGCAGATCTCCTCACTCGTTGTGATCTCCTGACAGGTTCATTAGTAGGCTCATCAGGTTGTTCATTAATTGTCACAGAGGGCTGTGAAGGCTCAGCATTAGGTATTGCACTTGTATTTTCGGAGCCCTCAACAGAAGGAGTAGCCACAGAATTAACTGGAGATGCAACAGGAGTTGCAACTACAGGATCAACTATGGGCACAACTACTTGGGGCACAGGAAAATCAGTCTGTCGGATTAGCGGTGAAGCAACATAAATCCGTTTCTCCTCAAGATCAATTTTCCTGGGCTCCAAGTCCCCACTGATGCCATCATTTTCCAAGAACACAGCGTGTCTTGTTTCTACAAATTTTGTGGTACGATCTGGACAATAGAATCGGTACCCTTTAGACCTGTCAGGGTAGCCAATAAAATGGCAACTCACAGTCTTGGGATCTAATTTCCCAATATGTGGGTTAAATATTTTAGCTTCAGCTGCACAACCCCACACATGGAGGTAGTTCAAACTAGGTTTTCTTCCAGTCCATAATTCATAAGGTGTTTTAGGCACCGATTTACTGGGAACCCGATTGAGTATATGTGCAGCGGTCTTTAATGCTTCCATCCATAACTTTACAGGCAAAGTGGAGTAGCTCAACATACTTCGAACCATGTCCATAAGTGTGCGGTTTCTTCTTTCCGCAACTCCATTTTGCTGGGGATCACCAGGCATTGAATACTGGGCGACTATACCATTTTCTTGTAGAAACCTGGCAAAAGGACCAGGAATCTGCCCATAAGTTGCGTGTCGCCCATAATACTCTCCCCCACGATCCGAGCGCACTACTTTAATCTTTAGACTGTGTTGATTTTCAACTTCAGCCTTAAATATCTTAAATTTATCAAGTGCCTCCGATCTTTCTTTAATAGGATAGATATAGCCATAACGTGAGTAATCATCAGTGAACGTAATGAAAGAATCATAATCATCTACTGATGTCACAGGGAAAGGACCACATATGTCAGTATGAATTAATTCCAAAATCCCTGTGCTTCGAGTAGCACATTTCTTTATTGTCTTTACATACTTGCCTTTGATGCAATCAAGGCAATGATCATCCGAATCACTAAAGTCTAAAGGGTGGAGAATTTCTTCTTTAATGAGACGTTCAATTCTCCCCCTCGAAATGTGGCCCAAACGACAGTGCCACAATTTCGACGAAGTCTCATCAATTCGCTTGCGCTTTTTATTCACATCACATACATTCATGGATATAGGAGAATCTTGCAGGGATAACATATAAAGCTTGTCGTGTCGGATGGCACGACCAACATTATCATTATTAAAATAAATCAAACACATTCCATGTCCAAAATTACAAGAATATCCATCATTATCTAATAATGAAATGGAAATCAAGTTTCTTCTCATCGAGGGAACATAAAGAACATCATTAAGTTTCATTACAAAACCATTATTCAAAACTAAAGAAACCGATCCAATAGCTTGAATTTCGGCTTCCATCCCATTAGCCACTCTAAGGCTTCTTTCCCCTCTGAGACTTCTCAACATATGGAATCCCTGCAAGGAATTCGTAACGTGCACAGTGGCACCAGAATCAATCCACCAAGAATTTATAGGAAAATCAGCATAAAATGCTTCATCAACAAAAGTGATTTCATAAGTACCTTTCTTGGCGAGCCATTTCAGCCATCCAGGACAATCATCTTTGAAATGGTCCTTCGACTGACAAAAGTAACATTCACCACTTTTCTTCTGTTCATTTGAGCTCCCAGATCCTGAAGCGTTTTTAGGCGCCTTAGAATGCTGTGGGTGCTGTGGCTTCTGTGGCTTCTGATAAGGGGAGTAGGTTTGCTCCTTCTTTCCCTTTCCTTTGTAGCCACCTCTATTTCTAGAGGGACCAGCCTTATTTGAGGAGCCTACTTGATTCACAAAATCAGTAGCCCCTTCAGCCTTGAGCCTCTCTTCCTCCTGTGAAACATTAGCGATCAACTCGCTCATGGTCCACTTGTCCTTAATGGTGTTGTAGTTCACCTTGAAAGCTTCAAATTGCTTGGGAAGAGACATCATAATGTAATGGACAACAAAACCATCAGAAATAGCCATGTCCATCGTCTTAAGTCTGGCAGCAATATTGATTATTGTCATAATGTGCTCACGAACATTTCCAGTACCATTGTACTTAGTGTTCATGAGCCTGTGCATCAGTGTGGTAGCATAAACTTTAGAGGACCCCTTAAAATGATCCTCGATGGAGGACAAATAGTCCTTTACCCTTTCTTTTTCAGGGATTGCTCCCCTTATGGCCTCATTGATGGAGTTTTTCATCACAGCAAGTGAAACGCGGTTAGACCGCTCCCACTTCTCAGCATTAGCTTTATATTCCTTCAGTTTGTCATCATAATTGTCCTCCCCTTCAGTAGGAGCGACAGGCTCATCGAATCTGAACGCGTAGTCCAGATCCAAGAGCTGAAAAGTCGTCATAAGTGTAAACTTCCATTTCTGGAAGTTACTACCATTAAGTGGCTCAATAGCATTTACATGAGCGGAAACAGAAGCAGCTGAAAAATTTAAAATTTACATTAGGAAAGCGCATAATTAATTTGCATGAAAATTAATCTTACGTTGGTATGATTAACAACATGCTCATAAGAATTTTTCGCATCACCGTTGGGCAGAAGCGAAAAATTTAACATAATTTATGTCATGCAATTACAATTAACGTTGGTCAAAAAGTAACTGCATTGCGAAATTAAACATAATTGATGACATGCAATTACAATTAACGTTGGTCCAAAAGTAATAGCATGTCAAAAATTAAACATAACTCTCTGATTGAATTTCTCGTTGGTTCCATTCAATTAGAGGGCAGAGCATCACGCAGCGGAAAAAGGGCATAATAATTTTCAGCAGCTTAGCAACATTATCCGTTAAATAATTTCATGAGAGACATCAAATAATCATTATTTAAACATTAGATAAACCATAAATACATGAAATATACACTGAAAATAAAAACATTAAGACATTATGCGCTGCTGGGCCGAAACGAATTCATAAGTAGGCCAACATAGAAGGAAATAACCCAAAAAAAATAACCTAACAGCCCAGCAGCTGCTCCTTGCGGCCCACACACTCCCGCACGCGCGCACGGGGCTGGCCCGCGGCCACCAGCAGCCCATCAGCCCCTCCCCAAAACGCATTCATCATGCCCGTTCAAAAGGATCGGACGGCCAGGATGATTTTTCGCCCGAACAAAATACCGCCGCCCCCAAAACCCTAACCATTCCGCCGTCTTCCTCCCGAAAAAACAGGCGGGCGACAACTCCCGCGCGGCGGCGGCACACGCGGGTGGGGCGGCGGCGGCGCGCGCCGCTGGAGCGGCAGCGGCGGCTATGGAGCGCGGCGGGAGGCTGAGGCGCGAGCGGCCCCCGTGGGGCGACGAGCGGCGGCGGCATGCGCGACGCCCGAGCGGAGCGCGGCGGGAGGGCGGCTCCCGTGGAGGCGGCAGCGACCGCGGGGCGGCAGCCCGGCGCGCAACGACGGCGGCCCGAGCGGCGCGGCGCACGCGACGGTGGCCGGCGGCGCACACGTCCCCGGCGGCGGCCGCATCCGTGAGTCCCGATCCTCCCCCCACTTTATCCTTTTTTTTTGTGTTCTTGATTTGCCATCGACTTGATTTGGGGAAAAAAGCTCCTTAGGGTTCAGGATTCAGATCCCTTTGGGGATTAGGGTTCGGGTGGGCTTGACATTCGGGGATTTTCATTAGGGTTTGACATAAGACCCGAATCATCTCCTTCTACATGCTACCCGAGACATTAAACCTTAGATCCAAAACCGGTTAGGGTTCATGAAGATTTCTAGAGTGGCTCTGATACCAAATGTTAGGTTCATTACTACTAGAGTCATAAGACCTTAACCCTAGATCATGCATGAACACCTAGAGATGATCGGATCAGTGGGACTTACGGTCACCGATGAACGCCATGAGCGAAGACCCGTGCCTGCGTGATGCAGGCGTGAGGTAGAGGTCGGAGCGTCCCCGTCGGCGTCCTGAAGTAGCGGCGGCGACGGTCTTCCCGTTGCTAACAGCGCACAGTAGATCGGGTAGGACTTAGGGTTTGTTCGGGAGTTTTGGCTCTTCACGGGAACGACGTCGTACGGAAGAGGCCGGGACTCCTTCCTTTATATTGCGCTGTTACAACAGGGGACCGCAACCATGAGTTGGTTAGGTGCCCCCGATCAGGGCGCTGAAAAACAGGGACGTGGGTTTCCCCACGTCCCCCTCGTCTCGGCCGTTTGGCCTGAGATCAAATATCCAACAGTAATCTCAGGACTTATTGCCTGTAGCTAAACATCAGTGGATAACAGTAAATAATTGACTATTATCATATTCAGTTGTATAATCAACTTTCACATTGCCATTCATCCTAACGTATATTAGGAGAAAGCTTAAAGGCCACTAACGACATGATATTAGGGGAAATGGTACGATCTAATTATTTTATTTTGGTATAAATGCATCATTGTATATACATGGAGTAAGAGTATGGGTTTAGTGTATGTGTGATTTACTTCTTTTGGAACCAGGAGCCACAACAGTTACTGGCTTCGGCTTATTATTGTTTTGCCAATTAGCTGGGTGATCTTCGAGCACCTATGTTGTTATTTATATTGACCAGTGTAGTTACTTGCATCTGTGGTTAATCCTAGTCTAGTGCCTCTCTTAACATAAAATTCTGAAGTCTTTGATGCTCACATAATACTAAATTCAATTCCTGAATTTGTACATTATTTGGTTTTTGTCTGATGTGCTTACAAAGAGAATTATTTCATCGGCCGTATCCTTTACTATATCTTTTGAGTAAGATATCTTGAATGAATGGCCTGGGCACTAAGAAACAATAATATATGCAGGCAATCCACAAACACAAGTTTGTTCACATATTGGATGACCCTGGTTCTGCTGATATGAGCGCCTACGTTGATTTTGCTTTAATCAGACACTCGGCCGAGGAAGTTTCAGGTTTACACTTATATTATTAGCTGGTACTGCTGCTACTTTTTATGGTAAGACAAACATTTTCTTACTAGAGTTATGTTATGATTTCTGCAGATGATATTTCTATCCATGGGCCAATGACTCAATCCCAATTCTTGGGTTCTCTTGGTATAAACTTCCGGGTGGATGCCCTTTTGCAAAATTGCATTGAGGAGTAGGCTGAGTCTATAAGAATATACTACTGGCATTCAAGCCAAAAGTGTCACACAAAGAGCCACAAAGATACAGTGTAGTATTGATCACTATATTTCATATGCACATGTAAGAATTAAAAATTTGTGTGCTCCCTTAGATACAACAGAAGAGACATGTTATTAGAGAGGTTGTCTTTAGATGATATGAAAATATTAGAGATGATCAACTCGGCTTCGGCTTCTGGCTTCTGGCTTATTTTTCACTATTCATAAGTTTCGTCTTTTTCTGAACTTTTGGCTTTTTGTTGAGCTTTTTTGCCGGTTCTTTTTTTTCCCGTATTTGTTTGTATTATACGTAACGGGCTAACATATTTTTTATATTTTTAAATTTTTTTAAATTTAATTATGCTAAATAAGCCTCTGTCAGCTACAATACTTTTTTCAGCCAGCTACAGTGTTTTCAGCCATAAGCCATGAGCTTTTCAGCCGAACCGATCGCCACCTAAATATGCCCTTATCTGATAGTTGTACTGTAGCCTTCAATTCTTCAATAATTGTGTAGCAAAAACAATCAAATCATGGATCTCATGAACCTTCTGTGAAAAACTCAAAGATAATCGCTCGTTCTAAAATGAACATTTTTTTAGAGATATATGAGCATTTACTCCTCGTAAATGACCGAAGGAAGGAGGAACCTTTGAATAGGCTGGAAAAAAGCACAAATATCAAAGTATATGAGCCTACTCATTTCGGTTTAAGTTTCTAGTTTCTGGCTTATTGTTCATCATTTCTAAATTTCATCCTGCTTTTTTGGCTTTTTGAGGTTTTTTGCCGGTTCTTTTTTTCATATTCGTTTGCATTGTCTATGATGGTCTAATAAATTTTTTCATTTTAATTTTTTTAAATTTAGTTACGCCAAATAAGCTACTACTATCTACAGTATAATTTTAGCTAACTACAATACAATTTCAACCATAAATTAGCTTATTTCAGTCCAAGTAAATAGCACTATATATATATATATATATATATATATATATATATATATATATATATATATATATATCGTTCAAACTAAAAAATCCTGGTCGTATACGAGAGAAAATCTTATCCCACTCCCCCATCCGTGGCCAGACGGGCGACACGTGTCCCATCCACCCGGGCCCAGCCCCGCGCCTACCTGAACCTTCCAGAAGGCCGAAGCGCGAAAAAAATCACCGAACCTTCTCGCACTTTCCTCCCCCGCACCCATCCCCATCCTCCCCCGCAGAGAACCATATCCTGCGCTATCGCTAATCTTGTCCGTCCAGGCCCCGCCAGATCCCGATCTGACGGTGCAGGATGCCACCGCAGGGAGATATCTATACGGCCGGCCCCACCCGCCGCACCCCGCTTGGCTTTCTCGGTACGAGTGGCGTGTCGCAGTCGAATTAATACAGTGCGTTTTCTTTGTATCTCCTTTCTTCCCTTCCCTTCTCCCTCTCCCTCTCCGTTTTAGTAATCTCTCTCTCTCTTGCTTAGTTTCTCCTCCTCCCGTTTTGAGTATAAATTTCCTAATCCGCAAACGAAGCTTCCAGAAGCCTTCTCCGTACCTTCCTACCCATGCTAGGCGGCCTTTCCCGCATCTAGAAGCTACGGTTTCCCCGGATCGGATCCGGCCGGGAGGAGGCGGCGGCTGCGGTGGCTAGATGGCCGAGCAGGGGGCCGCCGCTGGCGAGCTACCGCCTCCGCCGGCGGCGGAGGCGGCGGGGCATAGGTCGCTGCCGACGCCGTTCCTGACGAAGACGTACCAGTTGGTGGACGACCCGGCGGTGGATGACGTGATCTCGTGGAACGAAGACGGGTCGACGTTCATCGTGTGGCGGCCGGCGGAGTTCGCGCGGGACCTCCTCCCCAAGTACTTCAAGCACAACAACTTCTCGAGCTTCGTGCGGCAGCTCAACACCTACGTACGTGCGCTGGGTTCGGGTTGGGGCTTGGCTTGGTTTGCTTTGGTATGGTGCGGAATGCCCATGTCGGTGATATTTGGATTGTTTGCTTGGTGTGACATAGGGATTTAGGAAGATCGTGCCGGACCGGTGGGAGTTCGCCAACGACTGCTTCCGGCGAGGGGAGAAGCGCCTGCTCTGCGACATACACCGCCGGAAGGTGACGCCGTCGCCGGGGCTGGCGACGGCGGCTGCCGCGGCGGTGACGGTCGCCGCGGCGCCGATCCCGATGGCGCTGCCGGTGACGTATCCGGGCTCGCCGGCTCACTCCGCCGAGGAGCAGGTACTGTCGTCCAACTCCGGCTCTTGGGAGGACCACCTGCAGGCGCCGTCCGGCTCCGGCTCCGGCCTTGGCGGCGGCGGCGGTTCGGTGTCCGGCGATCTGGGCGAGGAGAACGAGCGGCTGCGCCGGGAAAACGCGCGACTGACCCGCGAGCTTGGGCAGATGAAGAAGCTCTGCAACAACATCCTCCTCCTCATGTCCAAGTACGCCTCCACCCAGCAGCCCGACGCCAACGCAGCGCTATCCTCCGTCGTGAACTGCTCCGGCGAGTCCTCGGAGGCCATGCCCCCTCCGCCGCAGCTGCCCCCAGCAATACTCGACCTAATGCCCTCGTGCCCGGCGCTGGCCACCGCCGCCGCTGCCGCCGGCCTTGCCGTCGATGGAGAGCAGGCAGTCACGAGGGCGAGGCTGTTCGGAGTCTCCATCAGGCTTAAGCGGACGCGAGAAGACGGCGACGACGCCGGCGGCACCGAGGAGGATCCGGCAGACGACCTCTTCGCGGAAGTGAAGCCGGAGCCCGCGGATCCGCGTCCCGACAGCATGGAGCAGTCGCCGGACCAGCACCAGTGGCCCATATACCGGCCCACGCCCGTGTACCGGGTCTGTAACGGGCCGGACAGGGCCGGGTCCGACCAAGACGGGTCCGACTCCAGGTGAGTGGGCCCAGCCTGTAGAAGCTTCTGGCACCAATTAATTAATTAAGTACCAAATAATATAAGTAACCAAGGAATCGTTACTATTTATATAGAGGCATAATACTAGAGTTTTTGCTTTGCTAGTTGGGAAACTCCCCTCTCTCTGTGTAATCTCTGCCTGTTTCTTTTGCTCTGATGCTTGTGTATAAGAACATCAGAATCCGTCGACGATTTATATCAGCCTAGTGTTGGCCGTGGAAATGAGAAATGCATTTCCCGGATGTTTGTTCTATACGCTCTCAGTTGTTGATTTGTCGTGCAATTTTGGTGGGTTTGCGCGTGTTAGGTGTTGTATGCAGATCGAAGTAACGATGATTTTGCAGGGGTAGTTCTTGGAACTGGTGGTTCACCAAATTTGCGCTACCACGACCGCGTGTGAAATGAGTCTTAACGCGACAGGCTCGTACACTGTAAACCACAGTGGATTTCGCGTCAGATAATTTGCGTTCCGACGAGTCAAATTCGGAGTGGGATGGGAACCATACCTGATGCGGTGATGAAGATGTAAAAGTGCGAGTTTAAATGTGGTATTTATTTGGGTTTAAAAATTATTTTAGGATGAAAATGTTAAAAAAACCCAACAAATAGTCATATCCTTAGAAGAAAAAACAAAATTAAGAAATAGAATCCAGAAACTAAAACTCAAATAAACGTTGCCTTTACCTATCAAGGTATCACGAGTTTAAATCATGATATCTATATTTAACACACATATATATGAAGGTATTATGGGTTTAAATCATGATATCTATATTTAACGCACATATGAATATGTTTCAGAATAAATTTTATAAAGTTATAAATTTATCCTCAGTTACCCTCGGAAGTGTATTAAGGAAGCGCACTCGGCACCGTAGGGGGGGAAATTGGAGGGGGATTACTCAGCATATTGTTTGGCGCCGGAAGCCACCGGGCGGCAGACGTCATCGGCACTAGAAGGCGCGGAATGCGCTTTGTCCCCTGATTTTTTTTTTAAGTGAGGTTTTGGATGCGGTCTGGGATCAGATGGCGACGCGTCGTCCAATCGTCGTAGGTCAGGTGAACGCGCCGCGTTTTTATTTTTCGATTGAACTTTCTTGCGTTCTTTCCTGAGCATGTATAGTTTGTTCGAAGATAATGCCACGTCAAGACATCACATGTTGCGTCGCCAGTGGATCCATTTGGAATCGTCGTTTACTTTGGTAACTCGTCCAACCATGCCAGCACGAGATGACGAGACTTGTAGTTCTAGTCCATCCGTTGGGGCACGGTGGTCTTCTTATAGGCTGGGTGTTTGCACTGTGGTATTCCTATAGTCTGGGTGTTTTTTTCTGTGACCGATGGTTTTTAGTTGTATTTTTCTCATTCACCTTTGACCTCCACGAGTTCCAGTGTGGGCCTGATTACCTCGTGACATCATCGACCACTTGAACCTCAGATTTCCCCCTCCTAGTGCCAGTCCTCCTTGTCATATCGTCTTCATGCCCACCTACACATTCAAAGAGCAAAGAACATTTTTCCCAGCATAAGTTTTTTCGAACTTGACCGATATCAGTTCACACACACAAATCATACTCTTAACCATCAGTAACTACAAACCCGATCATCTACGACCACCAATTCCACGCTCTGCAAAAATCAACTTCAGATCACCCAGTAAGACTAGTCTAACTGCCATGCACAGGCTGGTCAGACCGCTGGCCCATCAGACATGAGTACTCGAGGTACTCGAAGATTACTGGAATTGAAGCACTCAAAGCCTACAAGCACCGACCGTGAAATCTATGACTACCAATCATAAAGTCTTCGACTACTGACCAGCAAAGTCTACGACAACTGCTCGCGAGGTCTACGACAATCGATCACAAAGTCTAAAACAACAAATCGCGAAGTCTACGACAACCATCACAAACCAGTCATTGTAGCATCGACTACCAAGTACCGATTAGATACATAGCTTACGGCTATCGATCGGTTACTGTAGCTTCCGAGTATCGACCAGTTACTATTCTACAACCATCGGCAACGCACTATAGCTACGACCATCGACAAGGTACTGTAGCTCATGACTAGTTCACTATTGCTTACAACCGGTTCATTGTTGCTTATGACCGATTCACTATTGCTTACGACTGGTTTGTTGTTGCTTTTGATCGGTTCACTGATCGAGGTCAAAGCCTATCGACTGTCGACCGTGGTCCACACCTCTGATTATGGATTGTGGTCGTTGTACCGTGCTCAACCTTTTATAGTCGTTCTACCGTGGTCAAAGTGTTGTTGTCGCCTTGTCATGGTCAACATGCTGTTGTCAAAGTCTGCCGATCGGACCACCGACTATCGATTGTGGTTGAAGCCAGTCGGCCATACCGCCCAATACAAGGCGGTCAGACCACTTATCCCGAATGTTCCTGCAATTCAAGTTTTCCAAAAGAACGTCGACCGAAAGTTTACAAACACAAATTTTAATGCAACCCAAAAATTAATTATTGATCATCATTAAATTCATGACCTATCCACACGGCTTAATAGGGTTCGAAAAGTTGTTTGGAGAATCCGCTTCAAGAAACTACTCCATTTCAATGTTTGGTTTTTTGACTTCCGGAGAAATCAAAAACAAAAACCGAAAAAAAAAGAACTTGTAGCTGCTACTACAGTATTTGGTTGGAGCCCTAGGATGTTTTGCTAGAATGCTCCGTGCATACAGATTAGCCTGGTTGACTTGCTCCGGCTACTTAGTTCCAGCTTCCGCGCCTTCTCTTCTAAACAAACCTTGCCCATGTTCACAAATGATCTCTCGTCTCTTTTCGCCGTAAAGATTAGCAAGTTTTGTCCACCAACAATGATGAACGTGGACGCCGATAGAGAAGATTATTCCGATAAGTCGTTTAGAAAAGAAAACAAAAAAGCATTCCTATTATGTTTTTGAAAGAAACCATAAATAAAAAATAATCCACTGAAACCGTCCCCTCTGCAAAACCTGACCCCGATGGTGACTTTGGCGGTTGGTGCCCCGTGACTTGCCAACAGGCACCAAACTCCGTGCAGTGCACCGTCAGATCTAGCGAAACCAGCGAGCGATGGGAGAATCGAGTCCCCACGCTTATATGCTCGACGCAATTGCGTGCATTGCAGCAATGCACCTTCCATGCAAATTCTAGCAAATTCCAATATATGTAGTGTCAATTACGACCGAATAAGAATCTTTCGACGAGTCACCACACGCTAATGGCCTAATCCATATTCGTCGCGATGATATAACACGCCATGAAGCATCCATGAACATTCGCCGTTATCTATGTTAGGGTTCCCAGACGCGCAACCGAACGGATACGGCCGCCCGTTGCTCGTCTGCTCTAACTATAAATCTTTGCGGCGTAGCCTCCATGATCCGTGTCAAAACTGCCCTAGATTTCTCACGAACGAAGCGAATTTGTCGGCAATGACGCCGTTGTCGCAGACGACCCTTGAGGTGACCGTGGTGTCCGGCGAGGAGGTCCGGCTCCCGGGTGGGCGCGCCCTGGGCGGCGGCGCGTACGCCGTGGTGCACACCGCATCGTCGGCCGCCCGCACCCACGTCGACGAGGACGGCGATTGCAACGGGTACCCCTACTGGGCCGAGGCGGTGCAGGTGACGATGCCGGCGTCATCGCCCTGGCTGGACGTGGAGATCTGCCGGACGAGGAAAGGCGGCCAGGTGGAGTCGGTGGCGTCGGCTCGTGTCCCGGCCGAGGACTTCACCGTGGGGCCGCCGGGGCACCTACATTGCCTCAGCTACCGGCTATTCACCCGGTCATGTACACAAGAACCCTGCCGCAACGGCATTGTGAACATCACCGTCAAGAGGCTGAACGGCCAGGGCAAAAAGCCGGCACCGCCGGGCGAAGGGAAAGCGCCAGTGCCGGCGGCCGGGAAGGCCGTGGACGCCGGCGCAAGTGGGAGTGGTGGTTCTTGCTGTGGTGTTGCCGAGGAGGGGAGGCCGGCAGCGACGGCGCCGGCTGGTGTGGTGATGGGATACCCCGTTACTGGCCATGCCTATGGCAAGGGCTATATATAGAATAGTAGAACAAATGTGGTTTCAAAATTTATTTCTCTGGCTGATCTTGCAGTATAAAGCCATGCTCTTGGCAATGGATTAGTACTAGTTTTCAGGATGTTGATTAGCTTGAAACCATTTAATATTTGAAGATTGATCGATTGAAAGAAAAAAAAACAGTTTTTGTTAATTAATTTTTGGTCTTATTAGTTGATGCGCATTTTGGCTAGTTCTTGGGTTTACCCTTTCTATTTTGGGTGATCAAAATATGCTACCTTGATAAATTTTCTTAGGAGCATGAAACAAAACGTGTACGTCAGATTTTGTTCACGTTTTCCTAATGCTGCATCTGCTGGGGAAAAAAAAGTACCGCATTGCTAAAACACCACCGAATGTTTTATTTTTTGGAAACAGTGGAATTTCTAACCTTGTAATTTGCTCTAAGATTTGTCTTTTGTAGAGGTGTCAACAGGTTACGGCCGCAGCGGTCGCGAGTTACGGAGGCACCGGCATGCAAAGGTTCGAATCCTTTTACTCCAGATTATGAACGCCAGACTTGAATTGGCATAGGCGGATCGGATCAAACAAAATTTGCCGGAAGGGAAGATTGGTTTTTTTATTGTAGAGAAATTGCCGGTTCGCTTCCCCAAAACAAGGTTAGGGTTGGGGGTGTGGCGGTGGAGGGCGACGAGAAGGCGTGACAGCGGGCGGTGATAGTAGGAAAAAACAAGGTTAGGGTTGGGGGTGTGGCGGTGGAGGGCGACGAGAAGGCGTGACAGCGGGCGGTGATAGTAGGAAGGGAGGGGTTTGCTGGAGGGCGAGCCGATGAGGCGGTGGGAGGGGGTGGGGGTGGCAACAGCTGGGAGAGGGGGATGTGTTAGGGTTAGGGTTGGGGATGAGTTTGTGTAGAATTTTCGGGTAGATTTGGGCATTGAATCTCCATCAGACGGCTAAAAAATCTGGTTGCTTTGCAAAAAAAAAAGCAAATGTTAAATAGACAGATCCAAAAAAGTTTCTAAGTATCTAACAAAGGGAACGTTAACAATATATTCGGTTGTTTGGTTGTTTAAATCACATGTCGTTGACGTAGAAATTGACAGGTGATTTCATTGTTTTTGCCCTGTTTGACTTGGACCAATTTTTATGCATCACAAAAGAAGTTGGGTCTGAGATTTCATTGTTCCGACTTGTTGGACTTGGACCAAAATCTTGCTTCGAAACTTGGTCTTTGATCAAAGTCAATGCTAGGTACATATTTCTGACCAATTGGCGGATGATGAGTAGAATTTCGTCTTCATTCCCTGCACTGAAATCCATCCCTGTGACCAAAGAACTACGTGTCATTGGCTCGTAAATAGGCAAATAATCCTGAAATTTTGTACTTAAGCACTCGCAAAGTCATATTCATGTTTTAAACTAGGCATGTAAACGACTACATAACAATTGTTCTGGTTCAAGGATAGTTCCTGTCGTAGCAGAATACAAGCATATTTTCAGGTACAAACGCGTTCACAATGCAGTT
The DNA here is from genome assembly GCA_017311315.1 of Dendrocalamus latiflorus. Lineage (NCBI taxonomy): Eukaryota > Viridiplantae > Streptophyta > Magnoliopsida > Poales > Poaceae > Dendrocalamus > Dendrocalamus latiflorus. The sequence goes on from CM029658.1 coordinate 3,233,043, forward strand.
GAATGCATTGTAGCCGTCAGAAAGCTCTCACCTCTCAGTGTTAAAACCTTGCTTGCCTCATAACACATTCACAATTGCAAGAGCACAGAGGGCGTGTAGTGTGTAGTTACGTACCACACTATCAGATCATTTCTGAAGATCCAGCCTCTATACTTCATCCAATCCATCCTGGTAAGCAGCCTGTATGATACTGCAGTTGTAAAGAGGACAACTCGCGTTGATGCGCAGCCATTTGTCGATGCAGGCGCAGCGGAAATGGTGGCTGCAGGGGAGCTCCAGAAGCTCGGCTCCGTCTTCATAAGTTGAGAGGCAGCATTCCTACGGTGCGCAAGCGACAATTGGATCGGGAAGGAAGCATTACGCGTTCAACCTGTACTGGAGCATGGATCACAGAATTACCGCATATTCAGAGGACAAGGCATTTTGGATATGCTGATCGGTTTCACTCAGTGGCGGATCTAGGAAAATTTTTTGGAGGGGCTGAAGTACCTTCAGCTCGACCTCAGCCCCTTCTACATTATACATCCTTGGTTAAAATTTTAGGGGGGCTCCAAGGGTCCGGTAGCGGTAGGGGGGGCTCGAGCCCCGCCCGCCCCACCGCTAGATCCGCCCCTGGTTTCACTCTCGGTCATTACTCCGGCAAATGCGCAGGTACCAATGTAAAGATCACCTTGGTTGCAGATGCTACTGAACAGTATGTCTTCGTCGGTTGTGTTTTAGATTAAGCAGTTTTAGCATTATTTTCATATTAGTTTCTGATATAAGCAATAACAGTAAAGCACATGGCCAAGTAGGAAATAAATGACATAGAAAAATGTTATTTAAACAAAACAATATGCTTAACTGATTAAGACAGTGAGCAATTGAAGTCTACATAGCACACATATTATTTAGTGTGGATTTGCTCTCAGCAGAGGAGTTACTCAAGTTCTCAACTTAGCCTTCTCAACTGTAGTCAATATATCAACAATTTAAGTGATAATCCTTTTATATTTTGCTAGTTTTTCAATCTAAACATTACTTTAGAGTAGTGATTGAATCAATTTCACATTCTAATCAAAACATATAGCAAAAAATGAACTACTGCAGTATTAATCTATTGTCGACAATATTCAGAACAAAGATAAAATGTACTATGGCTTAATCAGCAGACTTCAGACTAAGATCAGAACAGAACAACAAAGAATATGCACTAACTCGAAGTATAATCAACAAACCAAACTAGCAGAATATCTCTAAACTGTCACTATGATATCAAATATGACTAGCTTCCTCATCGAGCAATCTCAAAAACCCACAATCTATTATACAAAGTACTCCCAGTGCTAGTGATTATCATAGATTTCAGAGATAATTAAACAAAGATATGACACTAGCACGGCAAACATAAGCATAATAGGAATTAAGAATGTAAAGAACAGCTTACAGGGCAATAGCAATCCAAGCCACCGAGATGATAGTAAAGGCAAGGCTCATCGCGAGGATGATGTCCCAGAAAACCAATCACCGAGGTATGTCTGGATATCGCCGAAGAGGTTAACGGAGATACAAAGCCAACTTCACAAATCAGTACTCACTAAATTGTGAAATCGAGATGCAAGTGTTGCCACACAAAGCTAACACAATCTTCAATAGGATGAAGCAACTCGACCACGGCAGATCGATCACTGCATGTCGATCACAGCCGATCGACTACAGCAAGTCAACCACGGCAGATCGTCCATGGCAAATCGATCACGGCAAAATGACAACGACACATCGACCACGGCGGAACGACCGTAGCTGTACGACCAACAACCAAGGCCAACTACACCACAGAAAATCAGTAGAACCTCGTCAACGTAAAAATCACCGAGACCCCAGTGAGTTCACCGGAGCAAACCGCACACCGAGACCCCAGTGAGTTCACCGGAGCAAACCGCACAGGAGACAAGGAAAGACCGCCGCCACTTGCTCTTAGATCTTGGTATGTTCTCTTGATTGCTCTCCATTGCCGTCGCTCGAAAGCTTTTCTATGGCTCGATTTTAAAGAGAAGATGAGGAAGATCCAAAATAGAGGAGAGGGGAAACGGCGTCGCACCAGCTGCCAGACCAAGTCTAGCGCAAGAAGAGGAGAGCACGATCTAACCCCTTCTCTCGGCTGATCGGTCAACTGATCACATCCCCCTCCCTCATATCTCTTACAGCTAAGCCAACATGGGATTTCTTTAGTCCGAAAATGAGGGAAATTCCTATATTGCCCAACATGTTGCTCCTTCCTGATGGAAAACATGATCAAAAGTAAAGTACAGCAATTCTGAAAATGCAATCCTCCAAGCAAGGTAAAAATGCAGAAATTGAAAAAAAGAAATAGATTTGTTTCTTTTAACTTACTTGATCCAGCAAAGCATACAGAATTGCCATGACACATGGGAGGCAACAGGGCACAGCAACACCAACAATGCAGGCCAGAGCGATGCAAAACACCACAAAGAAGACATCAAAAGCCAGCAAGACAACACACAAAGCCTGGGAGAGCCGTGAGGAGGGGATGGTAGAACATAAGGCAGTTGTGTCAGTTTGAACTAACTAAAATGTTAGTGTTACTGAACTGAAGCAACGTGGAAGCCATCATTAAGTAGTACTATTACCAGTACAGCTGTGGTGCATCCTTTGTTAAAGGCTGACCTCCAATACTGGCCCAGTAGAACCCAACAATCCACCATAGAAATGAAAACGCAGTGGTTGCTAACTCCCGATGCTTTGCCAATCTGCTGAAAGCAGACCAAGAGAGGAAAGATTTAAACAAAAGGCAGTATAGGCATCACAAGTTCACAGCAACTCAAGAGCATAAAGGTATTATGTAGAGATTTCAGAAGTATCCTTGGGGCTTCAGGTGCTTTTAACTTCCTAAAGCAGAGAGATCTTTCAGGTGCTTTCAAGTTTCATCCGCTTAAATTTTCAGAAAACTTATCTCTACTCTTAAAAGAACGAGTTGAAGGTGATGGTGCGTCCGACGCTCTCCCACCCTCTCACAGAAAAAAAGCGCCGACATGTGGGGCCTCTCTCTGCTTCTCTCCTCCCCCAACACCGAATCTCGTGCGCAACTTCTGCTCCTCCCCACCGAGACCTCCGCCTCGCCTCCTCCCCACAATCCTCCGCCCTCCTCACGACCGGGCGCCTGCCTCCCCACCGAATCCCATGCGCCTCCTCCCCTCCCTCCTCCACCGCCGCTCCGCCCGTCGCTCCTCCCCTCCCTCCTCCGCCGCCGCTCCGCCCATCGCTCCTTCCCTCCTCCGCCGCCGCTCTGCCCTCGCCTCCTACCCTCCCACTTCCGCCGCTCCGCCCTCGCCTCCTACCCTCCCTCCTTCGCCGCTCTGCCCTCGCCTCCTCCTCTCCACCCCGCGCCACCATCGCCTCCTCCCCCGCTCCGCTGCCGCCTACGCCTCGCCAACCCGTGCTCCCGCCCTCTGCACTTCAAAAATTCGTCCGCCACCCCCGCGCCAGCCCGCGCTCCCGCCCTTTGCACTTCAAAAATTCCTCCGCCACCCCCGCACCAGCCTGCGCTCCCGCCCTCACCCCCTCCGCCCCCCCCCCCCCCCCCCGCGCCACCGCCAGGCGGCGGCTCAGTGCGACGGGGGAGAGGAAGGAGGCGACGACGGGGGCGGCGCCGATTGGGGGCGGAGGAAGGAGGCGGCGCGACCTCCATCTCACCGGTTGGGGGCGGAGGTAGGAGGAGGTGCGGCTGCGGTGGCGGCTGGCTCAGAGAGGAAGGGGCGCAGGAAGGAGGAGGCGCTGCTGCGGCGGGGGAGAGGAAGGAGGCGACGGCGGGGGTGGCGCCGGTTGGGGGCGGAGGAGAGGAAGGAGGCGACGACGGGGGCGGCATCGGTTGGGGGCGGAGGAAGGAGGCGGCGCGACCTCCATCTCACCGGTTGGGGGCAGAGGTAGGAGGAGGCGCAGCTGCGGCTGGCTCGGAGAGGAAGGGGGCGGAGGAAGGAGGAGGCGCGGATGCGGCGGGGGAGAGGAAGGAGGCGACGGCGGGGGCGGCGCCGGTTGGGGGCGGAGGAGAGGAAGGAGGTTGGGGGGAGAGCAATCTTTGTGAGGTCGAAAGCTGTTACGACCATTTTGCTGGAAGTCGGAAGCCAGAAAACGAGTTTACGACCATTTGGGCATGGTCGAGGGTCATTCAGGTCGTTTACGACCACGTTGGCCGTAGTCGAATGGAGCTACGACCACGTTGGCCGTGGTCGAAAGTTGTAAGTCAAAGCTACGACCACGGTGTAGCGGGCTGTGGTGGAAGTCGGCGCTCAAGTCTACAACCACGTAAGAAGTCGGCAGACCTCGAGCACGTTGCGAGGCGGTCGAGATGAGCATGGTCCAAGATGGCCGTGCTCGGATGGGCGTGGTCAGAGATGGGCGTGCTCGGAGCCGTGGTCGGATGCCCATGATCGAAAGATGCCCGTTGTCGAGCCGCCGTGCGTGGTCGGTATCGACGACGTTGTTAGCGGTCGTTACGACCACGTTGCAGCGAGCGGTTATGACCACGTTGAGCGGTCAGTACGACCACCTTGAGAGAGGTCGTTTATGACCACATTGTAAGCGTGATAAGAAGACGTACGACCACGACAAAGGAGATTGAACGTGCTCAGAAGGAGGGCAGGGACCATGTTGTAAAGACACTGAACGTGGTCGGTGAAGGCTTCGACGACGTTTTGAAGCTTTGACCACAGTGTGAGTGGTCGAAAGAGGCTGCGACTGCGCCGTTAAGCCTTGAACGTGGTCGAAAGGGACTTCGACCACGATGTAAGGAAGTGATCGTGGTCGAAAAGGTGTTTCGATCACGGTGAACACTGATCACCAGCATCACTATGTGATCGGTGAGAGTTGTGATCAAGGTGATTCAAGTGGGGTCGAAGGAAGCGCAGCACACCGACAGAGAAGAGCAGTCTGAAACCTCAGTAGAAGGTTTACGACCTCGAAGGAAAGCGGCCAGAATGGCCGACAGAGTGGTCGAATGGCAGCGGGAAGCAGTCGTAAGCAGCCATGGCCGATCGTAAGTGGTCAGAAGCACTCGTAAAAGGTCAGAAAAGTCCTGCGAGAAGTCATAAGACTTACAACAAGTGGTATCAGAGCAAAATCCAACACCCGAAACAGATATGCATTTATAAAAACGAAACAAGACAACCATAGAAAGAATAAAATCTGCGAAGCTAATAATAACACATATAGAACGTGCGGTGCAGAAGCTCTACGTTGTTTGTGGTTGATTACGACTACAGTGTGCAGTCGGTAGTCGGCGCTCGAGCTTGCGACCACGTTGTAGCGAGCTTCGGCGCTCGGGCATGCGACCACGAGGGTAGTCGGCAGACTTCAACTACGACCACGTTGGGAAGTCAGCGGACTCTAACCACGTGGTGAAGCGGTCGGTAGTCAGCAGTCGAATTTACGACCATGTTGAGGAGTCAGCGCCTTACGACCACGTTATCACTCAGAAGCGGTCGTAACACTTGTAAACTGGTCGTATGGCCTCCCGGAGCAGTCGTAACATCTGGGAATCGGTCGAATAGACCACTGGGGTGGTCGTATGGACTATGGTAGTGGTCGTAGGTCTTGTGCATGTCATGTTCTACCTTTTCGTTCTTATGGTCTTTTGAAGTGGTCGTAGCCCTCTGAGATGTTGGGTAAGTTGGATCTGAAACTTGGGATGGTTGTAGCAGAGCTGTGTGTTCACTGGGGATCACCCGTTAACCCCTCTCCCAACACCGTGTTTTACCCAACCAACACCGTGTTTTAGCACCTACGACTACCGCTTCGCTCTGCTACGACCAGCAAAGACAGTCGTTACGAGTTACCCAACCAGGCCGTACCAACATACGACCGGTCAAGATCACAAGACAAGCAACGCTCAAAGCCCTGCGACCTCATCCCAGATCGTTATGACCGATTCCTAGACATCATACGATCGGTTAACAGAAGCTACGACCGCTTATTGCGTGATCGAACCACCTTCCGACCACGTTCATCACTTTCCACCGTGGTCGAACCCCGTTCAGACCACGTACACCGAGTTTCATCGTGGTCGAAGCCCTTTCCGATCACGTAGGACTTGTTTCACCGTAGTCGAAGCCCTTTCGATCACGTTTGACCATTTCCGACTGCGCTCCAACCTCATCCGACCGCTTACGACCTCAACCGATCAAGTCTGACTGCACTTCGAGCACGTCCGCCGACTTCCCACGTGGGCATAATTAAGGTTTGCCAACTATCGATCGCAGCGGTCAAAGCCTCGACTTCTGACTTCCTCTCGTGCTAACGTGGTCGTAAAGCTATATGGCGACCTCCGACCATGGCCAATGTGGTCGTAGTGGCTCTTGACCATGGCCAAAGTGGTCGTAATCCCTTCTGGTGCCCTTCGACTACACCCAATGTGGTCGTAAACCTCTCGGGTTACCTTCGACCATGCCCAAAGTGGTCGTATACACCACAACGTGGTCGTAAACAGTGCGCAAGGCTTTCGACCACGATCAACATGGTCGTAAAGCCTTTCGACCACTCATTCAGCGCCTCTACCAGGTTTCAACCATGGACAATGTGGTCGTAAATGGTCCAATGGGCAACCGACCACGGCCAACGTGGTCGTAAATGGTCCAATGGGCAACCGACCACGGCCAACGTGGTCGTAAATGGTCCAATGGGCAACCGACCATGGCCAACGGGGTCGTATTTGCTGCAGCCGACCACATGCAGCAGCCGTTAAGACCATGTTGGCTGTGGTCAGAAATCGGCTGGGCCATTTACGACCACTTTGTCCTTGGTCGAAACCTGGTAGGTGCATTTTCGAGTAGTCGGAAGGGTTTACAACCACGTGGGTCATGGTCAGAAGCCGTGCGCGCTGTTTTACGACTATGTTGTGGTGTTTACAACGACTTTGGGCATAGTCAAAGGTCCCAGGAAGCTTTACGACCACGTTGGTTGTGGTCGAAGGCCACCAGGACAGTTTACGACCACTTTGGCTGTGGTTGGAGTCCATCAGGAAGGGGTACGACCACATTGGGCATGATTGGAGAACATCAGAAGGGTTTACGACCACTCTGGTCATGGTCAAAGGTCCCAGGAAGTTTTACGACCAAGTTGTCGTTGGTCGAAAGTCGGAAGTCGAACGCATCTCTTTGATCGTGGTCGAAAGCTATTACGACCACTTTGGCCATGGTCGAAAGCTATTATGGCCACATTGGCCGTGGTCGAAAGGGTTTACGACCACATTGTCCGCGGTCGGAAGCTATTACGACCACGTTGGCCATAGTCGGAAGCTGTTAGGGCCACATTGGCCATGGTCGAAAGGGTTTACGACCACGTTGTCCATCGGCAGGCGCATTTACAAGTGGTCGAAAGCTATTATAACCACGTTGGCCATGGTCGAAAGCTATTACGGCCACATTGGCCGTGGTCGAAAGGGCTTACGACCACGTTGTCCGTCGGCTGGAAGGTTTACAACCATGTTGTCGGTAGTTAGACACCTTCATTGGCCGTGGATGGGAGTTGTTATGACCACACTGGCCGTGGTCGAAAGATGTTACAACCACATTGGTCATGGTCAGAAGCCAGCCGAAGGGTTTACGACCACGTTGGCCATGGTCAAAAGGTGTTACGACCACGTTGGCCGTGGTCGGAAAGGTTTACGACCACTTTGTTTGAAGTCAGAAGCTGGCTGAAGCATTTACGACCACTCAGTCAATAGTCGGAAATCATCTGGACGTTGTACGACCACATTATCCACTGTCAGCTAATTCGCACGGGCTGACGACCACGTTGAGAAGTCGGCGGGCTTCGACCACGTTGAGAAGTCCCAAGCACGTTCGACGTCTTACAGGCCCTTCCGATCACAACCGACCGAGTCCCAAGCCACTCTGACCGCTACGACCGCAACCGACCGCGTCCGACTGCGTTACGACCGCTACCGAGGGCTTCCAACCACGTCTGACCGCGTCTGACAGCGCTACGACTATAACCGACTGGTATCAACCACTTCCGACCGCGTCTGATAGCACTACGACCACGTCCGACTGCATTCGACCAGGTCCGACTGCAGCCGACTGAGCTACGACCACGTTCGACCGCTTTACAATGTGGTCGAAGTCTGCCGACTTCCCACGTGGTCGTGGTCAAAGTCTGCCGACTGTTGACCGCAGCGGTCGAAGCCTCGACCTCCGACTTCTTCTCGCGTTAACGTGGTCGTAAGCCGTCGACTACCCAATGTGGTCATAGTCGTAAACCGCTGACATTCGACCACAGCGGTCGTGGCTACGTCTTACGACTACCGATCGCTTCAGCTCTCGACAACGTGGTCGTAAGGCGCCGACTATTCAACGTGGTCGTAAACCACAGCGCCGACTTCTGACCGCAGCACTCGATAACGTGGTCGTAACCTGCCGACTACTCAACGTGGTCCTAAGCCACAGCGCCGACTTCCGACCGCAGAGGTTGTGGCTTAGACTTACAACTTCCGACCACGGCCAACGTGGCCCTAACAACTTTCGATCACATCTATTGACGATTTACCGTGGTCGTAAGTCATTACGACCATGTTTGTCGTGGTCGTAAGCCACTGCTTCCCTGGGTTTCATGGTCATGACTGCAGCAGAAGTGAGTATAAGGCTAAACACTATCCTTTAGTTTGTATTGAACCGACACCTTGGATGTGGATTTTCTTGGTTTCCCAGTTATCAAGTTTTTCAACGCTAAATTCTCTTAATTTTGTATCCCGAAAATGATTAGTGAATAGGTTGGATGTTCACGTGGAATATGTTTACAGCCAAGCAATGTCTTCAAGTAATAATTTTGGGTGAAAAAAATGCCATGCAAATATATGTTTGACAGACCAAGGTATCGGCCTTTTGATTAACTTGCTAAGCAATTAGAAGTTGTTGAGACATTGAGTAGCAGACGTGCGATGCTACGGATTTAAAAAAATAGAACATATTTGTATGCACGTCCCAACAAATTTTACCACCTGTTAGTTTTAGAACATGTAATATGATAAAATTTTAAAATCCGTAACAACGCACGGGCATTCAGCTAGTACAAAGTTCAGGGTTGCTCCAGACTCCATAGGCTCACTCACTGTTCAGTGTGATCACAGCAAGGTAGTAAAGTTCTTCTACTTTACACGCAAACATCTGCACCTGAAAGCACACAGTACTGTAGACTTCAACGCACTAAACTGCTTCCCTTACCCTTTTTTTAACGTTTTTTATTTTTAGGGTCTTTAAAGTACGATTTTAACTATTATTTTTTTATTTTTAGATAAAGGATATAAAATCTGGACTCTATATCCACAAGGGAACTATTATTTTTTTATAACTTTACACTAATATATACTACTAAACTATAATATTATAAAAATGTTTTTAAGATAAATCTAGTGGTATAATTTTTATATAGCTAATCTAGATAATTTTAAATTTATTAGTGGTTAAATTTTATAAAGTCGGACGACACGCATTATAGAAAGTGAAAAAAAATAACAGAGGAGGAGGGAGTAACTAATGTATGAACCAGCCAATGCGTACTGATTTGACACCACCGACTGAAAAGGCCAAGAAAAATATCACAGAAGATAACGCCGAATGAAAGCATTTGGGTTTTGATACAACACGGACATGGAGCAGATCGATCAAGATTCAGGATCAGTAGTGAGAAGCTTTGGTAACTGTGCTTAATCATATAAAAAATTTACAGAGACGCATCTCAGTTCCAAATTAACCCACATGAAAGAAGAGCTCTAATACCATCTCACTTGAATGTGTGGACAACAATCTCGCCTGATCCCGGCGACGTCGCCGTCGCCTTCCTCCGACAAGCCGTCACGGCGCCGCAGCGCCCCGGCGGCCGGCTGCTCGGCGATCACACACGCGGCGTGGAGAAGGCACTGGAGCGCGTACCCGGCGACCCAGAGCCGTAGCGGCGTGCGCGGCGCCTCGCCGCACGAGCGCGCGACGACGGCCACCACCACCGACATTGGTTGTGAGATGGAAGATGGAACTAGAACGGCGGTACGAGAAAAACAGCTGCGTTTCTTGGGATCGCTCGCGAGGTGGGAACCCAACTGTGACGCTCGCTCCCTCTTCTCTTTTCCTTTCGAGTAAAGTTCATTACCGGTCCTTAAACTTTTTATGCTGTGTCATCCCGGTCCATAAACTTTTAAAGTATGTCATCCCGGTCCTTAAACTTTCAAAGTGTGACAATATCCTATGTAGTTGTAGCAGTGAACTTTTTATGTTGTGTCATCCCGGTCCATAGACTTTCAAAAAAAATTGCCACACTTTGAAAGTTTAAGGACCGGGATGACATACTTTAAAAGTTTATGGACCGGGATGACACAGCATAAAAAGTTTAAGGACTGATAATGGACTTTACTCTTTCCTTTTCTTTTTCTTTGGAGTTAGTGGGGCTGGAGCTGTATACGGGTGTCGCCGCCGATGTGACACGCGCGCACCCGCGGCCACGATGATGCCGTCGCGCTAGTGCTGTGTGCGTGATCGATCGACGCGAATAATATACAGCGTCTGAGTTGAGTAGTCTCTGCTTGGATGGTTCTGATAAGCTCACTCCAATTCATGTCACTACTCCCCCAGGACAGTGGCGGATCCAGAATTTTTAGAATGGATGTTCAGATTTTGGAGCTAAGTTGCTCAAATACGTTGATACCACAGCGCACTGTCACCCCCCCAAAACACCGATATAATGATACATGTATGTAGATATAATAGAAATACATAAATTACAAAAATTAATGATTTCTTACGAGGAAATGGGCGACATAAGGCGAGCATAATTATATGAATTAAACAACAAATTATAGAGATAAATGAGAGTTGTCTATCTTGTTGATCTTGCCTTTTTTTACTATTTCCCTGTCAGTAAGAATTGTCCATCTAAGAGGAAATTGTATGTTCCTTCCATGGAGCAAAACAGACCAAGAAAGAAAATAAGTGGAGTGGGATGGAGCACACCTAGTTGGAGGTGCTACTCACTTCCCAATGTTACGCTCCCTCCCGGCTACCACGCTGCTCCCTACCTCCGTGTTCGTTGTGCCACGCATGCTTGCTCGCGACACCTCTCTGCTCGCCCACGCTGCCACACGTTCACCTTGCACCACGTGCCGCCTCACGCATGATTGTCGTCACATCATGGCACCACGTCCGCGTCCGCCGGTCGTTACTCGTTTCTAGCCTGCACCTCCGCCCGCTCGTCACTCAAAGGCTGAAGCCGCCTCCCACACAGACAGCCACAAGATGAGAAATAGAACAAATATTAGGATTTTGTTTATATCTTTACCTTTTTGGACGTGAGGAGGGCTGAAGTGGAAAGAAAAATAGATCTAATGTATTACATGGGCTGCGCACGAGATACGAGGAGTGCGGGCTGAATTTAATTACAGGTATAAATATATAGTTTTAACACAACTAATAGTATATATATCTAATATACCTATTACATACCTGGTATTTTATAAAAAAATTTAGGTGTTCAACTGAACACCTATGACCCATACTGGATCCGCCAGTGCCCCAGGATTCAATAGAAGTTCCCGTGTTCCAAGCGGCCTAAGGCACTTACTCTTTCCTCTCTCTTAGATAGTACTGTATTTGGGACAGTGATCTTAGATAAAAGTTCTCCTTTCTCTATCTGTATGTGCCTTTTCCTAAGGCATTTTCTTGTACAGTGAAAGCAGACACTGGCATGCATGCGCTCATGGTAAACCAACAGGACTAGTAGTAGTGGTAATTATAGCATGCCAGTGTCATAAGTGTTGGGTTAATTTTGTTGTATATGTGTGTTTGCTCATGTGTGTGTGAGTATTATGTATCTGTGGTCGATACGATCAATCATTGTGTTATCGTTACAACTAGTACTAAAGCTACACCGAGTATTATAGCTCCGAGTACTCCGTGGTCGTAACGTCGATAGTCGATGGTCGTGGTCGATAGTCGTGATCAATAGTCGGTGGTCGTGGTCGATAGTCGATTGTTGATAGTCGTAGTCAAGAGTCGATGGTTGGTAGTCGTCAGTGCATACTCGAGGGAGTACTGTGGGCGTCATACTCGGAGGAGTACAGTGGACGCCATACTCATAAGAGTACTGAAGCACCTGGAGGACTCGAGCCTATGTGTGGTCGTAGTGCCGTCGTCATGGCGCTTGTGTATGTGGTCGGTTACAACCACATTGTGTGTGGTCGTAACGACCAGTGTCGTGGCGCCTGTGTACGTGGTCGGTTACGACCATGTTGTGTGTAGTCGTAACAACCAGCATCATAGTACCCATGTGCATGGTTGGTTGTAACCATGTTGTGTGTAGTCGTAACGACTAGAGTTGTAGTCATTGGCGTCGCGGTCGTAGATCCTATATGTCCGTGGTCGAAGCTCCAGTGCAGTGGTCGAAGACAAGTCGAGGATGAAGCCAGCGGTCGTGGTTGTGCGTCGGTCACTGTAGCAGTTGGTAGCAGGCGTCAGCACAGGTGGTCGTGGCTGACGCAGGTCGTCCTCGATCGACTAACTGCAAGGTATGGGCAAGCAGCTGGACACTGTAGCGGTCACACATGGGTTGGTCACTGTAGCACTCTCATGGAACTGAGCGAAGCAGCATGGGCAGGCGGCGATCACTGTAGCAATCGTGGGTGACTTAGCTGAGTGGCAGCGACAGGAGTCATAGTGAGTGAGTGGCCTGAGTGGCCGGCTGTGTCTATATATACTCTGTAAGTCGTTGAGAGAATTGAGCCTGTGTATAATAGAGAAAACACAGTGAAAAAGGTGCATAGTTTGTATCGTATAATCGTGCCTTGGTTCTTGTGTTCAGTCCTGTTATCAGCTCCATCTTGTCATTCCCATCTCCGGCAAACAGTCCACGACCATGTGTATCAGAGTCCACAACCAAAGCGTGTGTTTGAGAGAGCCAGAGCCAACCTCGGGTGAGCAGTCGTAAACCAGTTACGACTGCTGACGCCGAACGGGTTACGACCACTGAGTAAAGTGTTCCAAGTGGCCGTGTTCCCCTTAGGTCTATTATGTTCCCCGTCCGACAATAGAGCACTACGTATTGATCCTCCGGTGATTTCCCCACAATAAGTAGCACTGATGCTAAAGATACACTCCTGACCATCTGCTGACTGCATTGTGCTTCGCATATGTACACATCAATGGGCGAAATTGTGTTGAGATAGATGTGTAGCAAGTACTACAAACTGATGACAGAAAACCAAGATACATGCCTATGCCACTCTTGTTCTTCTGTTTACCCATTTTTCCCTGTTCTTTTGTGGTGGCAAAGCCATGTGCTTGAATATCAGGAAGGACTGGACCACTGTGGCTAGCTGATAGGTTCCAATAACCGGCACAACAAATCCATGTGGAGACGGGAGCTTCGCTTTCAGATGCAGATAGATGGCTATTCACTTCTGATCGCGTGCTCCTAGTCTTCAGTCTTCTTCACCCTTTGGTGATATGATATGGGAGAAGAGATCGACGTTCTTCTACGCTGACCGATACAAACTTCATGCTTTGCTTTGGCAGGGCATAAATGAGTTTCCGCACCTGGCCAACACATGCATGCTTCAGAGTTAGCTGCCCCCTATGGCGATCGAAAGCGCACATTCATGGCAATCCGTTACACTTCAAATACTACTACTACCTGCATGCATGCTCTTGTTTCCAGTTCCCGTAAAAGTCCCAGCACTAGGACACACACCAACAATTTCTAGAAAACCTACCCTTTTTTTTGCTTCCTAGTTGCAAACGGCAATAACAATCTGGTTCACTGCAGCAATGCCTGCGAATACTAACAACGCCATGCTCAGCATCAATCTGTCGCTCCTCTGCACACTGCTGGTTCTTCACATACATACATATATAGTATAATTAACAGGGGCATTATGGTCTAGAATAGGTATTTCCTTTATGTATCATGTGCGAAAAATTTTGAAATTTTTTGGATATCAAGTTTAACTAGTTTACTAACTAGTCCAAATAAGTTTGAACTGAAATTTGAACTATAGTTGCCTTTTTTATGATAGTTTGATTGTAGGTATATGCTGATTATATATATAGGAAAATTACATAAGGCACCATGGTGCCTAGGCACCAACATCCGATACACGTGTATGATTGATAATTTTTTTGAGTTTGGGTATGAAAATGTTTTATACCCTTGATATATTTATGGTAAGTAAGTTTTGAACCCAGTTCAAATTAGTTTGAACTACTTTTGAGTTCAATGCAACTACAGTGAGTATATACCATAAAAATAGTTCAAACTAATTAAACTGAAGTTGAATTTAAATTTTTTCGGAGTTTGACATCTCAAATATACTTTTTTATGGGTATATGAAGATACCCGCATCAAACGTTGCGAATCTCGAAGCAAATCAACGGGTATTGATATTGGTGCCTAGGCACCATGGTGCATGAAACACTCGTCATATATATATATATATATATATATATATATATATATATATATATATATATATATATATATATATATATATATATATATATATATATCAGCAAAGCATGTGATCTAAATTTTTTCAAAACTTTGAATTCAAGTATTTTTTTTAAAAAGGTATATATTTCATTTGAATTGTTATAGATGGATATATACCCTAAAACTGATATTTTTAAAAGATATACCCGAATTTGAGTTGAATTCGCGCATTTGAAATCATAGTGCCTGGGCACCATGGTGTCTCATTTTCAGCGTCCTATATAATCAGCTTGCAGGTGTAAAATACACGCTGGAAAGTTACGATAATTTCTAAATAAAGTTACCATCGGTAGCGAGTAAAATTACTGCCAAAAACTTACAGTACACACTGGTTAATAACTTTCCTCAGAACATGCAATAACTTTCTAGTGCGAAACTTGCATGCACGGAATGCACAGGTGCTCGATAGCACGCCCTTGTATGTATGTATGTATGTATGTATGTATGTATGTATGTATGTATGTATGTATGCATGCATGCATGTATGTGTGTGTGTGTGTGTTGTGTATGTATGTATGTATGTATGTATGTATGTATGTATGTATGTATGTATGTATGTATGTATGTATGTATGTATGTATGTATGTATGTATGTGTGTGTGTGTGTATGTATATGACGGTGAAATGGGACACCATAGTATTTAGGCACCAAACCTCCATGTATGTGGATTGCTTTTAGATGCGTGCAAGTGCAATTATATATAATATATCAGGAAAGAAAGTCATTGATTTAGCATGTTGAATCAATCATGGATGGAAAGTCTCAATTATGGAGCCTGGGCACCATAGTGCCCATGTTATTTATATTTTACGGGTATTCTCATACACATTTACACACATATATATATACGCACATTTACACACACATATATATATATGGACAGAAGATTAATATTTTCACTATTTTAGGTCTCTAGCTTTATTTTGCTAAGCTTAGTTGATATAATTTAATCTTGATGACTCTTATAGTTACTTGAGCAAAGATTTTAAATAATATTAAAAGAACAAATCGATAATCATTCGCCCCTTGGAGATCTTGGGCACCAAAGCAATGCGAGAGGTCGAGCACGACAACGGACACGTACGTACGTGATCGCCATCTCCCCTCCCTCCTATTGCGCAACCGTCCTCCTCGCCTCAGCTAGCTCGCATGCCGCGCGCGCGTCTTCACCCTTCACCACCTCGCCGACGTCAAGCTGACGGCTGATGAACCTTTTCGATCGACCGCCAAGCTGACGGCTGGTATGATCGAGTCTCCTCTCCTGTACTCCTGACCAAACGGCCGGCCCACTTCAACACGTACGTCCGGCGGGCCGTTGCGGTTGCGCCGAGAAAGTCAAGGAGGGATCAGCTGCCTCATCGCCGTGACAGTTCATACGCGCACCATAAATCAACAAGCTGCATGCCCGCCTATGAACGCATGCCACTTTGTGAACTCCTTTTGTGCACCAGCCAAAGCACTTGAATTTGATTTGATCTCGCCTGCGTGTCCTGCGCCCTGTCGCGTTGTTTCGACTCCTTTTCTTGGTCACAGCTAACAATTGTAAGCTCGAAGGCTTAATTTCTTGGCTCTTGGCATGTTCTTCCAGTTTTATACTCCGGCTTCTTCCTTCAAGCGATATACTCATACTCCAAATGTGTTGAGTAGTAGTACTGCATATTATTTGCCCGTATATTAAGACCAACAAGTCACAAGCCATTTATAGTCGAAACGTATGCGTCGACCCATTAATTCTTCGAAGAGCATGTGGCTTACATGTTTGAAGTTATTAGTAGTATAGGAGTAATTGACTACTATCTCATCCATCGATCTAAGCGAGGAAATGAAATTTGGTTCCACAGGAAAAGAACAAAACGCATAAATGTAGTCTCAGTGCCACTTAATGTGTGTTGCAGTCAAATTTTTTTTTTATCAAACTTAGTTATTACTGGCATCCGAGGCTCATCTGCGCACACTGTTTGCTCAGCTGTTCAACGACAGTGACCAGCGTACGACGATTATGCTTCTTCAGTCAAGGAACCATAAAACATGTTCGAATCTGCCTCAATCTATCTCACAATCCAGCACTCACATATGTGTACACACACAATATACATATGCATACATATATACATATAGATAAAGATATATAGATAGAAAAATGGTTCTATACTTCTGAGAGTTCGTACTCTCATTTATAATATGTCCATAATGTAGAGAGTACCTCGCGTAACAATAGGTATGTATGTGTAGTATATAAAACCATTTAGGTGGTATATACATTTTTCAGAGATGATATGTATATTTTCTGGATATACTTCTTTTTATATGCGATGTGGAGATATTTGCAAATAAAGCTAAAAACTACATACTCCCTTGCAATTTTTTCGTGTGGTTCATATTGAAGTATCTTATAATTAATATATAAATATACATAAAGTAATAAACGAGTATATCAAATTCGTTTAAGTGGTATATCAGAAACATGTGAATGCAAAATTCAAATGAAAATTTATGAGCATCTATATGGGATATGTTATATGTATGTACAAGTGATCGTTATAATTTCCACACAGGGCCTTTTTTGTATTCAATGTTTATATCATAAATTTGATGGACATTTCTTTATAGGACATTCACAATTGAATATTGATCTGGATGGACATATGCCAATCAAATTAATATCTAGGGTCTAATTGCCGCATCTGAATTATTTATCTGGATCTTATACTTGAAAGCATATTGATGAGATGCATTGTACAAGTACAAGACCACGCGACGACACTATTAAAATAACCGATCGATTGTAAAGGAGAGATAGTAACCAGTCACCTGGTGCATATAAAAAACAACTATCAAAAAAGTTGAATGGAACAAATTAATGATGTACTCAGTACAGTAAATTGACATAGTACTATAGATCTCCCTCCTTTCATTTTAGATGCCGTTTTTAGACGTCGTTCAATATGTAATGCAAGCAATTAAGTATTTCAAACTTTGATCACTAATATATATAACAATATTTATATTTGTCCTATGAAAAATAATATTGATAAATTTGACATCAGAAGTAATTCTAAATCATTTTATTTGTTCATAATCTTTTACTAATTTATATTTTTTAGCAAAAATGGCTACATTACACTTCACCTGGTTGGTATTTACCCAAACACATTGTAAAATCGTGTCACCGCACAAAGACACCGTAAATTGTGTTCATCACGAGTGTCCACCAACAAATGAGCACAATTTTTGTAATTTTAATTTGATCGAGCAGTGAAATGTGTCCAGCAGCAAATGAACACTATACTGTAGCGTGTTTGGGCTGTATGTGGCTCGATTTTGCAATGTATTTCAGGAAATGCCAACCAAGTGCAGTGTCTTGTATCAATATGTTAAAGACTAAATTGATATCTGATGAGGATTGAAAAAATTCTTAATTGACTTGAATATTTAATTAAGGCCAAGGGACCGATCGTCCGACCGATCGTTTGAAGGCTTACAGAGCGATTATAGAATGAAAAAATAGGTATCCGATATTATCCGTAGCCAACTCTAAGCAAAAAAAATATATAATATGATAAAGAAATAAGTGATATCTATCCGTACCCGCTTCGGTTACGTCTCTACCTGGGTTCTCCTCCCAATTTACATGGCAACACTAGCCAATAGGAGCCAATACAACTGGGAAAGACTACTGCAAAACCAGCGCAGTTGGTACATATACATCACGGGAACTGCCAATGGGAGGGAAGGTAACTGGGCAAACGCACAAAATAAAAAAAAAAAGAGAACATGCAATAACTTTCCGTCCCCGGTAATGCCTAATACACGCAACAAAATATCTTCACAAAGTGGCATGCACACGAAATCTGTACGCACCAAACCACCACGGAAAACGATGGACGCGCTTCATCGGCAAACGCTCACAACGCACGCACGACGATCTCACAAAAAAATTCCGTCTCAGAACACGGCACGCTTCGCACCGAAGGGACGATCGATCGATCGACGGCCAAGCAAGCTTACACCGGGCGCGCGTCGCGTGCACGCAGCGAAACGTGGTGCAGTGTCCGCACCGCACCGACGGATGGAGCGGTGCACCGCCTCACCGCGAGCTCACGGCCCAGCTCCAGGCGGGGCGCACGCGCGAACGGCTCGCGCCCCCCGTGCCGTGCCCAGCAGCGGCCTTCCTCCCTCCTCCCCCGCGCGGCAGAGTGGGTGCGCCCGCCCGGGGCCGTGCATTTACTGCCCTTGCGAGCCTGGCTGGCTGGCTGCCTCCCCGGGCGTTGCACCAGAAAAATCCCACCCGCGCCGCGCCGCACCGCCTCATTTACTCCTCCTCCCCCGCGCGCTCTCCCGTCCCTGCCCCCCTCCCCGCTCCCGTTTTACCAGCCCGTCACGCGCGCGCCCGCCCGACCCCGGCCTGCGCGCGCGAGGAGGCGGGGGCGGTTCGGGCATTTCGCGCCGGGGGGAGGGGGGACCGTGCGCGCCCGCTCCGCCCGTACGGCGTTCTGTGGCGTCCAATTCAAAGCCGCACCCGTGAGAAGTCTCCGTCCCGCACCTCCTTTCTGGCCGCCGCCTCCTTCCAATCCCCCCTCTCATCCACTTTTTTCCACAACAAAGACCTTGCTCAATAAAACTTATTTTAAATGGTTTTTGACTGAAAATCACTGTAACTGGCTGAAAAAATATTGTAGCTGACAGTATCTTATTTTGCGTAATTAAATTTAAAAAAATAAAAATAGATAAAAACATGTTAACCCGTCACGGACAGTACAAACGAATACGGGGAAAAATAGAACCGATAAAAAACCTTAAAAAAAATTATTGAATAGTAAAAAATAAGTCAGAAATCTAAATGGAAATGAGCGGGGCCTCTTCCGTTCTCCTGTCCCGCTAACTACACGGCTGACAGCGAGAGGCGAGGTTAAGGTAAGTCTTCTTTAATTTCTCTCTCCAACTTTTCACTCACAAATCATCGATCACTACTACCGTACATGGCATACGCGTAAACCGTTCGTTTTGTTGCTACTTGTATTGCCAGATATGTGGCGGTGTGAAATAAAATACGGAGCTCGCCTCTGTCGTGCTGGCCCATGTCCCATCGGTGTTGGTGGTGGGGGCCATTTGACTCGCCTCAGTGTGCGAGTCAGCCCCACTTGATTTTTCTGCTCCCCGTTTGTTCGTTTCCTCTTTTCTCCCCCTCTTCGGAAAGCTCGCGGAAAAATACAGTTTTTTTCCCTCTGGTTTACGTGGCGGGGCAGGGCACTGAGGAGACCGCAGTTTTCTTCGGTGGTGCAGCGGTAATGGCAACGGACTCTTCTTTCATCTGCCCCGCGAGACCGCTAGCTCGTCGGTTTTTTCGGTGGCTGCTTCTGATGCTTTTGCAAATACTAGTTACCGTTGCAACGAAACTCATTAAATGTAAAAGAGAATTATGTTATAGAAGAGAGTTGCGCTGATCGGTTAGAAAGTGGAGAATAGTTAGAAGTTGAAGAAATAGAGTGGTTGGAAAAGAATAGACGTACAAACACCAACTCGTCGTCCTTTTATAGTAGTAATGATTAGTGTTTATGCGTCACCAAACTGAATATCCATAAACTAATAAGCTATTTGAGATCCTGCTTCACTAGGCATAAACTTTAAGCTTTGAGTTTCTACCTTTTTAGTTTTGTCTTTTTCTAATTTTTTTTTATCTTTTTTGTCTTATTTCTTTGTATTATCCGTGCTGACGTATTTTTTTAAATTTTTTTAAATATAATTACACTGAAAAAACTTACAACAACTACGGTATCAAACAGTGATAAAAAAGCTTTAAGCTCTTTAAGCCCAAAGCTTTAAGCTGAATGAGTAGGCCTTAAAAATACGGTTTCCATAAGTTATTTTAAAACACGACAAAATTTTTTATTTATTTATTTAAAAAATTATAAATTATAGCGGAAAAAATACTCCACGTGCCCCGCTTTATCTACGGCCTCTCAACTCCCCACCCTTCCATTCTTCCTTCCTTTCCTACTACTACCCCCCTACTCTCTTCTCTCGTCTTCCTCCTCCTTGGACGATGCCAGCTGCTTCCTCTTTTGGTCGTGCATGCCGTGGCGGAAGTGGTAGCTTATTCTTGGTTTGAGGGATCGATTAGGGCCGGGTAGGGTTGTGGCCGAGGTCGCCATCGCCGCCGTTATGACGGCAGCGGCGGAGTTTTGTACATAGGGTGGGCGGGGTCTTCTCGGGAGAGGCGGATGCATGTATGTTCCGTTCCTTTCCTACTTTCCATGTCCGAGCCGCGCGGCATGGCTGCGCTTCTGCTATTTTAATGCATGCCTTCTCTCTCTCGCCTCTTAAAAGTCAATAAATCGTTGGGATCTAAGGGGATCTGCAGGAGTTGGTAGGGATCAATTCGCGCGGAGAGTTTTTAGCAAGGAGAGGAGGGAAAACGGGTCTTTGGCTCTTTGCCTGTCATTTCTAGTGCGCTCTTGATGAGCTTCGGTGGCATGTTCGATGGCGCCGGCTCCGGCGTCTTTTCCTACGACGCCGGCGGCGGAGCGGGTATGCACAACCCCCGCCTCCTCCCCACGCCGCCCCTCCCGAAAGCCGGCGGCTTCACCACCCCCGGCCTCTCCCTCGGCCTGGTAGACTCTTCAGTCGTCCATGCGCTCACTAGGTTTATTGGTTAGTTTTCTTTTACTGTGCTTAATTATCTTTCATTCTTTTCTTTTCTCTTGGTTTAGCAAACGAACATGGACGGGGGGCAGCTGGGCGACGTGAGCCGGCTCGGCCTATTGGGGAGCGGCGGAAGCGGGAGCGGCGGCGACGGCGACTCTCTGGGCCGCGGCCGGGAGGACGAGAACGACAGCCGTTCAGGGAGCGACAACGTGGACGGCGCCTCCGGCGACGACCTCGACCCGGACAACAGCAACCCACGCAAGAAGAAGAAGCGCTACCACCGCCACACGCCGCAGCAAATCCAAGAACTCGAAGCGTAAGTTTTAACATCACGACTAAAGCAATATCAACCCCATAAAAAAACCCGAACTTTTCATGAGTTTTTAGACCTAAACGTGCGTTGTGCGCAGTGTGTTCAAGGAGTGCCCGCACCCGGACGAGAAGCAAAGGATGGAGCTCAGCAAGCGGCTCAACCTGGAGAGCCGCCAGGTCAAGTTCTGGTTCCAGAACCGCCGCACCCAGATGAAGGTTCGAACAGATCAACCCATGGGCGACATGTCACATGTGTTTGCTTTTCTAAAGCTTTTGTGTCTGCGTGTGTGTGGTGATATGACAAGGGGAGAGTTAATTTTTTGTTTCTTGTATCGTGATGAGCAGACGCAGATCGAGCGGCACGAGAACGCGCTGCTGCGGCAGGAGAACGACAAGATGCGGGCGGAGAACATGACGATCCGGGAGGCGATGCGCAACCCCATCTGCGCCAGCTGCGGCGGCGCGGCCGTGCTCGGGGAGGTGTCGTTGGAGGAGCAGCACCTGCGCATCGAGAACGCGCGCCTGAAGGACGAGCTCGACCGCGTCTGCGCGCTCGCCGGCAAGTTCCTCGGCCGTCCCATCTCATCCATCTCCTCCCCGGGCCAGCCGTCCTTGCAGGCGTGCTCCGGCCTCGAGCTCGGCGTAGGCACCAACGGCTTCGGGCTCGGCTCCCTAGGGGCCTCGGTGCACATCCCCGACCTTATGGGCGCCGGCCTGACCGGCCCCGTGGGCTCGGCGGCCATGCGCCTGCCAGCGGGCATTGGCGGCCTCGACGGCGCCATGCACGGCGCGGCCGACGGCGGCGGCATCGACCGCGCCGTGCTCCTTGAGCTCGGTCTCGCAGCGATGGAGGAGCTCGTCAAGGTGGCTCAGATGGACGACCCGCTGTGGCTCCCCAGCCTTGACGGCGGGTTCGACGCACTCAACTACGACGAGTACCACCGCGCGTTCGCCAGGGTGTTCGGGCCGAGCCCCGCCGGCTACGTCTCCGAGGCCACCCGCGAGGTCGGCATCGCCATCAGCAGCAGCGTCGACCTCGTCGACATCCTCATGGACGCGGTACGCACCGATCGACAACTACGTCAAAAAGAAAAGCATTAACTTTTAGCCATGTTACCTACGTGCTACTGAATACTGATGCAACAAGAACATGTTATGTTCGCGGTGTTGCAGCCTCGGTGGTCGGAGATGTTCCCTTGCATCGTGGCGAGGGCGAGCACGACGGACATCATATCGAGCGGCATGGGCGGCACGCGCAGCGGGTCAATTCAACTGGTGAGCTAGCTACCTTGCGTTTCCCAGCACTTCACACACACTTCCGTCACGCGTCGCCACGCCATACCCTTGCACGCGCCTGCCGTCTAAGCCGTTCGCGCCTCAGTGACTCACGTATGTGTGTGACGTCGTGCCGCAGATGCACGCGGAGCTGCAGGTGCTGTCGCCGCTGGTGCCGATCCGGGAGGTGGTCTTCCTGCGGTTCTGCAAGCAGCACGCCGAGGGGCTGTGGGCCGTCGTGGACGTCTCGGTGGACGGCATCCTCCGTCCGGACGGCGGCAACCACGCGCAGAACGGCGGAGGCGGCGCTGCCGGGTACATGGGCTGCCGTCTCCTCCCCACCGGCTGCATCGTGCAGGACATGAACAATGGCTACTCCAAGGTAAATTGGCTTATCTAATCAACCTCTCCCCCCACTGAACGCGCTATCCGTACCGTGATTGTGCCTGTTTAATTAGCCATGGCCGGCCCATGATAATCCTAGATTGATCACCTCAAAACCGCACGGTGCATCGGCATGTGGCGGCTACAGTGGCAAATCACGTACGCACATTAAGGTGCACGTACGCACAGCCCAGTATTTTATGCTCCTCGGCGTACGTGGATGAACCCAAGGCTGCACATCAATTGATGATGTGCGCAAGTCAATGCTCTGGCAGGCCTTGCTCGCGCGTCGAGACGTGTATAAGATCAGTTGGTTTCCGTGTCGCCTGCGACGACTCTGTACATGGCCTGCTGCAGCTGGACCATAAAAGCTCAAGCTCTGTACTGTACATGGCCTGAGACGTGTATAGGATCAGTTGGTGTCGTCGCTAGGCAGATAGCTATACTTGGAGTCTCGGAATCGGTAGGGGAGAGAGAGAGAGACCGTCGTCACATGCTTTTTTTTTCCAGCTCAATTTCGAAATGTTTCGATGCTTCTACTACCATATTCTCGCGGCGGGCGCGCGTCCGTGCATACACGCGCGAAATGCCCGTGCTGGCTGCTCGCCTAGATCCAGTTTTTTAGGGTTTCTTGTTGTATACTTTAATCACTGCCCTCATGATTCCCCGTTGTGTGGTCGCTAAATACAAACCTAGCTAACCACAGATTATGACCCATGCCGCAATGCCCAGTTGGTACCACATTTTGTTTATTTCCTGTTTTTTAACATAACTTTTACTGCAGTTCCACTGTAGCACAGTACACCGCTAGGGTTTTGCAGTGTTGCCTGTTTTTTAACATATCTTTTCCTGTAGTTCTACTGTAGTACAGTACACCTACTAGGGTTTTTTTTGCAGTGGTCAGCCGGGTTTCTTCTGAATCCTGAAGCCTGCATGCCTTCCACCGTCCTAGCAGCGGAAGCGCTCTAGCTGTAAAAGAGCCAACAATTTATAGAGGAGCTTTTTAAAAAAATCAAAGATCTATATGTACTTTTTGACAAGAAAAGGTTTTTTTGCAAAAAATAAAAGGTCCATACATAATAACAGAAAAACTGTGGGGCCTTTATAACGGAAAAACTGCGGGGCTACCCCGTAAAAGGAGGGTCTCTCGAAAAAAGTCTAGAATTCATATGTAATTTTGAAAAAACAGAGGGCCTTCTCACGGAATGCTGATGTGGCGCGGGCCTTTATTACAAAAATGGAGGTACGCAATTTTGGACCGTCGGATAGTTTTTTCGCATAAAAGCTGATGTGGGGCTCCCGGGACATAATATGCACAATATAGAAAGTTCATATATAATATAAATAATATGGACACCATAATATTTAGACTCCATAATTGAGATTTTCTATCCATAGTTAAGACTTTTCATTCAAGCATGCGGCTGCAGTGGCCAGTGTGTACTACGCGGCTTGTCCTCTTACGCCATGGCGCATCCCTACCACTGCATCGTCTTCGATCTTATCGTCGCCATTTGTTCCATGTCTTTTACTGCATCCTTCGCGCGCCTTGCCTTACTACGTGACCAGCCTTTGTTTTTAACCTGCCTCCGCCATTACTGCCTTGCCGAGGCCAACGGGTAAAGCAGTGGTACGTCCACGCACCACTCGCGCTAATACTGCTTGCGTGTATGTACGTGCCGCAGGTCACGTGGGTGGTTCACGCGGAGTACGACGAGACGGCGGTGCACCAGCTCTACCGCCCGCTGCTCCGCTCCGGCCAGGCCCTCGGCGCGCGCCGCTGGCTCGCCTCGCTGCAGCGCCAGTGCCAGTACCTCGCCATCCTCTGCTCCAACTCCCTCCCCGCCCGCGACCACGCCGGTGAGTACTCTAGCTAGCTGCGTGCACAGAGCTCTACCAGCCATGTTCTCGATCTGTGGATGGGAATGAAATTAAAATGGTGATGTTATTGGTGGTGGTGGTGGTGTGTAGCGATAACGCCGGTGGGGCGGAGGAGCATGCTGAAACTGGCGCAGCGGATGACGGACAACTTCTGCGCGGGGGTGTGCGCGTCGGCGGCGCAGAAGTGGCGGCGCCTCGACGAGTGGCACGGCGAGGGGGGCGCCGGTGAGGGGGAGAAGGTGCGGATGATGGCGCGGCAGAGCGTGGGCGCGCCCGGGGAGCCACCCGGCGTGGTGCTGAGCGCCACCACGTCGGTGCGGCTCCCCGGCACGCCGCCGCAGCGCGTGTTCGACTACCTGCGCGACGAGCAGCGCCGCGGGGAGTGGGACATCCTGGCCAACGGCGAGGCCATGCAGGAGATGGACCACATTGCCAAGGGACAGCACCATGGGAACGCCGTCTCCCTCCTCCGTCCAAATGTAAGTTCCACTATTTCTCTCTTTTCCCCCTCTACCTCAGCGTCTAACATACATGCATACTTAACTGGCACAAAAACTAACAGAAGTACTGGAATCAACAACATAAAAATGTTGGACCGACTTTTGACTAGAATGATATTATAGCAGTGGTTAATTTTTTCTGAATCATTTAAATATTCAAATTTAGAACTGTTTGATTAGAGATCCCCGGCCGATTTTTTCAGGGGGGGAGACTTTTTGGAGGGAGAGAATTCATGGCAGTTGGATTTCTAATCTATCGGTCACAAATTTAGATGATAGTTAGGAAGAAAATATCTAGATGATGTTTATCAACACCTTTTAAATAAATAAATAAATAAAAATAACGTTATATCCTTACAGACAATACAAAAAAAATAAGAAAAAACAAAACAAGAATCTAAAATTTTCAAGTAGAGCGGTCTTTTATTAGAAAGTTGGACCACGGACCTAAAATTTTCAATCCCCTTACAACGGTAGTGAATGAGATCAACCTCTCTGTTAGGTAGCGGTTGCTGCTACATAGCTTTTCAAGTACCTAGTACTGTACCATGGTGCTGGTTTTATTGGTATGCATGAGTAGAGAGGCACAGTGTGAGTCAGTGACAGAAACACGAGGACAAATCGGAAAACGTTAAAGATTCTTGGGCTAGAAGCTGGGGCAGGGTTGACATTTTTGAGAGAAAGCTAGCTGCTAACTTTCCTCTGTGTTTGGAGTCATGCATGCAGCCTAGCTGCCCTTGTCCTTGCTCACAAAGCCTGTCAGGCTTTATCTTTTCTCTTTTTAGAGGATGGGACATATTTTTCATCTGTTACTTATTACTGGATCCTGGCCTTCTCTACTTTCTTTTTAAAGGTGTGCATCCTGATTGTTAGAACCTGAGATCGAGAACAAGTACACTAGGATTCTACCAAGACTGTTATTCCAAACTTGGCTCCACACCTTTGCCAAATTTGATTTATTTTATACCTGCAGCTGTGGTTAATACCCTAAAATTCTATTGTAAAATTTCCCTGTACATTTCATAGTGGATTGTTGAAAAGCCAACTGGTACTTTTGGTTTATTTTTGGATACTAGTTGCTCTGCTAAAACCTATTGCCATACAAGGCTCAGCTCCTCTTTTAGTGCTGATACATTTCTTGTTCATGGGTTTATTATGCTACAGGCGACAAGTGGGAACCAAAACAACATGCTGATTTTACAGGAGACTTGCACCGATTCGTCCGGCTCCCTCGTGGCATACGCTCCGGTGGATGTGCAATCCATGCACATCGTCATGAACGGCGGTGACTCAGCGTACGTCTCCCTCCTGCCCTCTGGGTTCGCCATCCTACCTGACTGCCACAACGCATCGTCGGCGGCCCCTCTGAACCCTGCCCGGCAGGGCTCACCGAACGCTCCAGCCAGCAGCAGCAGCAGCAACACGGGCTCGCTCGTCACGGTGGCGTTCCAGATACTCGTGAACAACCTGCCCAACGCGAAGCTCACCGTCGAGTCGGTCGACACCGTCAGCAACCTGCTCTCCTGCACCATCCAGAAGATCAAGTCCGCCCTGCAGGCCAGCATCATCTCGACCTAGTTAGTGGACATTTGACATGGATTCCGACCGTCGATCGATCTCGCAAGATCGGATGCCATGTCAAATGTCTAACTTGAGGTCCAGCGAGAAGCCAGTTAATTACAAGAAGCTTGAACTGAGTGCTTCCAAATGGCACAGCAGCGGAGGGCCAAATATCTCGTCTCAACACAGTCAGGCCAAGCAACTCAGCTAGAGTTTGAGACCAGGCAGTGCAAAAAATAAATTATATAGTGTGGAGTATATTGCGTTGAGCAAAGGGATTAAGTCAAGAACGAACCGTGCGCTAGGCTTTGCTTGAGCAAACATGTTTTTTCGGATATGTTTGCTGCTGCTTAAGCTGATGTGGTGGTTCGGGTATTGACTTAAACTCTGGTGAAGAAAACCTCTAGGGCTTCTCCTATATATCTAGTAGTTTGCTTTAACCAGTTTGTGAAGCTTTTTTTAGTTCTCCAAAATGGGGAAAATATAGAGATGACACTGATCAGATCCCCAAGATCGTTGTTGGTGCTTTTTTAGTTTGCATAATGTTGGAATGAGTTGATAGACATGTTTGTTCTCAAGTGACTAATCATAAATTGTATGCATATCCGGTGATGCCTAGACACCCCGTTTCTTTAATCGCTGTGAACAGAGGAAATCAGCAAAAGCTTGCATGAAGTTTCCCCATTTTTGGCTTCCATGCATGAATGTGGTTTTCCAAACGATTTTTTTATAAGTTGATTAAAATATATAAATTAATAATCATGTTCATATTTTTTTGGAAATTGTTTCTTTGGTCTTCAATTTTTAATCATATTTACAAAATAAAAGTAAATATTTATAAGTATAGAAAAAAATTTCAACTATGGCTTGCAACGCTGATGTTAGGGGCCATGAAGAAGTGACGTAATAGCAGTCTAGCAGATGTGCTAGGTTGTTAAAAAGTACTACAGGACTAGTTTTGTAACAGTTTGACAACAAATGACGTGACACTTGCTCTGTATTTAGTCAAACCGATGGTGCACTAAGTTGCATACACGCTTAAGATATTTTACGTCAAGTACTGAAGCTAGCTAGCTACTTGCCAAGGTTACGTCCGTTTTGCAGAAGCAGGAATGACTTGACTCTTGAGGTTACATCTCTCTCTGATAAAGATTATTGAAAGTTGACAAGACTAGAGTAGACGGTACAACATCATCATCTGATTAACCAGGAAAAACGGGAACAAAGTTTTGTCACTCTTTATACTGACAAACTGACAATTGCGAGCTCTTTTGTTGAAAAGTTCATTAATCAGCCAGTTGTTCAATTGTAGCCTCATTTTCCCTCCAGGCTGGAGTACGTAAAATTGAAGTTAACAGGCATGATCGTAACGCCTTCTTGTTTCTTTGTAACATTTGTTAGTATGTCCTTTGTTATGTGACTCTGCTTATTTGAGCTTGAGATTTTTAGCTTCTAACTTTTTAATAAGTTATTTTCTTCTTTTTCTAATTTTTATCTTTATTTCTTTGTATTGTTAGTGATAACATAATTTTTATTTTTTAAATTTAATTATGTTGAAAAAGCTAACAGTAACTATAGTGAAAAAAATCTTAAATAATATTAAATAAACCAAAAACTTAAACTTTAAGCTCAAACGAGCTGCCCTGTCTAACTTTGGATGATGCGGATTAATGTGCACCGTTGTCTGATACACTTATGTGTACATCGCCATTAATGATCGTGTTGCACCATATGTCCTCTGTCCATTATCCATGAAAGCTACAGACAGATGTATTGCGCATTAGTACATACTTTCAGTTTGTTGTTCATTCATTCCTACCTAAAGTTGCAGCGAGCATGCCATGTCAACACCCCCGTATTTATTTTTCGTAACAAAAATTTATCTAGGATGTTTGCTAACCATATATCTGTGATCGTTTTGGCTTCAGTTTTTAGCTTCTGGCTTATTTTTCACTATTCATAAATTTCGTCTTTTTCTGAACTTTTGGCTTTTTGTTGAGCTTTTTTGCCGGTTCTTTTTTTCCCATATTTGTTTGTATTATACGTAATGGGCTAACATATTTTTTATATTTTTAAAATTTAATTATGCTAAATAAGCATCTGTCAGCTACAGTGTTTTTTTAGCCAGCTACAGTGCTTTTTAGCCATAAGCCACAAAAAAAGCCCAAATGATCACCACCATCCAAGTAGTTTGGAGTAACAAAATTTGGTTCATCAAAGCTGTACCTTAGGTTTGATGCATAAATGAAAAATCCTCACCATCTAAAAACGAGAATAAACAATAGAACGAAATATTCTCTGGCAAAACTTTGGTATATATATTTTGTGACCCTTTGACTTGAAAACCAGCTAAGTGAAATTGACACGGATATACAGCTTGCTCATTTCGGTTGAAAAAAGGTGGTCTGAAAAAATAGTTTGTGGCTGAAATTATACTGTAGCTGGCTGAAATTACACTATATCTGATGATGGCTTATTTGGCGTAATTAAATTTAAAAATAGAAAAAATAGGTTAGCCAATCACGGACAATGCAAACAAATACGGAAAAAACCAGCAAAAAAGCTTTAAAAGCTAAAATATTAGAAAAAGATGAAATTTAGGAATAGTAAAAATAAGCCAGAAACAAGAAGGTTAAACTGAAATGAGCGGGACCATAAAACCACACTTATCTCACATCAATATTTTTAAATGCCTAAAGTTCTTTCTTTTACGACAATAAAATTTCTACTGTTGGTTAACAAATGTCTCGGCCCCAGCGACATTTTTAAATGCATAAAGTTCTTTCTTTTACGACAATAAAATTTCAACTGTTGGTTAACAAATGTCTCGGTGGGGCCATTTACGTCCCTTTTGTGCATCAACCTTTTCTGCAACATTTTTTTTAGAAAAAAAAGCTTTTTAACAACTTGTTGGTGGTGCAGTACACGGTACAATATATACTGCCATTGGTGCACTACAGTCACATTGGGATTGGCCTTTCGAGGACATCGTTGTACTGTTGTAGTCGCAGCCTCGTCGGTGCATGGCAGATGGGCGATTTGGTTGTTCGCACCGGCGTCGGTTAGTAGTATGGGTAGGCGGGGCGCGGGTCCCTTCCCGGCCGGCCGGGCAATAAATTGGGCGAGTTGCTTTGCCTGCCCATCCTGCGCAGCCCACATGTCCTCCTATCTAAACT
Source organism: Dendrocalamus latiflorus (assembly GCA_017311315.1). Classification (NCBI taxonomy): domain Eukaryota; kingdom Viridiplantae; phylum Streptophyta; class Magnoliopsida; order Poales; family Poaceae; genus Dendrocalamus; species Dendrocalamus latiflorus. The sequence continues at coordinate 3,263,297 of CM029658.1, forward strand.
GTATTTCTAGCTGTAAGACACAAGTCGTCTTAAATGCGTTGCTTTCTTAATAAAGTTTGTTCTTTTTTATATTGCCCTGATATATAATGTTTTTCAGTTTTTTTAATTGAATGCCTTATCTAAAAAGACTTACTTTCTTAATATGGTTCTTTTCTTTTTTTTATGTTGTCCTCATATATAATGTTTTCCTATTTTTCTTTAATTGAGCTCATTTGAGCTGAAAAAAGTGGTTTATGGCTGAAATTACACTGTAACTGATAGTGGTTTATTTGGTGTGATTAAATTTTAAAATATAAAAAATAGGCCAGCCTATCACGGACAATAGAAAACGAATACGGGAAAAAAGAACCGACAAAAAAGCTCAGAAAAATGCAAAACAAACAAAAAGATAAAATTTAGGAATAATAAAAAATAAGCCTGAAACCGAAATGAGCGGGACCTGAATGCCTTATCAAAAAAGACACAAGTTGCCTTAAATCCGAAAATAGCAGGGCAAGTTCTTTCAACCTCTATGACCATACTCCAAATGGCTTCGATTTCTACTAGAATCTGCTTGAAACATGTTGTCTTCTTAATTTCAACCTTTTGTTTTTTTGCTATTTTTTTTCTTATTTTTTATACTGTTCGTTATGATATAATAGTTTTTTTAATTAAATGACTTAAAAGAACTAATAGTAGTTACATCATATTATCAGACAAAAACCATTCATCACGCCTCAAGCCAGCCGATTGGAGCGGTCCTAAATTACCGGTCGATCGCACGAGGACCTATTGTCAATCCCCGGTGCTGTATAACTCACTGACGGACGCGCCGAAATCTAACGTCGTCTCGAAGCTCAAAAGGCAGAGACTAGTACGGTACGGACGCATGGAACGACGACGCCAGCTAGTCGGAGAAGGGCGACCTTTTCATGCATGAATGCAAGGTCAGTACTAACTAGTAACTAAGCAGCATGTAAGGCATCATGCATGGTAGTATATGGTACTACGTAGTAAAGCATGTAAGGCATCATGCATGGTAGTATATGGTACTACGTAGTAGGTAGTTTCTTCACTTTCATGTGCTTTCTTTCTAGACGTACGTACAGTACATCCGTGCCAAAAGTAAAACCGTACCGGCCGAGCCACTCCCGATCGGGTGGGCGCGTAGTACGTACGGCGGCCACTGATGGGTTAAGAAGATGTTGTTGACATCTAATCGATGGGACGGGTCGGCACGGCACGTCGAGTCGGACTTGTTTGATCGACCGAGTCACTGTTGACGACGCCATATACTGTCACGTATGTTCTTTGTCTTCTGCTTTAAAAAGTCCAAGCCAATATAAACATCCGAGGTGCTGAAAGTGTTTTTAATTTTTCTCTAGGGATAAGATAAAAGTTACAGACACATCAAGCACCCTACTTCTCTCATATCCGTTTTATGCATGTATATCTCTTTCACTTTTTTCACCGTATCACCACTCATTCTAAAAACTAATTTTTCAGATACTACTATTTATTTTCATGAATAAACATTAATTATAACTAAAAGATGTAAGTCACAGCTAATGTGAAATGCCTAGGTACTAGCTGCATGCGCAGCTGGCTGGCTGGCCCCGTCGTACTTTGGGTTAGGGGGTCACTTATATGATGTAACCAAGATCAACATGGTGTGTAGATCGTAGGATAACAGCGTCGTTGGTGCGTCCAAAGTAGCCCGTACCAGCTCATGTCGTTTACTACGCCTTCCAGTTACGAGCACAGAGCACTTCGAACATGCACGCACAAGTTTTTGGCCAAAAACGTCGTGTCGAATGCTGGAATCTCGCACCTTCGAGTTACTCTGAAATTACTATGTTCTAAATAGGCTGCAAGAATTAAGTAAAGATCCCTTGATCTGGAATTCCTTCGGAGAGATCCAAACCCGCCGTATAGCTAGAACCTATATACAATCAGACATGCATGAGCCGTGCCTTATTTACGACACAATTTCCCAGGGATTGGTCACAGTCTCAGACAGTCTTCCCGTTCATACAAGGCAGCTCACGTAACAAGGAACTGTCTTTTGTTGGTAAGTGTCAAAAGAAGCGTTTTTTGTTGACTGCCCCATTACACGGTTCACATTCAGAAGAAAAGAACTCTCTCTGGCCTTGTTTAGGAGGTCTATTTCTGATCAAGATCTATGTGCATGGTTCGAGAATTTTATCCGCATGGATACCGATTAGGAATAGGCTTTCGAAACGAAACCTCAATATCCATGTACAGTGTTTCTTTGCTCATATGTAGTTAATTAGCACCTAAAGATATCCTGCAACAAACTGTGCTCCCCCGTATACACAAATATCAATGCTTTCAGTATCGACAGTTTGACGCCTGAGTATGCAGCTAGCATCGAGGCAGTAGTTCGCATGAGTATCGCCAATCTTTCACAGGTTGAATTTGCACCTCCCAAAAAGAACAAAAAGGTTAACAGAAAAAGGCTACTGACAGTCATATGGACCCATCGCAATCAATCACGAGGCTCAGTTCGATATACCAGCTGTTGGAGCGTTCAGTTGTGCTTGCTTCCCAGAGGTCATGCAGACAAACATGAAGGGAAAACAGTTACCAAAAGTACTGTATTTTGACAATCTTAACATGTTGGTTCAGACAGCATCTGTCCTGTTTTGTACTTGATCCTTGGCATACGTATCTAGCATAGTTTACTAGTTCAATTGGTATAAGATCGACGTGCGTTTAGATCGATATCTACGTATCAATAGCATGCGTTTAATCTCCAAAGAAGAAGCATGTGTTAGCTACTACTTAGCTGTGCCTACAAATTAACTGTACAGTGGGCTGACGAGTTGCATTATATTCTTCACGTGGACCTGTTCCCAAACCTACAACCGTCATCTATGATCTCTGTCCCTAAACTTCCGACGTTGTCTGTACACTACACCCTTTACTATATGTCGAAAGCCATCCATGATCCATGTAGAAAACAACATATCCTATCCCCAAGATGGAAGGAAAAAACCATTGTTCTCTTATGATCTGTGCATAAGCAGTCCAACACATTTCTGCCATTGATACGTACTACGTGGCAATTGAACACACTACAGAGACTAATAGGCAGAAATTAACCGTCCAGTCCAGGAGGAGAGCAGAGCTTGCTGATGCTTGCAAAGTTGCAACCCGACGTACACATAAGCTAGCCCATCCGGCATGGCAGAATCGGCAAGTCGGCAACGCATCAGGAGCGCAGCGTTAGCAAACAGCAAATCGGCGTGGATCTTTTCCAGGCAATAACAGTACAAGTTAGGAGCACCGGATATGCTCTTACTGCTAGTAGTAGTATGCAACGACCAATTCGATCGGAAAGCTGCCTGAAACTGGACATTTATACGCCATCTAGACGGCAGACAAGCACGAATATACTCGAATAGCACTGCCAAAAATTTTAATATGGAATATACTCGAATCCAATAAAGCACCATCGAGGCTTGATCTGACGGCTATGGAATAAGAGGATTACTACCTGAGACCAGCTTAGAAAAATCCTGAGACGGAGGTAGCCCCGTCTGTGTAGCTCCATTTACTTGACTGATGCTGGTAACTCAGATCCTGCAAATTAACACTTGTGACATTTGGGGCAGATGATTGTTGTCTGATTAGACCATCGTGAATCAAAGCAATGTTCAAATCTCATGCAAGCAAGGAATAGACACAGAGAAAGAACATGCATTCATATCTAAAAAAGGTTCTCACAGGTTCAACTCTTCGTTATCAGCAGTATATTCTGTTGTAAGTAACACAGTTTTAGCATTAATTTAGCCATAATTCCAGAATTGATAGTTACTAGCCTCATAGGCGCGGCGGCACGCCGCGCCAGCCACCGTGTGTACCGAAGTAAAAGAGGCGAAAATTCGTAGCTAAAGGAAAGCGTAGTTTTTTTTTTAAAAAAAGCGAGGGGCTCTTCGCAACAAAAGGAGACCAGAGGGGTTTTTTCGTAAAAATCAGGGGTTGTTTTGAAAGAACCGAGGGCTTGTACGTAATTTCGGAAACTGCGGATCATTATCAACGAAAAATAAATATACGCAGGGTCTTTTTTGAAAGATCCAGGGACCTTTTTGCGATAACAGAGGACCTTTACGTAATTTCGGGAAAACGCAGGGGCTTTTTCGCAAAAAAATGGCACCCGACCGTACGAGAATTTGGCTGCCACGCGCCGGACGGAGCGCGCGCAGGGGCGACGTGGGAGCTCTCTCCGCGCGAGCATTCCGCGGGGAGTAATAGGGGTATGATACCAAGCTTATATGAAATATATGATTCCGAACAAAGAATAATGACAAGAGCAATAAATAAAATTACCGTATGATAATAATGTAATCTCAAGTCATATATACATAACCAAAATTATATCAACTAGAGAAAGTGATTGACAATACTCAATTTACATATTGGTTAAATTGATATTTAAGTTTTATTGCTCTCAGATATCAGCTGTAGTACTTATATTGGAACAAGGCCACCTCAACACAAAGGCTTTAATTTGCTAATGGTATGATAGTAATACCACAAATAATACTTTACGCTGATTGTTTTTTCTTATAAATACTTTGTATTTATTTAATATAACACAGCAGCAGCCTGTCCTTCTGTCTTCTCTAAAAAAAGATATGGAACTGTTCTACATACTAGATAATTAATTGACGAGATAACTAAAAAATACTTGATAAACAGCTAACATGAGATAATGAGTAAGTGTTGAAAATTAACAATGGAAGTTAAGAGACAGCAAGCTAATTATCACAATTCAATTAATTGTTCTATAATAGTGGTAATAAATCAAAGACTGCTAGCTGAAACAAGAGAGATCATTGGCAACAACAGTTCAATACCTAGAACAACTCAATTACTGTCACACTATTTGAACACAGCCTAATTCTCATCGAGCAATCACAAGCTCTCCATTAATCATATCAATTCCCCTAATACTAGTGTTTAATCAACTGAAAAGAACAGATATGAATCTACACTAGTATGGCACAATTTGATAGATTATTCATTATGCAACGCAGGCATCAGACAACTCACAACCAAAATAGCACTCAAAGCTATCTAGAAGAAACTCGTCTAGGCACGTCGAGGATGACACCGACTCAGAAAACCTATCGCTGCCAAATGTACATATGACATAGACAAATGTACTGTGTAAAAACATTGTTTGGGGCTTTTTTAGGCTCCAGTTTTTATTTTTAGCTATAATTTATTAGCCTAATATATAATAATTGCAAGAAAGTTGAAGCCAAGAAACGACCAAAAAGCTAAAAGGAGCGGGCCAAATTCCTTCAACCTCTGGCACTTAGTTTGGCTTAAATAAATTGGCTTATGACTTATTTTGCATTGTAGTTGTTGGTAGCTCCATTTACTTGACTGCTGCTGGTAACTCCAAGATCCTGCAAATTAACACTTGTGACATTTGGCGCAGACGATTGTTGTCTGATTAGACCATCATGTGAATCGAAGCAATGTTCAAATCTCATGCAAGCAAGGAATAGACACGGAGAAAGAACATGCATTCATATCTAAAAAAGCTTCTCACAGGTTCAACTGTTCCTTATCAGCAGTATATTCTGTTGTAAGTAACGCAGTTTTAGCATTAATTTAGCCATAATTCTAGAATTGATAGTTATATCAAGCTTATATGAGATATATGATTCCGAGTAAAAAATAATGACAAGAGCAATAAATAAAATTACCGCATAATAATAATGTAATCTCAAGTCATACATAACCAAAATTATATCAACTAAAGTGATTGACAATACTCAATTTACATATTGGTTAAATTGACATGACCCTTAACAATATTTACCTGTGAATCATGCCCTTAAATAATATATTTGTTAGAGATATATGTATAGTTTGTTATTCCCCATTGTTATGAGGGGTTCTTTGCATATTTACCACCTGTACTTTGTGTATATATACCGGCCCATTGGCCTCATATGAATACAAGCGCTATTCATAACATGGTATCAGAGCCAAAACTAGGGTTTTGGTTTACCTAGGGTTCCGCGCCCACGTGCCGCCTCCGGCCTCCCATCCTTGGCGACGCTTGAGAGATCCCATCTCCCCGCTTCGCCTCCCCGGTCGCCGTCGGCCTCCCTGCGCAGTCCCCGCGCCTCCCCGTGCCGCCGCCGGTCTCCCTGCGCGCCTCCGCCTCCGCTCCGGGCCGCTGTCGTCGCCTTCCGCCCGCCGCCGCTCGGGATCTCGGAGTCGTGCCGACGCTCGGGAGTCGCGCGCCGCCGCTCGGTCGTCGCCCGCCGCCGGCGCTCCCGCTCCGGCCGCCGCCTCCAGCGCCGGGCCGCCGCCTCCGCTCCGGTCGCCGCCTCCCGCGCCAGGCCGCCGCCTCCGCTTCGGCCGCCGCCTCCCGCTCCGGCCGCCGCCTCCCGCGCCGGGACGCCACCGCCGCCGCAGGGCCGTCTCCCGCTCCCACTCCTGTTCTAGGGTTAGGGTTGGGTTCGGCTCGGTCGGTTTTGTAAAACCGACCGGAAAGAAAAAAAAGCAAAAAAAAAGCAAAAAAAAAACGTCGTTCTAACCGCCGCGCCGTCCAGCGCCGCCTGTTAGACTTCGTTGCCTTGGTCGCCACGCCGTCCAGCGCCGCCTACCAATGGGCACCGTTGCTCTCCCTCGCTGCCCGGTGATTTTTGATGGTGTTAATTACACCGATTTTGTGTCTCACATGCGCATTCACATGCGTGGTCTTCGTCTCTGGGGCGTCCTCTCTGGCGATGTCACCTGCCCGCCTTGCCCTATTCCTCCGACGGAGCCTACGCCTGTTGCATTGCCTCCGACAGCCGATAAGGCTGCTGCTGATGATAAAGCTGCCTCTGCCTACCAGGAGGCTCTGGATTCCTACAAGGATCGTCTGACCGTCTACACTCAGTGGTACGATGACGACGCTCGGGCTGCTGCTATCTTCATCGCCAGTGTCCAGCCTCAGTTTTCTTCTGAGGTTGTGGGACTCCCTTCGGCTTTTCAGATGTGGACTCATCTTCGTCAGCGCTACGAGCCCTCTGGTGATGCCCTGTACCTGTCCGTGGTCCGCCAGGAGCACTCTCTTCAGCAGGGTGATGCTACTGTTGACGCCTTTTACGCTCAGAGTTCTGCTGTCTGGCGTCAGTTGGACTCACTTCGCACTGCTGGTTGTCGTACCTGTCCGTGCTGCCTGGAGGTACGTGCTGATCTGCAGTTTCAGCGGGTTTATGAGTTCCTTACTCGCCTTCGTCCTGAGTTCGAGCAAAGGCGTGCCCAGCTCCTTGCACGCCACCCTCGTGTCACTCTCCTGGAGGCTCTTACCGAGATACGCGCAGAGGAGACTCGTTTGAGTGGTGCTGGTCTGATGCCACTCCCCTCTGTGCTCGCCGCTCGTCCGCCTGCTACACTGCCTCCTCCAGCGGCTACCACAGGTGGTGGTGGCCGTCCTCAGTCTGGAGGTGGCCGTCCTCACTGTTCCTACTGCGACAAGGATGGCCACACTGAGTCCCAGTGCTACAAGAAGAAGCGGCATCTTTCACGCCGTTCTTCTACTGGCACTAGTGCTTCTACGACGACGTCTGTCTCGACTTCTTCAGCAGCTTCTCTCACCGAGCAGGAGATAGCCAGACTTCGACGCCTACTTGCCGCTTCAGGTTCTCCCTCGACAGGTTTTGCAGGATCTGCTACTGACTCTTCAGGCACTGAGAGACCACCTCCTACACAGTCAGGTACCTCCCCGTGGATTCTTGATTCTGGAGCATCTTTTCACATGACTCCTGATTCTTCCACTCTGTCTTCTATTACACCTCTTGCTTCTCCTGTCAGTGTTCTTACTGCTGATGGTACATCTCTTTCTGTCTCTGGTCGAGGATCTCTTAGCAACTCATCTTTTCATGTTCCTTCTGTTGCTCATGTTCCTCGCCTTACCTTGCAGCTTCTTTCTGCTGAGCAGATTACTGACCTTGGTTATCGAGTTATTCTCGAATCTGACTCTTGTTGTGTTCAGGACTGCCACACGGGAGCTCTGGTTGGTTCTGGCCCTCGGCGCCGTGACTCACAGCGTCTCTGGGAGCTTGACTGGCTTCATCTTCCTTCCGCTGCCACCACCGCCGCCAGTCTCTCCGCTTCTGCCACTTCGTCTACCGGCTCTTTCCAGCAGTGGCATCACCGTCTTGGCCATCTGTGTGGATCTCGCCTGTCGTCCTTAGTTCGTCGTGGTCTTCTGGGGTCTGTCTTAGGAGACGTGTCTTTAGATTGTCAGGGCTGTAAGTTAGGTAAACAGATTCAGCTTCCTTATTCTCATAGTGAGACTGTGTCTCAGCGTCCTTTTGATCTTGTTCATTCAGATGTTTGGGGTCCGGCTCCCTTCGTTTCGAAAGGGGGTCATCGTTACTATATTATTTTTATAGATGATTTCTCTCGCCACACTTGGATATATTTCATGTCTTCTCGTAGTGAGGCCTTGCCTATCTATAAACAATTTGCCAAGATGACACACACACAGTTCTCCACTCCTATTCGTGTTTTTCGTGCTGATTCTGCTGGCGAGTTCCTCTCCCGTCACCTGCGCAGCTTCCTTGCTGAGCAGGGCACTCTCGCTCAGTTTTCTTGTCCTGGTGCTCATGCTCAGAATGGTGTCGCTGAGCGCAAGCATCGTCACCTCCTTGAGACGGCTCGTGCTCTGATGATCGCCGCCTCTATTCCACCTCACTTTTGGGCCGAGGCTGTTTCTACTGCCACCTATCTCGTCAACATTCAGCCCTCTTCTGCTCTTAAGGGTGCGATCCCTGTTGAGCGTCTCTGTGGTCTTCTTCCTGACTACTCTGCCCTTCATCTGTTTGGCTGCGTTTGCTATGTTCTCCTTGCCCCTCGAGAACGTACCAAACTGACCGCTCAGTCTGTTGAGTGTGTCTTTCTGGGGTACAGTGCCGAGCACAAGGGCTATCGGTGCTGGGATCCTGTTGGTCGTCGGATACGGGTTTCTCGGGATGTGACTTTCGACGAGTCTCGTCCATTCTACCCACGTCCTGCCTCTCCTTCGGCTTCCTCTGTGGAGTCTCTGTCTTTCTTGACCTTTCCAGATACTCCTATATCTGTTTTGCCCTCGTCCACCTGTCCTACTGAGTCTCCACATATTCCCCCTGTGGCCTCTCCGCCGTTGTCGCCGCCTGTGTCGTCTCCTACGACTCCCCAGGCTCCTCCCACTATCGTCTACACTCGTCGACCTCGTATTGAGGATCTTCCAGATGAGTCATCTTTTTCTGATGTTCCATCTTCTTCTGATGCTCCATCTTCCCCTGATGGGTCATCTTCCCCTCGCTACGCTCTCCGCGATCGCCAGTCGATTCGGCCTCCTGCCCGTTTTGCCTGTGCTGGCGCAGCTACTCGTGAGCCTGTCTCCTACCGGGATGCTGTTACTCACCCTGAGTGGCAGCTTGCCATGGCCGAGAAGATTGCTGCCCTCGAGCGTACTGGTACTTGGGATCTTGTTCCTTTTCCATCCCATTCTCATCCCATCACATGTAAGTGGGTCTATAAGATTAAGACTCGCTCTGATGGCTCTCTTGAGCGCTATAAGGCGCGTCTTGTTGCTCGTGGTTTCCAGCAGCAGCATGGTGTTGACTACGACGAGACTTTTGCTCCTGTGGCCCACATGACCACTGTTCGCACTCTTCTTTCGGTGGCGTCTGTTCGCCACTGGTCTGTTTCTCAGCTTGATGTCAAGAATGCCTTTCTTAATGGCGAGTTGCGTGAGGAGGTCTACATGCATCCGCCACCTGGGTATTCTGTTCCTGAGGGCATGGTCTGTCGCCTTCGTCGCTCTCTCTATGGCCTTAAGCAAGCCCCCCGTGCTTGGTTTGAGCGCTTCTCCTCTGTGGTTACTGGTGCTGGATTTTCAGCTAGTGATCATGATCCTGCGCTCTTTGTCCACACTTCGTCTCGTGGTCGGACTCTTCTTCTCCTGTGTGTTGATGATATGATCATTACGGGAGATGATTCTGAGTACATTGCCTTTGTTAAGGCTCGTCTTAGTGAGCAGTTCCTTATGTCGGATCTTGGTCCTCTTCGTTATTTCCTTGGGATTGAGGTTACTTCCACTCCAGATGGTTTCTTTATGTCCCAAGAGAAATATATTCAGGATCTTCTTGATCGCGCCTCTCTCACTGATCAGCGTACTGTTGAGACTCCCATGGAGCTCAATGTTCACCTCCGACTCTCTGATGGCGAGCTTCTTTCTGATCCGACTCGCTATCGTCATCTTGTTGGGAGTCTTGTCTACCTTGCTGTTACTCGTCCAGATATCACTTATCCAGTTCATATTCTGAGTCAGTTTGTTTCAGCCCCCACTCAGGTTCACTACAGCCACCTTCTTCGAGTTCTGCGATACCTTCGTGGGACTATCTCTCGCCGTCTCTTCTTTCCACGTTCCAGCTCGTTACAGCTTCAGGCCTATTCGGATGCTACTTGGGCCAGCGATCCCTCTGATCGCCGGTCTATCTCTGCTTACTGTGTTTTTCTTGGTGGTTCTCTTATTGCCTGGAAGACGAAGAAACAGACTGCAGTGTCCCGTTCGAGTGCAGAGGCTGAGTTGCGAGCTATGGCTCTCTTGACAGCAGAGATTACTTGGCTACGGTGGTTACTTGAGGATTTTGGTGTTTCTGTCACTACACCGACCCCTCTCTTGTCAGACAGTACAGGTGCTATCAGTATTGCTCGTGATCCTGTGAAGCATGAGCTCACCAAGCACATTGGAGTTGATGCTTCTTTCATGAGGACTTGTGTGCATGATCAGGTGATTACTCTTCAGTATGTGCCTTCAGAGCTTCAGATAGCGGATTTCTTCACGAAGGCCCAGACTCGAGCACAGCACAGCTTCTTCCTCTCCAAACTCAGTGTTGTTGATCCACCATGAGTTTGAGGGGGGGTGTTAGAGATATATGTATAGTTTGTTATTCCCCATTGTTATGAGGGGTTCTTTGCATATTTACCACCTGTACTTTGTGTATATATACCGGCCCATTGGCCTCATATGAATACAAGCGCTATTCATAACAATATTGATGTATAGCAAGTCAATTACTAAGTCTGAAAAATTTTGTTGTTAGCATTCATGAGGAATCAGGATGTCAGCCCTTCTAAGGGAAAAGTGTGAGAACACAGTTATCTATAATTGTTCAGCAACATGCTAAACTGTGTGTGCCTTTGATAATTGATACTCTTCTTCCCTCTTCTTTTAATAGGATGTAGCAAATTTGAGTAGTGAGCACTTAGCTGTTATGTTTAATTGTAATGTATAGGAATAAGAATAATTAGTGGCTTCTCAATGTGCTTAAACTTTTTAAATCAGACATCCATGGCTGCTGTATATATGAAGAGGAAGCTACCATTCTAAGTCTATCATGTTACTGCATCAAGATAACCAATTGGAATACTATATCAGACTAGATGGTATAGTGTCCCCTAAATTCATAAAAGAATATAGTTGATCATATTTATAACTCAGTCTCAGACCGCTTTTGGATACAAATGCATATGCCAAGTTCAAAATATTTCAAGGGATGAATTAGGAGGGTCAAAACTTGCTTAGTCATTTACCTGCAGCTGCTGCAGCACGCGGCCAAATAGTTTGTTCAATATCTGATGCATCAATTTGCTCACCCCACATGCAAACCTCACCACCAATGGCCAAGCGTTGCTGTTCTGGGTTGTCGATACCTTTCAGGGGTTCATTCATGTAAAATCCTTCCCATGTGGCATTCTAGTGATCTAGGTACCACTCATCCTGGTTGCTTACTATGCATCTCAGCCCTGCAGCAACCACTTCTGGTGCTACATCCCCACTTCTGGTGGGGAGCGCCACCTTCTCCGCAGGGGGCGGATCTACAGTAGTTCATAGGTGTTCAGCTGAACACATAAATTTTTTAACAACAAATCTAGTATATATGAGATATAATACATATATACATACATATATGTTTAATTGGGTCAAAATTAGTAATTTCAGCCCCCAGTCCGTCACTATTCAGTCGGCCCGACGCTCGCGCTTGCGTGTAGCCCAGCCGGCCAGCCCATTTACGCTACGCGATACGTGGATACAATGATAGAAAATTAGAAACCGAGCGGCGAGTGCCTGAGCCAACAGTCCGTAACCCTAGCCGACAACAGCGCGACCTCTTGTAACCATATAGGAAGCCTCTTTTCTACTCCCGGGTGTAATTACACCCTATGTTGTATCTCACAATGTAGGGAGTATCTCGTGTAACGGAGGGTATGTACATGTAGTATACGAGTATTTAAGACCATATAGGTGGTATGAACAATTTTTCAGAGGTGGTATGTATATTTTTTTGACATACTCCTTTTTATGTGCGTATATGAAGGTATTTATAAAATACGGTAAAAATTATGGACTCCCTTGCAATTTTTTCGTATGGTTTACATTGGAGTATCTTATAATTAGTATATGAGTATACCTAAAGTGATAAAGGAGTATTTCAAGTTTATTTAGGTGGTATATTAGAGGTGGGTGTAATTACACCCGGGAGTAAAAAATATTTTTCCTATATATATACATCTAGTCTACATGTACATATATAGGAAAAGAGTGGGATTCCTCGAGTAAGGAAAAGAGTACAATAACAATACATGTACATACTAACTATAACAACATGTGTATATAGTATCTACTCATCAATGTCTAGGTCGTTCACGCGTTCGAGGTCATCATACGCCTGTACGATTTCAGGATCCTCTAGTTGATGTTGTTGCCGCTCTTTGGCTAATTCCCAGTCTTTGGTGCATGTGATTGCCTCCACCATCCTGGGCGTAAGGGATGATCTTCTCTCTTTGATTATTCTCCCTACCGTGTTGAACATCGCTTCTAAAGAGATGGTAGACATTGGCACCAGGAGAACATCCCGTGTGAAAATGTGACAGCACAGGAAATATCCGCTTGTTGTTCTTCCACCACTCAAGCAAGTATATCTTGCCTCCACCAGTAAGATCAGGATCAATATTTACAAAATCATGCTCCAAGTAGTGGTTCAACTCCGAGACAGAATTCCACTTGGAGGCCGCCTAAGACTGAGAAGATGAAAAAGTAGACTTGCCCTTTAGCTTCTTCTATAAGTGTGATGTCAAGCTTGTCTTTCCTTGTTGCATTTGCTGTAAGGCCTCCAATTTTCTGCTGCTGCCAAACTTATTATGATACATACGGAAAAAACGAAAAAAAAACTCCTCTTTGACATGTGCGAAAGATTCCAAATAATCAAGACTTCCCTCCATGCCAACCTGTAAACATGCCAACTTTTTTGTAGGATCGAAAATGATAGCAAAGCAATACAAGTGTAAAATAGAACCAAAATATTTAATAAATTATTCCTCCATTGCTATGATGGCATGGCCTAAAAGGGGATCCTCCCTAGATTTGGCAATTTTGTCTGCAATTAACTAAATATAACTAAGCAAGGGGTAGGATAATAAATACTAAATAGAACATTTGTTGCTTTATAAAAAGGTATTAAAACTCTCAAAAATGACTAGCAATCTGCTAATCTGAATTAGTAACTACCAATTCATTATTTTGAGAGTTAGCATTGATAAAAACGGATATAACATATTCGTATCTTTGTATCTTCTTTAATATAATATATGTTGAGTTCCACCTCACCTTCATGTTAAGACCAAATTTTCTTGGCTCTTTCCCATTGGCACGCAGGTGTTCGCAAATCTGGCTACCACTTGTAGGGAACTTATTAGATAACGAATGGCATCACAAATATTGTTCAAATATGGACCATACCATCTTGAACAACAAGATTCAAGAAGTGGCATACACATCTCTGGTGGAGGACATAACCACCAATATATGTTTGCAATCTTGGGGTGAGGATGTTCATAGCCGTTGTGTTTGCCGATGCGTCATCAGGTACGTGTAGTATACGCTCGGCAATGGCCTCTCCCGTGTGCGATTCAGTTATTACTTTAAATCCTATGGCTCTCTTGTTTAGTTTATAATTATCGTCTAATTAATGGGTTACAACACTAAGTTAGGCACTTCTCTGGTGTGATGATGTCCAAATATCTGAAGTTATGGCAAAAAAACTGATATTGTTGAAATAGTTCTTTCAGCTCTACCAGTTCTTTTTGATACATCCGTAAAATATCAGATATAGTAGTTCTCCTACTAACATGTTGGTATTGTAGACAAAAGTCGCGTTGGATCATTCTTTCGAATGTGCAACTTTCACCCATCCTAATCGGTTGATCTTCTGAAACAATATATCTAGCAATTTTCTCACAGGCGAAAAGCGGGTCATATATCCAAGTACTTACAAAGCCATTGGCCTCGAAGTTTATCTGCGTTTGTACTCCTCCTCCTCCGCCTCGGCCCTGTGCCGCCATCTTGCGTAAGCATGGTTTGTAGTACCGGTTCAAGTGCCCTATCCCTACAGCTGTACGAGCAGTTAATTTAGCATTGCAATAATTACATGTTGCAGTCTCTACCGTTTCGCCGTCTCGGATTTCCTGGCTCCAGATCATGTGCTTCCAGCAATTCGCCTGTCGTCCAGACCCGCCAATGTTGGCATCCGTGGATGGGGGAGAGAATTCTTAAGTCCCCGTTGGCTCCGGACCACCCTGATACTCCTCGTAGCCCTCCGTACTGTTCATATGACGGTCATCCATGCCATAGTCTCCCATACTTGGTGAGAGCCGACGAGCATCAACGGGAGGACTAGGGGAGCAACAATGAGAGCTTACACTAAGGCGCCTGCTGCCCTTTTCTTGCTACGACTCCTCTGCATACCGCTCGGGAGCTCTTTGGTGCTCCGGCTCCTAGGTAGCATATTGTATGGATGGTGAATAAATATGAAGTATAGAGAGTTGTTGAAGAAATGAGAGATTGAATGTTTGTGAAGTAATGAGAGAAGAGAAGAATGTTTGTGAAGTAATGAGAGAAGAGAAGTAAATTTATAAGCATTGGACTTCTGAACGTTACTCATTTAAAGATCCGAACGTTGTGCTCGAACCTTAGGTGCACCTTTCTACGCTATGTGCTCAATTTTATTATCCAGTTTTACTTTTCTCAATGTTACTCTCCATAGCTATCCAAATGGGCCCGGCCTACGCGGGCCGCACCACGGCCCAGTACTGTAGACCCAGCTCATTAACGGCACAGCACGGAGGTGTAACGGGTCGTGCCGGCACGGCTCGCCAGACCGGGTCGTGCCTGGGCCGACGGTGCGGCGCGGTGGGCCGGCACGGCCTGCCCAACGATCCTAAACGGGTTGTGCCGGCACGGCCCAGCCCGGCTAAATATAGTCGTTTTTCGACTGTTGGGGGGTAAAAAATCCGAAAAAATATGAAATTTTTTCTATAAATAGGGGGCACCCGGCCTCCATTTTTCACACCTCAAACCTCGCTCTCATCTCTCTGTTTAGCTGTGAAAATTCTGGAAGTGTTTGCGCAAATTTGGTAAAATTAGTGAGAAATTCGGGCAAAATTCCAAAAATTAAAAAATCTTCAAAAAATTTTGTGAGAGCTGTAAAGGAGGTAGTAGTGCTGTCTTATTTTAATTTTTTGTTATTATTTGTTGGTTTAAAAATTAATAGTAAGTTAATCGTTCTTTACTATTTCAATTTGCAGTTGATTCAGTGGAGAACTACGATTTTTTAACTCTCCGAATTCGGTCTTTTGGCAGAGGATATGCGATCGTTTCAACAAGCATATCCATCCACGGAAGGTCCACATGTACAACAAACTGGAGCGGCAGAAGAAACGACGGCTCCGGTGGCGTAGGGTCCAATCAATCCATCTTCTGCTGGCTCAACAAGTGCATCCACAACCCAAAGCATGGGTGCAAAAAGAACAAGAGCTAGTGCATCAGGAGTTTTAAATGATTTCGACAAGAAGTTCAAGACCGACGATGATGGGAATTCGGTGAGGTATGTTGTTTGTGAAATTTGTGGTAATGAATTGACTGCAAAATCTTCAGGTGGGACGGGTCATCTACAACGACATGCTGCAAGCTGCAAAAGAAGGAAAGGAATACAAATGCGCTAGACACAGCTGCAATATAACCTCGACGGCTCGATACGTATGTGGGAGTACAACCCAGAGGTAGCCCGGGAATCTCTTTGTAGATTAATTGTTTATCAAGATTTACCTTTAAATTTTGGTGAATCTGATGTTTTTCAAAAATATATTAGGACTGCTCATAACCCTCAATTTAGTGTTGTATCTAGGTAAACAACAACTATAGATTTAATTAAATATTATAACAATTATCGTGAAAAATTGAAAGAAATGTTTCATACATGTACATTTTCTATTTCTTTAACATCAGACATATGGAGTGGTAGGGCTAGAGAGGATTATATTAGTGTTGTTGCGCATTATGTTAATGATGACTGGGTAATGGAAAAAGAATTATAGGATTTAAATTAATTAATGTTTTACATAGTGCTGAAAATATTGCATAAAGTATTATTAAAGTTGTAGAAGATTTTGGCCTCATGGATAAAATTTTTTCTATACCTCTATATAATACAGCTGCAAACACTAAGTCTATGGAATTCTTACTCATTTGTTTAATACTTATGCATAATCTTTCTTACTGCATCAACGTTGTACTTGTCATATTATTAATCTTATTGTTAAATCTGGTTTAAAAAGATTAAATGCTTGTATTGATTCTTTTAGGGATGCAATTTCATTTATTAATTGTTCTAACCAACGAATAGCCGCATATAAGAGTTTTTGCGTAGCAATGAACGTTTGTCCTAGAAAATTTGGTTTAGACATGCCTGTTAGATGAAACTCTACTTATCTTATGCTTAAACATATATTGTCATATAAGAGCACCTTATATGTTCCTTCACACCCAAAGTCATCAATCTCGTAGCTTCTCCAGTAGAACCCAAGTTAGCGACCCTGAACTTACTGAGGACGATTGGGTTGTTGGTGAAAAAATATTTTCCTTTTTAGAACTTTTTCATAAAGCTACACTGTCTTTCTGAAGTATACTACCCTATATCTCCTCTAATTGTTCATAACATTCTTGAAATTGCCACTCACCTAAAGGTTTTTTAAAATGATTCTATACTACGGAATGCTGTAGTTGCTATGAAAACTAAGTTTTTAAAATATTAGAGGAAAATTCCTATTTTATATGCATTCACCTTTATTTTGGATCATGAGGCCAAACTCCAAGGATTTATAAATGTTTTACAACTTTTAAGTGATGCTACCGGTTTAGACTATTGTACATATTATACATTAGTTAAGGATAAATTATATGAGGTATATGATAAATATGAAAATAAGTTTGGGTCTGTGCGTTTGGAAAGACCCCCCGTAGTCCCTAGCACCTCTAGGGGAACTATGCAATGGGGCAAGATTTTTGGTTCTTCGTCTAGAGATTCTCGTGCAGGTGCAGGTACACATCAGTCGGGAGGAGGAAGGCGATAAAGCACTGGAGACCTATCAAGCTATCTCAACAGTGATAGCTTCAGCTTCGAGTAGGAGTTGAACATCCTCTCATGGTGGCAAACCCAGAAGGTATCATATCCAGTGCTATCCATATTAGCGTGGGATGTGTTGACTGTTCCTGTCTCTATAGTCTCCTCAGAGTCAGCATTCAGTCTATCTGGAAGAATAATCGAGGAGCGACGAACAAGTCTCTCCAACAAGTTGGTCGAAGTCTTTCTGACCGTCAAAGACTTGGAACAAGCTGAATCAAGACTCCAACATACTACAGATAATAGAGATTTAGAATTTTTTTTGAGAATTTATATCTAGATAGTAATGAATATGATTTTCAATATTTTTCTTCACATGTAGTCACTAAAGAGCTTTATAGGCTGTACTGGTTTTCTCAAGTTGAGTTTTTACTTGGTAAAGTTTTTAATGAGTCAGCCATCCTATGTAATTTAATAAGTTAATAAAGCTCATTATATCATTGAAAATATTTATTTTCATGATTAACAATGTCTACAATTTTCTATAATTTTTCTAATTTTTTTCTTAATTTTCTACATTTTTTTAATTTTTTTTCTCTTTTTTTCAGCTTAACGAGCTGGCCGGGCCGACACAACCCGTTAAGCCTTAATTGTGCCCGGACCGGCATGACACGACATTGAGCTGTGCCTAGGCTCACACCGCGGCTCACGGACCGACACAGCACGAACTATTTATTAAACGAGCCTTAATGACCGTGCCTAAATGGATCGTATCGTGGCCGGGCCCGTATCATGCCGTGCCGATCCAGCACGGTCCATTGGCCACCTATGTTACCCCCCAACTTTATACCCTTGAATCTTAGGGCCTGTTTGGGACTGCTCTGCTCCAGTTTTTCCAGCTCTACTCCACCAACTCCACCATGGAGCAGCTCCACTGTGGAGTTCCTGGAGCAGATGGTCCTGTTTGGCACGCAGCTAGCTCTAGCTCCAGGAATGTGAGGTTTCTCTGAGAAAGGTCCAATATGCCCCTGAATGATGTTTGGTGTATGTTTTGATGTCTGCGGAGCATATGTAACTGAATTTTTTTGTTGCCAATTGAAATATGATGTAAAATATTATAATCGCAATTAATTTATTCGAGAAAACCAAAAACCAAATATTTTGGTCAAATAATTCCATCCTTTTGTCCCATAAATTGCAACGTGCATAATAGATAATTAACAAAGTCCATCATTCGAATACAAATAATTATCCATAGATAACTAGAGAGTAGTTTAAACCAAAATGACTACGAATGCAAGTGTTCCGATACATAATTCTAGCTCCATGCTAGAGAAATAGTGGTTGCCAACTCATCACGGAATGCATCAAAAACTCCATTCTCAAGTCAATACAAGCAATTTTACATACAACTCACTTTAACAAATAACAAACCTTGTAACAGAAAATAATTTATGCACATCACTGATACATCCAGGCTATGACTTCAATTTTTCACAAGTTTTTTTATTTACACCAAGCACAAATAGCAGACAGGTTATGGCACTTTTTGTCTACATGGTCTTCTCGTGTAACTCAGGATCACCCACAATCTGATATAAAGAACAATGATGATACCGTGGCAACCTTGCATCTTTAATTACAAACAACAGAATACATATGATGCCTAAGTGCAAGATCACAACAGAACCTTTGAAATTTGATGGCTAAGTATAAGATCACAATTTGAATTTAGCAACAACAGACGGTGCCAACAACTTAAATTTAATTTTGTCGAACTTAGGATCTCTGCAATTGACAAAAAAGAAGATTAGATGGGCAATAACCTACAATGACCAACCAATGGCAATCAACTACTAGGTGGGCACGAAATAAAAATGAAGTTCCGAAAGGATTCAATAAATTTTACAACCACCTCCTATATTTGCCTCTTTTACAACCAACTCCTACAATCAATTACAGATCCAACTCAGTATGAGTGCACATACCTCTGTCTAAAGAGGTATTACAAATCACTCTGAACTACTATCAAGTATGAATACGGGAATAATATATACAATTGCAGTAGTCCTAGAAAAGAAATGGCACCTTACAATGAACCAACCAATGGTTAAGTGGCCAACTGGCAATGCGTATCATTTCCATTAAAACCCATGAGCAATAACTGATATGATCACTTGATCAAATGACAAAACATTCCTATTGTTTACAAAAGATCATTGTATTGACTCTCACTTGAGCAAGAAGGTTAACAAATTATTTAGGGAAAATTATCTCATGTTGTCTGCAATAGCATTCTAACAAAAGGGTTTGGGCCAAGCAATTATACAAGAATTAAGCATGGCAATAAATGCTATATTAGCATATTCTTGATGAACAACCAGGAATATCATTCATTCATTAATCCAACATCAATCAATATGATTCATTCAACAAACAACCCGGAAGGCGTGGATGACGAAGGGAGGCAGCACAACCAAGGGGATGGCCTCGATGGCGAGGGGAGGCGGCACTACCCGGGGGAGATATGGATGGCGCAGATGGGGGGCGGCGGAGAGGGCGTCGCGGGTGGGGGGCGGAGGAGAGGCGGCGCGCGGGGTGGGGGGCGGCGGAGAGGGCGTCGCGGGTGGGGGCGGAGGAGAGGCGGCACGCGGGTGAGGGGCGGAGGAGAGGAGCGTCGCGGGTGGGGGGCGGCGGAGAGGAGCGGCGCCGGTCGGGGGCGGAGGAGAGGAGCGGCGCGGGTGGGTGGGGAGGAGGGAGTGGCGCGGGTCTGGGTGGGGAGGAGGGAGCCGCGCAGGTGGGTGGGCAGGAGAGGAAAAGAAATCGAATCGGTACGGAGAAAAAGTAATGGCAGTGGTGGGTAATTTTCTCCCAACTCCATGAGGAGATACAAAACTTCAGTTTCTGGAGTACCCCTTGAGGAGCTCCAGAAAAATGTGGAGTAGGCCTTCAACTCCACCTTTTTCTTGGAGCAGAGTTCTTAGACCCTGTTTGGATCCCATGGTCTAAAGTTTAGTTGTCTAAAGTTTTGGACTAAACTTTAGTTGGCTAAACTTTAGCCACTAAACTTTAGTCGAAGATCCTGTTTGGATCATGTACTAATGGATATGACTAAAGTTTCAAAGAGACCATACTACCTCTCCTCGTTTCGTGCGTCAGCCATTAAATGAGAGGTGAGAGACTAACATGCATGGGTAAACACGTCTTTGTGCCTAAAAACCCAAAACTTTAGACCATTTTAGTTCACTTTGGTGGACTAATGGTCTAAAGTGTTTTTTAAGGGTTAGCTAAAGTTTAGGTCTAACTTTAGACCACCTGTTTGGAGACTTTAGATCTAAACTTTAGTGACTAAACTTTAGATGGAGGGATCCAAACAGAGCCTTAGAGTTGAACCTATTTGGCTAGATAAGTTTAAAGCAGAGTTGAAAAAGCTGGAGCGGAGAAGTCCTAAACATGCCCTTACTCCAGGCTACCTCTCCGTCCACGCTGCTTCCGCTGATCCGCTCGGCCGCTCCCTCTCTCTCTCTCTCTCACGCAGTCACGCCTCACGCGCAGCGGCGCAGGCCCCCTCCCCCTCTGCGCCCTGCGCCTCTGCCCCTCCCTTCCCAGTCCGGCGCGGCGCCCCTCCCCCTCGGCCCCCTCCTCCCCCGGCCTCCCTCCCCCACCCCGCCCCGGCCGCCCCCTCCTCCCCCGGCGGCCCGCCCGGCCTCTCTCCCCTCCCTTCCCCGGCGCCACCCTCCTCCAGTCCTCCCCCAGCGGCCCGGCCTCCCTCCCCTCCCCCTTCCCCCTACACCGACGCGACAGCGCCCCCCTCCTCTCCTGGCCTCCCTGCCCCCTCCCCCAACCCGGCGCGGCGGCGCCCCCTCCCCCGACGGCCCGGCCTCCCTCCTCTCTCCTCCCCCACCCCAGTGCAACGGCGCCCCCTCCTCTCCCGGCCTCCCTCCCCTCCCCCCACCCAGGCGCTGCCCATCCCCTCCCTTAGCCGAGGTGGGTGGCAGGGCGGCGCGGTACGGATGCATGTTAATCATCGTGCCCTCCATAAAACCGACGTCAAAACGGTAGGCTCTGATCAAGCCCCAAATCCAAATGGCCACGCCTTTCCATCCCCTCCGTCTCATCCGCCTCCGTCGGACCATCTGGACCGATGCTGTTCGTCCTGACCCACCACCACCGCTCTCCATGCACGCCCTCAACGCCCGGCTGAGACAACTGGTCCAGTCGGACCAGCTCCTCGACGCACTTAGCTTGTTTGACAAAATGCCGCACCGCGACGAGGTCTCCTACGCCACCCTCCTCGCGGGCCATGCCGCCGAGGGCGACTTCGCTGGCGCAATGGCGCTCTTCTCTCGCCTCCGAGCATCCTCTCCACCGCTCGCGGCCGCTGACCCTTTCGTCCTCAGCCTCGCGTTCAAGGCCTGCGCCGCCACGGCCGATACCAGGTTCCTCCCGCATGCTGCGTCCCTGCACACCTTCGCTGTCAAATCCTCTGCCGTCTCCTCCGTCTTCGTCTCCACGGCCCTGGCTGACGTCTACGCCAAGGCCGGCTGCCTCGACATGGCGCTCAATGTGTTCGACGAAATGCCGTACAAGAACGTGGTCTCTTGGACCACGCTCATTGCCTCTCTGACGCGGGCCGGCCGTCGCCACGACGCGCTCCGTCGCTTCTCCGAGATGCGCGCCTCTGTCGTGCCCTGCGACTCACACGCCTACGCGGCCGCGCTCACGGCGTGCGCCGACGCCGGGCTGCTTTTGCGCGGGCGCGAGGTGCACGCGCTCTGCGCCAAGCTTGGCCTCGACGCCACGCCCTACGTCGCCAACACGCTCGCTACGCTGTATGCGCGCTACGGCGATGTCGAACGCTCGCTAGCGGCGGTCAGCCGCATGGGCTCGCGTGACGTTGCTGCGTGGACGACAGTGATTGCCTCCTACATGCAGACTGGTCGTGCGAAGGAGGCCATTGAGGCGTTTGTCCGAATGCTCCATGAGTCATCAAATGCGGCATCACCCAACGAGTACACATTCGCTGCAGTTATTGCTGCGTGTGCAGATATTGCATGTGTATTTCTCGGAGAGCAATTGCATGCGCAAGCTGCACGCAGAGGGTTCGCCGGTGTCCGTTCAGTGGCGAATTCACTTGTCACGCTGTACACGCGCGCAGCCGGCCGTCTCTCGGCAGCGGATGCTATGTTCAAGGAGAGTGTTGTGAAGGATGTTGTCTCTTGGAGCGCTATTATATCAGGCTACGCGCAGGAAGGCCTCATTCAGGAGGCATTTGCTCTATTCACAGAAATGCGGCATCACAGCAGCTGTCCTCGTCCGAATGAGTTTACTCTTGCCAGTCTCCTGAGTGTGTGTGCAACTTTTGCGGCATTGGATGCTGGAAGCCAGCTCCATGCACTTGCTGTCGCTTCTGGCCTTGAACACCATGCAATGATCAGGAGTGCTCTCGTTGACATGTATGGAAAGAGTGGCAGCATGTCAGATGCCGACGTTGTATTTGCTTGTCGCAAGAAGGATGATGTGGTTTCATGGACTGCGATGATCATTGGGTATGCCGAGCATGGCCACAGCAAAAAGGCACTTGAACTCTTTGAGGAAATGTGCCGCTTCGGGCTAAGACCGGACCATGTTGCGTTCATTGGTGTGCTCAGTGCTTGCTGTCATGCTGGGGAAGTCGAGCTTGGATTGAGATACCTAAGTGCAATGAGCAAAATCTATGGACTGGAGCCTGCAAAGGAGCACTATGGTTGTGTGGTGGATTTGTTGGGCAGAGCTGGTAGAATAAATGAGGCTGAGGAGTTGATTGAAAATATGGCTGCCAATGAACGAGATGGTGTTGTTTGGACATCTTTGCTTAGGGCGTGCGCAGCTCGAGGGGAAGAGAAAACCGGAAAGAAAGCTGCAGAGAGGGCAATGGAGGCTGAGCCATGGGGTGCAGGCGCACATGTGGCAATGGCAAATCTCTATGCCATCAAGGGACAATGGCGTGAGGCAGCGCAAGAACGGCATATTATAAAGCAGAAAGGGGTTGTAAAAGGGGCAGGGTGGTCATCAATCACAGTTGGAGGGGAGGACAGGGGAATCGGGGTGTTTGTTGCAGGTGACCGGACACATCCCCAGGACAATGCGATATGCGGAATGCTTGAGTTGGTGTATTATGGAGCTGGAATGGCTCGCTATGTACCTCATCAGTTGAATTTAGAATCTGAAGTGGAGTTGACGGTAACAGTTAACTGAGTAATTTCGAAAGAAGCCTTGGCTGCAAAGGAAAATTTCGGAGGGGTCATTGCCAACCCATTGCAAGACAACATAGCTTAGGAAGGTCTGGTCATCTCATATCACTTCTGCTGCTGTGTTGACTTACTGATTTAAATTGTTCTTCAGTGCACTACTGCTCCCCTGATCTTGTTACAGCTCTAAATAAGATGGCTGCAGCAGTCAGCAGATCTGTATGAGGCAAGAAGGACAGGAGGTGGACTCTACATCTTACAATGAGTGAATTTCAACCTACAATGTTAGCTGGTAAGTGAATATAATTCCCTTTATTTCATATAATACATTTAACACCAAAATACTCTGTCCGTGTATAGCTCGAACGAAAGCAACCATTATATAAATCAAATAGGCAGTGAGGAAATACCAGTTATGCACCACGGTTCTACGGTCCAACTTGTCTCACAAAAGCAACCATTATATAAATCAAATAGGCAGTGAGGAAATACCAGTTATGCACCACGGTTCTGCGGTCCAACTTGTCTCCAAAGTTGTTAAATGTATTGCCAGGGTGGGTACATATTGTTCATGTCCTTGGCAACTTCTACTTTCCCTGTTAATTATTTTAGCATATGGATCGGAGGGGTAAGTGTTTGTTGATTCACAAAAGAGGTTGAAGGGGCTAATCTAGTAGTTTACTTTTGAGGGTTTGGAGGTGAGTGACGTAATGAAGGTTTCCTGGTGAAATTAGTAGTGCCTTAAATATCCTATTGTGTCACTGGGAAGCTTATGTCTGGTTATGTCAACCAGAAGAAATTTAGTGGGGACACTCCATACAGGTAATTTTTTTAGTACTTCTGCCCTATGGAATTTCCCATTCCTACAAAGATCCATTGTTGCTGGTGGTAAGGACCTCTCTTTTGTGTTAGCTGTGTGTTTAGGATGTTCATATAGTTGATGAATGCTGCTCTATCTCACACAATTTGTTATATCTTATAGGTTCATCTAGAGAACACGGCTTGTGAATGGATGATCCAATCATTAATGCATAGATGTACTGAATATAAATTGTTTATTTGTTCAGTATTTCTAGTCTGCTGCTGAGTGATGCTTGCTAACATTCTTAATGTTCTCTTATGCAGCTTGATGTTTGGTCCAGATATCTGTGGGACTCAAACAAAGAAGCTCCTTATACTTTCTTATCAAGGACAGAACTACCCTATCAAGAAAGATCTACAATGTGAAACAGACAAGTTAACACATGTTTACACGTTCATTCTTAGGCCTGATGCATCTTATAGTCTTCTTCTTGATAACTGTGAAAGAGAATCCGGGAGCATGTACACTGACTGGGACATCCTCCCTCCTCGTAAAATTAAGGATGTTCATGCCAAAAAGGTTGGAGCTTTCTATTTTCATAATTGGAGCTGTATTATAACAAGAAATTACAATGTGAGAATCATCTAACATATATGCCTTTTGCAGCCTAAGGATTGGGACGACAGAGAATATATTGAGGATCCCGATGAAGTAAAGCCAGAGGTTTGTGTTGCCATACTTCCCTTTGTGAATCGATAAATTTTATCGCACGACACATTGTTTTGTAACTTTTCATCTGCATTGGCCAGGGCTATGACTCTATTCCGAAAGAGATTCCTGATCCAAAAGATAAAAAGGTATGCAAGTTCTAACATTAGTAAAACTTACCACACCAACCAATAAGCCATTACATTCACATTTCATACTACGAATGGTTTTGGTTTATTTGATCATGCATCACTCAGTGCTAACTTATGTATTTATTAATTATCATGAAGACTGACCAATTCAGCTGCATGGTTAGCTCTACCTATTTGAGGTTGTTGCAACACTGCTTTCTTTACAAACATTCTAGTCGCCTCATGTAAGATGCTGGCGTCAATGCATATCCTAGCATAACTAAAGAACATTCTTGCAATGAAGATCTCTGAATAAATAAAGACAACACATGATGACAAATATGCATCTTCTGTTCTAAATCAGCCTGACACATGGGACGATGATGATGACGGCATATGGAAGCCTAGAATGATACCAAATCCAGCATATAAGGGACCATGGAAGCGCAAGGTTTGTTTTCTTTCTTTTTCTTTTTCTTTTACTTTTGGCAATCAATCCTTCATGGCATTTCATTTCTTTGGTAATGTTCACATTCTCACATGCTTCTGCCTACAGAAAATTAAGAATCCTAACTACAAGGGTAAATGGAAGATCCCATGGATTGATAATCCAGGTAAGCAAATAATTCTACTAATTGTATACGGCACAGTGTGTACTGAGTCATGTCTTCTGTACTAAGTTACTAACATGCACATTTAGTCTGCAAACCTTATTTTGAACTGGACCTCACTTTGAAAATCAGCTTATACTATGACTGTGTTTTAACATGCAAATGTGTGTGTTGAAAATAAGCAAATAATACAATTAGTTTCATACGACACAGTGTGTACTCAGTTATGTCTTCTATTGTCAGGGGTGTGGGCCTTGGGGGCCCAAGGCCTAGTCAGTTTATTATTAGAAATTAGAGATTAGATTCTATTTGAGTTAGAGATTAGTTTCCCTTGTTAGAGAAATAATTAGAGATATGATATGAGTTTCCATATTATTAGAGA
The DNA here is from genome assembly GCA_017311315.1 of Dendrocalamus latiflorus. NCBI lineage: Eukaryota > Viridiplantae > Streptophyta > Magnoliopsida > Poales > Poaceae > Dendrocalamus > Dendrocalamus latiflorus. Next base: position 3,289,626 of record CM029658.1, read on the forward strand.
TAGGATTGGAATTAGATTCGATCTGTTAGGGGGAGCCCATCTATATAAGGGGGCTACCGCATGCCATTGGATTCAAGCAGAGTAATATCAAAGTCTCTCTTCGTCTAAATCTCTAGTCTCTCTCCCTCTCGTTCTACGCCGACGTCATCCGGCCATCTTCTTGGTAGTGTTTACCCCGGTTCATGACATCTATACTAACATGTGTTACTCGCTGGACTCTTGCTCTTGGTGATAGCAAGATCCTAACTCTCATGGAGAGGATGACACTAGGAGATGGGGCAATTTTCTTCTTGTTTATTGCTCACACAATGCCATGCCAACCTGAGGGGTTGGAGATACATACTTATAGGCTGAGAACCAGCCAAGCATATGCTAAGATGCTATCCTAGATGCTGTCCTAAAGCGGTCAATATGCTGTCCTAAAGCAGATGCTGTCCTAAAAGCAGATGCTGTCCTAAAAGCAGATGCTGTCCTAAAAGGAGATGCTGTCCTAAAAGCAGATGCTGTTCTAAAAGCAGATGCTGTCCTAAAAGGAGATGCTGTCCTAAAAGGAGATGCTGTCCTAAAGCAAAAGCAGATGCTGTCCTAAAAGCAGATGCTGTCCTAAAAGCAGATGCTGTTCTAAAAGCAGATGCTGTCCTAAAAGGAGATGCTGTCCTAAAAGGAGATGCTGTCCTAAAGCAAAAGCAGATGCTGTCCTAAAAGCAGATGCTGTCCTAAAAGCAGTCAAAAGACAAAAACTACCACAGCCCCACAAAGACCACAGTACAGAGACTTATTCAGCATTCTCCCCCTAAGTCTTGTGCGTCGTCTTGTGGGAGGGTTGAACCATCCTGATCTTGGAGCAGAGCTCAAGGAACTTGATCCTTCCAAGAGGCTTGGTGAGCAAATCCGCAAGCTGATCCGTGGTGTTGATGTAGCTTGCCTTGATGCTTCCTTCATCCAAGCAGCCTCGGATGAAATGGTACTTCACCCGGATGTGCTTGCTCCGTTCATGAAAAACGGGGTTCTTTGCCAGGGCTAGGGCGGACTTGCTGTCCACCCTGAGCTCCACTGCTTCAGTGTCCCCGCCGAGGAGATCACCAAGCAGTCGAGCGAGCCAGAGGGCCTGAGTCGAAGCGGTGGAAGCCGCTATGTACTCGGCCTCACAGCTGGACAGGGCCACCACCTGCTGCTTGACTGACTGCCAGCTAACGAGGCACTTGCCGAGGAAGAAGAGAATCCCGCTTGTGCTCTTGCTGGTGTCGATGTCGCCTGCGTGGTCGCTGTCGCTGTACCCGATGAAGTGCGCCGCGCCGGGACACCTCGGGTAGTGCAAGCCGTAGTCGGAGGTGCCCGCAACGTAGCGGAGGATCCTCTTCACGGCCTGCTGATGCTCCGTCGTCGGTCGCTGCATGAACCGACTGACGTAGCCGACGGCGAATGCCAAATCTGGACGCGTGTGGACGAGGTAGCGAAGGCTGCCCACGATGCGCCGGTACTGCGTCGCGTCCACCTCCTCCGCCGTGCTGTCGCGGCTTAGCTTCAACCTTTCCTCCATTGGAGTGTGGGCTGGGTTGCAGTCGGTGAGCCCGCCCAGCTCGACGGTGCGCTTGGCGTAGGCGGTCTGACGAAGGGAGATACCGGAGCTGTCCTGGTGGACCTCTATCCCCAGGTAGAAGGAGAGGAGCCCCAGGTCGCTCATCTGGAAGACGGTCTTCATCTCCGCCTTGAACGCCTCGACCTCGGCCTCCTTGGAGCCGGTGATCACCAGGTCGTCGACGTAGACGCCCACCAGCAGGGCGTTGCCGCCTTTGCCCCGCCGGTAGACCGCAGCCTCGTGTGCGCTCTGCTGGAACCCCATTTGCTTGAGGGTGGAGTCCAGCTTAGCATTCCAGGCTCGTGGTGCCTGCCGCAAGCCGTAGAGGGCCTTGCGCAGGCGGAGAACCTTGCCCTCCTTGCCGGGGATGACGAATCCCGGCGGTTGGCGGACGTAGACCTCCTCCTTCAAATCGCCGTTGAGGAAGGCGGACTTGACGTCCATGTGATGGACGCGCCAATCCTCCTGGGCTGCAAGTGCGAGGAGAAGACGAACGGACTCCATGCGCGCGACGGGTGCGAAGGCGTCATCGAAGTCGACCCCCTCCTGCTGCACGAAGCCTCGTGCCACCAAGCGAGCCTTGTGCTTGACGATGGTGCCGGCTTCATCCCGCTTCAGCTTGAACACCCACTTAAGGGTGATCGCGCGGTGACCGGCAGGAAGATCCGCCAGCTCCCACGTCCGGTTCCGCTCGACGGCGTCCATCTCCTGCTGCATCGCGGCACGCCATGCCTCGTCTCTCTCCGCCTCGGCGAAGGAACGGGGCTCGCCGTCGTCCTGTGCGAGGTGCAACTCCGCCTCGAAGTCGCGCTGCGCCAGTCCAGGGACCGGCTGCTCGCCGAGGAGGTCGTCCACGGTACGGTAGCGCAGAGTCTCGCCGTCGTGGTAGGCGTCGACGCGATCCTCGTCGTGAGACAGTGGAGTAGCGAACTCCACCGTGCGCTGCTCGTCGTGGACCGAAGCTGTTGGGGCCGATCCCGATGGTGTGGCCGCCGGTGCAGGAGAGTGGTGAGCCGGTGGTGAAGAGTGGGGCGTAGCCGGTGCCGAAAGTGGTGGAGCACTCGCCGGAGCTGGTGGCGAGCAAGGTGTCGAGGTGGACGAGCTCGGTGAAGACGAGCTGCTAGCTCCCCCGGCTCTCTCGAAGTGGACGTAGTCGACAACAAAGTCCCTGAGAGTCGAAGTCGAACCGTCGTCCACCGCCTTGTCCCACGTCCAGCCTCGCCCTTCGTCGAACACAGCGTCACGCGAGATGCGGACGCGCTGTGTGACAGGGTCGAGGATGCGGTAGGCCTTCGAGCCCTCCGCGTAGCCGATGAACACTCCCGGAGTGCTCCTGTCGTCAAGCTTGCCGATGTGGCCAAGCTCCTTGGCGAACGCGAGGGAGCCGAAGACCCGCAAGTGGGAGACCGCCGGCTTGCGCCCATGCCAAGCCTCGTACGGCGTCCTGCCGTCGAGCGCCTTGGTAGGCGAGCGGTTGAGGATGTAGACGGCCGTCACCACCGCTTCTCCCCAGAAGACAGCCGGCATCCCCCTCTGCTTGAGGAGGGCCCGAGCCATCCCCACAACCGTCTGGTTGCGCCGCTCGACGACGCCGTTCTGCTGCGGGCTGTACGGCGCGGAGTAGTGGCGCTGAATGCCCTCATCAGCGCAGTACGACGCGAATTCAGCCGCCGTGAATTCGCCGCCGTTGTCTGTGCGCAGCACGCGCAGCTTGCGGCCGCACTCTGCCTCCGCAACAGCCTGCGTGCGCCTGATGGCGTCCGCAGCCTCTCCCTTGCTGCCGAGGACCATCACCCACATGTAGCGGGAGAGGTCGTCGACGAGCAGCAGGAAGTAGCGTCGTCCTCCTGGTGTGGCCGGTGTCACCGGGCCACACAAGTCCCCGTGCACGAGCTCGAGCCTCTCCTTGGCTCGGAAACTCGCCTGCTGGGGAAAGGGGAGTCGCCTCTGCTTTGTCAACACGCAGACGTCGCAGAGCTGCTCCACATGGTCAAGGCACGGCAGGCCTCGCACCATTTCCGTGGCACTGAGCCGCTTCAGGGCCTCGAAGTGGAGGTGCCCAAAGCGCTCGTGCCACTGCCACGCCTCGTCGTCCCGACGAGCAGCGAGACAGATGGGTTGTGCCACCTGCACGTGAAGAGTGTAGAGTCGATTTGCGCCTCTGGTTACCTTGGCAAGAAGGCGGCGTCGAAGATCCCAAATCCGCAGCACCCCGTGCTCGATCTCGACACGCGAGCCGTTCTCATCCAGCTGTCCCAAGCTGATGATGGAGTTCCGCAGATCGGGGATGTAGTAGACGCCGGTGAGCAACCGGTGCTCGCCAGTCTTGGCGACGAAGACGACAGAGCCGACGCCCTTGATCTCCACGGCGGAGGCATCGCCGAACTTGACGGTGCCTCGAACGCCTGAGTCGAGCTCGGAGAAGAACTCCCGCCGCCCGGTCATGTGGTGGGTGGCGCCGGTGTCGAGGCACCACCCGTCGGTCTTGTCATTGACGGGACTGTCGCCGAGGAGGGCGTGTGCTTTTGGCTCGTCAAGATGGAGGAGAGCCACTGCGGCCGGTGCCGCTGGAGGTAGTTCGATGCTCGCATGAGCAATGAACAGGACCGGCTGCTCCTCCTCCGCTTGTGCGACGTGGGCCTGGCCGCGTCGTGGTTGTCGACACTCCCTGGCCCAATGACCAAGCTTGCCACAGTTGTGGCAAGAGTCGTCTCGTGCCGGCTTTTGCTTGCCAGCATCGCCGCCCTGGGCGCCTCCTCGCGCCCCTGCCTGGGCGTCTTTGCGTGGCTTGCCGCGCTTGCCATGCTTGCGGCCGCCTGTCGTGGAAGAAGGCTCCCCCTTCTTCCTGTCACCTTGGCCGGCAGCCCACTGCTCCCGAGTGAGGAGGAGCTTCCCGCCAATGGTGACGGGTCCCGAGAGGCTCTGTGGCTCATCGATGTCGACGACCTTGAGGCGACCCAACGCCTCCTCGATGGTCATCGTGGAAAGGTCCAGCAGAGACCCGATCGAGCGAGCCATCTGCTTGTACTTCTCGGGGACACAGCGGAAGAGCTTCTCCACAGCTCTCTCCTCGTTGTAGGTGTCGTCACCGAACTGCACCAACTTCTGCAGCAGAGTGTTGAGACGGAGAGCAAAGTCATCAATGTCTTCACCTGGCTTGAAGGCCAGGCTCTCCCACTCCGTGCGTAGTGCCTGCAATGTAGACTTGCGGGCGCGGTCGCTGCCGATGCGTGCTGCAGCGATGGCGTCCCAAGCCTCTTTGGCAGTCCGCTTGTTGGTAAGCGAGAACTGCATCTCGGGCGGGACTGCAGCGATGAGAGCATCCAGCGCCCGTCGATCCTGGTCGTAGTCGACGTCGCCGTACCAGACTGCATCCCACATATGCCGCACCTGGAGCTTTACCCTCATCACCGCAGCCCACTCGACGTAGTTGGTCTTGGTGAGGGTAGGCCACCCGCCGCCGGAGCCGACGTCCCTGACGACAGCCTGGTACTCGTGGTGACCACGGTACCGAACCGGGGAGAGAGAGCCGCGTTGCCTGTGAGGGCCGCGCTCTCCGTCGACCCGTACGCCGCCGCCGTGCATGCCTCCTCCAGGAGCGCCACCGCCGTGTGCGCCTCCTTCAGGAGCGCCGCCGGCGCGTCCGCGCCTGTCTGGGCTGCCGCCGCGCTCGTGGGCGTGCGCGGCTGCCCATTGCGCCGTTCGCCCTTGCGCTGCCTCCCTCTCCAGCAGCTGAGGGTCCGCGTCGGCGCTGTCATCAACAGAGCCGGAGCTGCTGTTGCTGCCGCGCAGAGCCTTGACCTCTGCTGCTGCCGCACGCGCTGCATCTGCCGCCGCCGCTGCTTCCACCTCCGCCCTGGCTGCTGCCAGCTCCGCCGCTGCCAGCCTTGACGCCCTTTCCGCCGCCGCAGCGGTCTCTGCCGCCGCTCGCTCGCGCTGCTCTGCCGCGACGAGCTCGGCCGTCTGCTGACGCCGCATGCTCGAGGCGACCGAGCGCTGAGACTGCCCTGCGGACATGGTGCGCTACTGGGGGGCTGTTGCGTGGAGAGAGGGCTGCTTCTGACGAGCTGCTGCCCGTCTCCGGAGAGGAGTGAGCGGGGACAGCCGGAGCTGCTGCTGCTACCGGCTGGGGCTGCTGCGAGGCCGGAGAAGGAGATGAGCAGGAGATGCTCAAGCTACAGGATACTAAGGCTCTGATACCACTTGTTACTCGCTGGACTCTTGCTCTTGGTGATAGCAAGATCCTAACTCTCATGGAGAGGATGACACTAGGAGATGGGGCAATTTTCTTCTTGTTTATTGCTCACACAATGCCATGCCAACCTGAGGGGTTGGAGATACATACTTATAGGCTGAGAACCAGCCAAGCATATGCTAAGATGCTATCCTAGATGCTGTCCTAAAGCGGTCAATATGCTGTCCTAAAGCAGATGCTGTCCTAAAAGCAGATGCTGTCCTAAAAGCAGATGCTGTCCTAAAAGGAGATGCTGTCCTAAAAGCAGATGCTGTTCTAAAAGCAGATGCTGTCCTAAAAGGAGATGCTGTCCTAAAAGGAGATGCTGTCCTAAAGCAAAAGCAGATGCTGTCCTAAAAGCAGATGCTGTCCTAAAAGCAGATGCTGTTCTAAAAGCAGATGCTGTCCTAAAAGGAGATGCTGTCCTAAAAGGAGATGCTGTCCTAAAGCAAAAGCAGATGCTGTCCTAAAAGCAGATGCTGTCCTAAAAGCAGTCAAAAGACAAAAACTACCACAGCCCCACAAAGACCACAGTACAGAGACTTATTCAGCAACATGCACATTTAGTCTGCTGTTGCATTCGAGTATTCCACACCTTATTTTTAAGTGGACATCACTTTGAAAATCAGCCTTGTGCTATAATTTGTACCACTTTTGCAGAGTTTGAGGATGATCCTTATCTATATGTACTGAAACCTTTGAAGTTTATTGGAATTGAAGTTTGGCAGGTACATTACACAGTGTTTTCAAAGATGCATGCTTCAACATAATCCTATTTTGTTCTGAATGATATGTAGACTTACAACTCACTTATATGCAGGTGAAAGCAGGTTCAGTTTTTGACAACATTCTGATATGTGATGACCCGGAATATGCAAGAAAGGTTGCGGAGGAAACATGGGGTGCAGATAAGGAGGTAACAAATCTTTACCAAATTGATCTGCAGTACCCATCTCTTGAAAACACTGTCTTAGTTTTCCCTCTATTGCAGGCTGAAAAGGAGGCTTTTGAAGAAGTTGAAAAAGAGAGAAAAGCTAGAGAAGATAAGGTTAAAATGAGAGCATTGTCAATAATCTATTTTAAGTTGTCTGAGTTACTTTTATGTTGATCATCATTTGATGTCTAAGGCAAAAGACTATCGCTGTTAAAGAAGTTAACTATAACTGCTTGTGTACAGGAAGCTCAACAGGCAAGGGTGGAAGGAGAACGACGGAGGAGAGAGAGGGGTGATCGGCACCGTAGCAGGGATCATTACAAGGACAGATACAAAGGAGTATATTTCTTTTTACTGTCATATAGCTCACATACCTTTTGCTTTCTTCATGAAGCCACCCTTGAGCTCTTAGAAATTAGAAATACCGAGTATCAATTAGGGGGAAGTCTTAGAAACGCGCGCTGTCCCCCACCCTTTGGACAGGCGTCGACGAAGTTGGCTGTGGGACGAAAGTCCGCAAAAGTGCGCTCCGTCCCCCACCCCGCGGATGGCGCCAACGAAGTTGGCAGTGGGACGGGGGGTTGGGATAGTTTGTCACGTCGCCCATCGGGACCTTCGCGCTTACTGTCGAGAGAGTATTGTTGTAAGGATGGCCTAACTCCTCTTGACTGGGTCTTGCAACTGGCCCAATATGTAATAGGCCAAAAAGTATATAATAATGTACCAATATACCCTCATCTTTTGTAATTATTAAGGTGTGGAGGTGAATTTCCCATCCTACCCCCTATCATGTATATAAACCCCCAAGAGGGGTGCAAGATGACCAAGGCCACTCATTTCACACATGAGTGTTCTTCTTCTGTCACTGGCTCTCTCTAGTTAGTCCCCCTCATATACTGTTTGGTCAGTAGTCATAATAGTTGGTGCCGTCCGTGGGGACCACGTGAGAAGCTGCGTAAAAATGCGCTAGAAAGCGACGACAACCAAGTGAAAGAGAAGTATGGCGGCAGCAACCATCAAGTCCAGCACGGGGCGGCCGGTGGTCAGAGGCCCACCACCCCATGGCAGGACGCCCTGGCTCCGATGCCAATATTGCCACGTTCGTTGCAGAAGCCGGTCGCATCAGCACGATCGTCGACCACGATGCCCGTGCCGGTACGACCATCGACCGCGATACCCGCGTCGGCACGACCGTCGACCTCGACGTGCCGTCATCTTGACACTAAGGTGTCGGCCTCCGTGCGCCCTTTGCGTGAGATCTTCGTATGACAGTCGTCCGCCATAGCGCGTCGATCGATACACATGCATGCACTGCACCAAGGCCACTCATGTTACATATGAGTATTCTCTCTCCTGTCATTGGCTCTCTAGTTAGCCCTCTCATATGTTGTTTGGTCAGTAGCCATAACAAGCATAGAAAAAAAACTGAAAAGCACATCACTGAACAAATTCAATTGAAAAAAGAACTTTCTTTACATAGCATCTCATGCTATCCTTCACAAAAGAATACTTTTCCATTTGGAATGAGCAAGCATCTGAAAGTTCGGGTAAAAGAATTCCTTTACACCTGAGATGACTAAAGAAACCCGTAGCTCCAAATTTCAAAACTAAAGAAAAAGAACAGGCCATAGTGTTGAGGGAGGGTTGAAGCATCTAAGCCTCTAAAAGAGTTAAGTGGGCTTATTGGGCCCATACATTTCCGCCGTTCCAGCTCCACGATGCGCGCCAAGCCCGGATCCGACCCGAGATCGCTTTCTATTCCCGTCTCCTCTCTTCTCCACACGAGCCCACATCCCACCCCCGTGAGATTAGAGGGAAATACCAGGAGAAAAATTTCCCACTTTTCCCTGTTTCGCCCCCGAGAAAATCGCTATAATGGGACTCCAAACAACGTGTTTCGCTATAATAGGATTTCTAACGTTGACATCGCTAAAATGACACCCGAAACATTGGCTTCTCGTAATACATGACATTTGGCTAATGTTTCGAAATACCCGAACATTGGAATTAAAAGAGCCAAATGTCATGTATTACGAGAAGCCAATGTTTCGGGTGTCATTTTAGCGATGTCAACGTTAGAAGTCCCATTATAGCGAAACACGTTGTTTGGAGTCCCATTATAGCAATTTTCTCCCTCAAGACCTCCTTCCTCAACAGTAGTGGTGCGTTCCGCGACTTCATATTCTACTTCCCCACGTTCTCTGTGCTTGCGGGAGAGATTACGATACGAAGCTTGTGGTTGCAGATTCGGTTAGGGTGTTGTAGCGTCTATGTGGTAGTTTAGTGGCAAATTTGTCGCTTGGGATGCTCAGTGTTGCAATTGTTGATTTACCGTGAACAGTAGCTATTGCTGGATTGTGGGATTGCTGCCTTTGTTATTTCCTGTTATGCGTCTGTCTTATCTTCCATGATTGGACTAAGTAGCTTGCTATTGTGGACTATTATATAGTGATTTAGTTACGTTTCCCACACATTAGGTACGTGAAGCCCACAAGCTTTTTCCTTCTCTGTTGAGCAAAAATGAGCCTACAACAACTAATTTAGTTGAATCCATCATTTCAAAATTAATTTGACCCTTTGTAAAGAAAATGATAGTTTGTTCGCACTATAGGGTAGAGATGCACCTATGGTAGAGATGCAAATAGTTTTTTTGGGTGAGGTGAAGGTATTGGTAATGCTGTTTCTCATTTTACTTATGCTTGCCAACATCTGCCACAGTAATGGCCACACCTGGTAGAGCCTGTTCTCCCATTTGATCTAGCTTTTACTGAAACATGCTGTACCGTAAACTTAACAAGCAGGACTGACCTCCAATAACACGTTCATCATTTTCACGGCTGTCCGTTGAAACAATTATTTGAATATGAATATACTTTTATGATACTAATTCGAGTTTCCTATATAAACTAAAGTTTATACTGTTAGAGAATGTTCTATTAACTTCTGCTCATGTCTGTCAATGTTCTTAATGGACATGCTCAGACAGTTGTTAAATGGGCATGCAATTTCATTGATGTTGGTAATATCAATCATTATGTTTGCAGTAGAGATCATAGCAAAGTTCAGAACATGGCAATATTGTGATGGACCAACAGCCATGTTGATGGTCTCTAATTTAAGTTTTTCCGCCTGCAGTTTCACTTAGAGTTGTGCAAGTACGCCAATCAGATGTCAACAGATTTAAGTGCAATGGCATACGGGGTAACCTCTTTGATAGACTATCTAGGGTTTTCAAGGCGAGTGATATTGTTTCATCCATTATGACCTTAGCAGAGTTTTGTGTTTATTTAACTAAAAATTCTTGGCTTGCTGGTTTGTCTAGTCCTATTCAAATGCAGTTTTAAGTTCATTTGAAGACCCTGAGAAGATCCTAGATCAAGCAGTTTTGGAGATGAGTGATGATTTAACAAAGATGCGGCAAGCCACTGCACAGGTTTTTTGTGATTACATTTAATCATAAAATTTCATCAATGACAGCGCATGTTCTTTTCTTTATTGTCATAAGAAGGCGTGCGGATGGCGCAGGAAGAAGCGGCCCGCGCCGTGCGGGCTGGGTTGGGATGTCTCATGGGTTGGGTGGGCTCTTTTAGCTGAGGCCATGTGGGTACTAACAGTGTGCGGTCTTCGGCTAGCTTTCTTCTTAAGTTGGGTTTGAGCGGTTTAGATATGTTCGGTTTGGGCCGGTTAGTTGGGCCTGATCCCACTGTTCGGGTCTTCAGGATGATTTTCGCCGATTCTTACTCAAATGTAACTACTAGCTGCATATAAGCGCGGCGCACGCTGCGCTAGCTACCGTATGGACCAAAGTAAAAGGGATGATAATTCGCAGGGAGTTTCATAAAAAAATCAAGGACAAATGTGTAATTTCGGGAGAATCAAAGGGTTTTTTTGAAAAAATTGAGGACTTGTAAGGACCTGTACGTAAGTAAATAAGGACCTATACGTAATTTCGGAAACCCGCCGGGCGCAATCCAAAATTTTTTTTGCAAAGGAAAAACTTGCAGGGACCTTTTCGTGAGGAAAAAGGACCTTTACGCAATTTCCGGAAAACACAGGATATTGCCTCCCCCAACCGTACCGATTTTCGGCGGCCACGCGCCGGCCGCAGCGTGCGGGCGGGCGACATGGCCGCCCTCCCCGCCCGGGAAACCCCCGGAAAATGTAGCTGGTATGATTCCACGCGTAATTCCCCTAAATTTTCTGCAAAATTCCTGTATTGGGCACCAGTGACATATGTTTTTTCTAAACATCTGAGTGATGCAAGTATATTTCAATTTTGTTCTTTTGGACTGCGTCTAATGGTTCTTGTCTGTGTTTTTTTGAGATAACAGTGGGACGGACAATAGAGATGTTGATGCGAATCGTGTATACAGTTTTAGATTTAGAAAACAGTTTAGAGAATCTGTTTCAAGGTATCACTGTATTTATTTGGGCTTTCAAAGAAGACAATCAAAAACACAAAAGAAGAGGGCTTTTGTTTGATTGGTTGCGTGAGGTATGTCACATTATTAGATGAACATGGCTCAACTATACCCCAATTTCCACTTTCTCTCCGGGCCCGACTGAAAAGAAATCTTTACATCTTGCAACTAAACTTGATGGTGGAAACTATTTTTTTTAGAGTCATGGGTGAACGATTTCACCCGTAAAGATTTAAATTATGATGTTCATCTTTGCGTATATGTAAGTAATTGGTAGAAACTTTATGGAATCTTGTATTTATTCCTAGCCTCTGGTAAGAGTGCACATTCGGGTGTATACATGTACTCACATTGATGTGGAATTTTTGGCACCTATAGCACGTTTTAAACATGTATTTACAAAAAACATTAGTATGCACATGAAATTGGCATAAATGTCACTTCACCCGGTTACTGGGCGACAGCACCGTGGAGCTGACATGTGACCGGCGGAGCCCATGGCCGCACGCCTACCACCCGGCCACCGGACAGCGGGTAATTAATACAACTAATTAGCCAATTTAATTACCTACCTTAACTATAGTATTTTGTATTACTTCTTGTTCAAACTTTTAAATATAGCGGCTGAGCTCAAAAAAATTACGAAAATTTATGTTCAGCCTTTCAACACAATGTACTTTTTGTGTAGTTTTTTGATAATTTTATCCGCTCTTAATGTTGTTCAAAAATTAATACGATTATGATATTTGTAGGAGTTGTTACGATAGAAAACGAGCTCCAAAAATTATAAAATTTTATGTGCAGCTATTCGACACAGTCAACCTAATTATCTAATTTTGGAAATTTTATGTGCTCTGAATTTGCCATGTTAACTCATGTTCATTTAATCGTAATTAGCAATATGTGATGCTCATTTAAGTAGCGATTGGGATTATAGGATGCACGGCCACCATGCGGTAGCCATCTTTCGCAGTGTGTGACCTTTGTGTTTCGCACATATGTCTCATTGCTGCTATCCCCCTTTCCCCTGCCTCCTTCGCATATTTGTCACTATGTGCCGTCCCCCTCGCGCGCTCCCTCGTCCACACGTGTTAGTATATCCGTGCCGTCGCCCCCTCCCCCCCACCCCCACCCGCTCCCTCGTCCGCAAATATGGCAATCTTACCATGTTGTCCCGCCTCGCCCGAGGTGCTGCGCGTCGATAACGAGTCCTTAATTTTGGGTGTTAGCGCACCGGGCTCTCTTTTCGCTCAGCCATAAATACGAAGCTCTCACAGTCGCTCATCGCTCACCTCAACTACATTTGGCTTCTCATTCTCACTCTCACTACAGTAACATACCATGACAGACACTAAGGGGCTAGTCTAACCAAGATCACCGACGCAAGACCTTCCCCTTAAAACGAGGGAGGAGTTTAGTCCTAACTACCGCTTGATGCCAAACAATCATATTTTACCGGTATGGCCAAAATACAGACATAGGATGGACACAATCGTGCAAGTTTTGGACGGCCAGTTCGAATGCGGACGATGTTTCTTCTGATACGCACACTCTGGAGTACAATTAGCCAATAATTTTTTATGTTAGTGCTAATAGAGCTTCCATGCTAACCCTCCTTTCTAGCAGATGGCAAAATACAACTTTGTTCACTAGATCGATCTTCCCCATGAATGCCATGTTGTGACATACATCGATGTATTGTGGAATCGAATCTTAGAGTTAGAGGCACAGATTGAGAATCTTAATGAGCAAAATGATGACATCTGCCAACAGATGCAGCGCGAGAGGGGCAACAAGGAAGTCATTATCATAAGAAGTTTTTATGATCCCACATGCTGCTGCGTAACTCTAACTGTACATGTGTGTGCCACTACAATGACGACCAGCCACAACAACGATCAGCCATGTCTGAGGCGTCCCCCTCTGCAACACTCTATGTGAGTAGCGCTAGCCACGTTCTACCAGTAGGCATGCCTGGAGATGCTTGTACCACGGTTCTCTGCTGTTGTACACAGTTATTTTCAATCTCCTAAGCATGTAAGTAAATGGTTGACACGTCGTTGCGGTTGCTATAAATAATCACATGCGATAATACATTATGGATTTAATCATTTAAGTAATCAATTGATTAATTGCCAATTACACCACATAAAATAGTACATCTTGAATTGCTACAAATATGAATTAATTCGATCAATAAAAAAGATACATGAAATCACGACACCGAATGGTGACCAAATGAGCTCGGACTACATGGACATTGTGACATATGTGCAGATAAGGGAGCAGACGAGGGGGGCAGCACGAATAGAGTGAAAAATGTGCGAAAAAGGGAGGGGAAAGGAGGGATGGCATAGACAGAGTGACATATGTTCAGACGAGAGAGCGGATGAGCAGGCGGCACAGACAGAGTGACATTTGTGCAGACGAGGAAGCTTTGTGCAGCTATGCACTGACAAGACCAAACGGGGCAGCTTTGTGCAGCGACGTGATGGTACGCTGGTCCATGAATCGTCTGGTGTGCCCCTGCCTCATGGACGCGAATTTGCCTAAACCGAATTGAACTTGTAAAGCATACGCTGCGTGGGCTTAGCCTATAAGTACTACCCCTTCAACACCATGTTTCGTGCGCCACGGCTAAAACACAACTTTGCTACCATGGAGAAGTAATGGGAGGAGATCACCCGACTAGGAAGGACTGCAGCAGACCGTGACGAACAACGGCCCGTGCTAGGAGGCCACCTCCCACAAATGAAGCCCCCATACCTCTAACCCCAACCCATACCTGAACGTTCCCACTGAGTGTTCACCACAGGACCCGCCCATGGAGGAGACGCCACCTCTCTGCTAATGCAGGGACGCATGCAAGTCCTTCAAGTCCAAGGACCGATTGAGCTTAGGCATGCGTTACTGGGGTTGTGGTAACTATACCTAGGACTATCCCAACCAGCGTTGGGGCACAGCCCGTTACCAACAACCGATAAGGATGGGCTATAATGTATTCTCCTACTAGTTTTCTTGTATTGCACATTCTAACAAGCTCTCCCCTCTTTACGCATTCTTCGGACCCGCTATGTGCGTACTGTAAATGGATTGGCCAGGAGATCCACCCGCACGACCAGTGGCAGCCGCACTGTGAGAAGTGGGACACGTAGATAGCACGTGAGAGGATGGAGGAGCGGCGACGCGCTGAAGATCAAAGCGAACATATCCGGCGGGAGGCGAAAGCTCACCTGGAAGCGTGCAAACACAGGGAGCGCGAGGCTTGCGAGGAGGAGTACGAGAGAAAGCGCGGACTGGCAACCAAGGCCAGTGTGACCAGCGAGGACTACAACGCCGACCTCGCGAGGAAGGAAAAAGGTCATGATCAACACAGTAGTTCAACCCTCTTCATCCACATATGTACCATCCTTGGTTTCTTAGCTTGCATGCAATGTAACCCCCTTATCGAATCAACTATCGTTTTGTTATCGTTACGCCATTTATGTAAAGTTCTTAATGTATGAATTTCCTATTGCATCACAATATTACTTACCTTCGTACTTACAGATCATTATGACCTCAATCGTGCCCACAAAATTCTTCTAAAATTTATCGCACTATAATAACAAACGATGATCACAAAATGTTATTGTGAGTCTAACAGATTTCATATCCTCGAGAATCTATAAAAATCATAAAATGACCAACCTACCATGTCTGCCCTTTTATTTCCAAAAAAAGCTGCAAACAAAACCTATGTGACTTGTCGATGTGTCGCCCACCAGATGAACGAAGGTATATTACTGTAATTTTGAACAAAAAAATTATTTTAAAAAATCGTGTTACGACGCTCCACCCGCATGAGACCTGGGCACACCAATATCAGTCGAGCAAAATTCATAATGCATAAAATTCCTTAAAAAATAGGCAATTAGGATGATTGTGTCAGGAGACAATATATAAAATTTTATAATTTTTGGAACTCGTTTGCTATATATAACAACTCATACAAATATCATAAGCTTATAAATTTTTTTGAGCAACACTAAGAGTGGATAAAATCGTCAAAAAAGAATTGCACAATAAAGTATGGTGTGTCGTAAGACTGCACATAAAATTTCATAATTTTTTGAGCTCATGTGCTATATTCAAAATTTTAAAAAGCCGTAATACAAAATACTAGTTAAGGCATGTAATTAAGGTGGCTGATTAGTTGGCTTAATTACCTATTGTCTGATGGTCGGACGGCAGACAGGGAGTCGCAGGTGGCCGGGAGGCAGGCATGCGGCCACACGGTGGGCCAGGCCCCTGCTGCGGTGCTGCCCAGCCACGAGGATCCGCCGGCCACGTGTCAGCTCCACGGCGCTACCACTTGATAGCTGGACAGTAGAAGCGATATTTCTGTTATTCTCACATATATACTGATATTTTTATAAATATAAGTTTAGAACACGCTAGATATGCCGAGTACTCGATGATGTGTGTGCATCTTCTTGTGATCAAAAGTAAAACTAAACCCGATGACCCACTGGAGTACAATCTTACTCGTGAACCATAAGTTGTTGTATGCGGCAGCCAGGCTAAGCTTTTCGCAGGCAACGGAGAGGAGACCATGGGAAGCTCAGACATCCGTAGCAAAAAAACGCGGCGTTTACGACGGCACTAGTTACGCTAAATAGACTAGATGCAGGGGTGAGGACGGATCAATGCGGATAGATAATGGCTTGTTATATTTATTTTCATGTTTTTTCTAGATGCAGATATAAATATTCCAAATACAAGTATGAATACAAATAATATGTAGTATAAATGCAATGCAAGTACGAATAGAAATAAATATGGTCATAAATATTTCTCCGAACATAAAAATACCTTGAATTGTAGACACAAAATCAATGGAAACACATAGCTAGTTTATTTGATTCGAATATGGATAGATAATGACTCTGTCATATGCAGATACAAATACAAATATCCTGAATATGAGTACAAATATAAATAATGTCAAGTACAAATATGGAGAAAATATGAATCGAAACAAATACAATGACAAATATTTCTCAGAACATGAAAATCCCTTGAATTATATGCATAACTAGTTTATTTGATCGAAACATTCATGAATTTTTCGTATTTTCAGCTAGGGTTCATGTTTATGTTAGTGTATAATAGGATGGGCTAACATAGGGGATATACAATACGGATGTTTGACCCCATAAATCTTCGGACAATCCAGATCCATATTTGTATTACCGGATAGCGAGCTATTGAACCCGTATTCGTTTCTGATAAAAAAAATCTGTATTTATCTTTATCCATTATTATTTGATGAATATTCGAGTCGACAGAATTCGTATTCCAAAGTCAGGATGGATCGGAAGCTATCGAAACTGTTTTCAACCCTAGGTAGATGAATGTGGTGATGACAGGTGCCCAGTGGAAATGATTGGGCCATTGATACATCGTCAGGACACAGCTTTAACAAGCATTGAACTTGTGTGGAGTGTGGGCTGCCTGCACATAATTCATGCTTATTGTGAAGTTGCTGCACTGCCATGTGGAAGCTAGCTGGATTGGCATATTATGCTCCAGCTATGCCTATGAGCTATCAAGCAATCACAAGAAATGAGATGGAAGGCAAAGATGGAATGGAAGCAAGCTTACATAGCTGCAAGCTCACTCACATGCTGGCGAGAGGAGACGTCGGGAGAGCGCCATGTGGAAGCTAGTAGAAACGTGATTGGGTTATTGGGTCAATTGGCACTCTTCTTTTGTCTGAAGACAGTGTCAATCGATAGGCCTTTTAGTACTTTCGTGCCAAATGCTGAGGTGAAAGAAAGTGAGAAGTCAATGTCCGTACGGTTGGATTTGTTAGGGCTGGATTGGCACATTATGCTACAGCTATGCCTATGAGCTATCAAGCATGCCCAAGCAATGAGATGAAAGGCAAGATGGACTGGCAGCTAGGGGTGTAAAGTGCACGCGGACTGTTCACATATCCACGTAACCCGTTCAGTAAAAAGCACTACGGCCCTGTTTGGAATGCGGGAGTTTTTCCCGATTCCTGCGAGAATTGAACTGTTTCCTGCAAAATTCCTGTGAAATTCCTCTGTTCCAAACAGGCCCTAAATAACTTTCCACGGGGCTAATTTCTTACTTAAATAGACTTAAGCGGCCACCTGCATACATCCCGCATTCCTTGCCTTATTCCCGTACCAATTGAGAAGCACCGATGCAGCGACGCTAGAAGACTTAACTAGCATATGACTACTCGCCTTGTCTGAATCATCAGCTCTGCACTCATGGCTGCCGCCGCCTTCTTCGTCATCGTCTTCTTGTCTAGTGCTCTTGCTGATAGCAGCACGATCAATGCCATTGGCACCTTCAGATGCATGAGGCACTAAATGCAAATGATAATCGTCGTTGGCTTAGAGTTCATCTACAGCAGGTGATCCTTCTTGGTGTCCAGGATGCCTCTAGCTCGATATGTAGCTACTCGACGATAGTGTTCTTATCCTCGAACTGGAGCCGTGCCTCCAGCAGCTTCATCTGGACCCTCTTCCCGTGGAGCTCGTCGGTGAGGTGCAGCATCTCCCGCTCCTTCTCTAGCTCCTCCTGCGCCCTTTCGGCCTCCCGCCTCATCTCCTCCACCTCGCCCCTGTCCGTGCTAGCGCCACCCCGCACGAGCTCATCGCACACCTTCTCCAACCGCTTCGTCGACCTCCTCTCCCTCTCTAGTTCCCTCTCCACCGCCCGCAGCAAGCTCTCCGTCCGTGGAGCATACGAGTGTAGGTACTTGTCGCACGCATTGGGATCATATGTGGTGGCCTCCTGCACAAAGTCCTCGAGTGCCTCTGCCCACTCTGCCACCCACGGCGCCATCTTCGCGCCCAGCTCATCCTGCTACCACCCCTCCTATTGTGCCTGCAAAATGTACAATTACAATTAGAAGGCATCATAACAGAACTACAAAAAAAATATAGGGACATGTGTTGTGTGTAACTCACACGCGGATCGAGTCAGGCACCCGACGCCTGACGAGGACAGAAACAACCTGGTGGAGGCCGAACCGGTGTATCACCTTGTACACCGCGCAGTCCTCAACAAACACGCCAAAGATGAGCTTCTTTCGCATGAGATAGTACACCTACTCGTGCAAGCACAACGACGAGAGTCCGGCAGGGGCACGGTCCACCATCTCCTGACCAGAGTATGGTTCCCAGTGTACGTCGTCAGTGGTGAGGCGGTCAAGGTGCTCGAGAAGTTGTTGTACACACGGGGTGACCTGCAGGTGTGCAAACTGTGCCTGCGAGCCAAAACAGTGGTTACAAAGGATGATCCATAATACACGTATAGTAAAAATTCAAAAGAGTGTGTACCTATATAAGGCACCAAAGGGACCCTACGGTAGGCTGGTCCACGGCCCCCCGTGGTACACGTCCACACGGTAACCTACCGCTATCGAGCAGGATCGACCGTCCGAGGGGGCAGCGCTAAAACAACTACAATTGCAACAGGAGGGTTAGCCTATGAGGACAGGGGTCATCCTTGTCCTGCGGCAAGTGTCACACATGCCACGGTACATTGTGGCAAGTACGGTTGATCCCCAGTTCGCATACTACACAAGGCAAGCATCGACGGAGTCACTGTGGCTGCTGGTAAACAGTACCCAGCTGAACAGCCACAGCAAGTATGCCTCGAGGTGCTATGACACCTGGTACTTGTTGGCTTTCAGGTCCACCCACTCGACTTGTACACAAGCAAAAAATTACTAAGCTCATCGTATGGTAAGGATAGTGCATTGCTAAATATGAAAAATGAATAGCATACATACCTAGAACTGCGAAAGCCACCGCATGGGCGGGCCATGCTTCTGTCATGCCGGGAAGACGTGATACGCAGGTGTGGCCTTGGCCGGAAGAACCCCTTCAAACCTGCCGAGTAGTTCGTCGAGCCAGTTGGCAAGTACATCCTACGGGGAGGTAGCCTCTCCCGCGATAGGCAGGTCGAGCAGCATCACAACGTCCTGCAGAATGGGGGCCATCTTCCCGAATGGGAGGTGGAAGGTGTGTGTCTCGAACCGCCACTGGTCCAGCGGAGCTGTCAGCAACGACCAGTCCAACGGGAACCGTCGTGGCCGCTTTGGGCCGGCCTCGACCTCCCTGGCCTCCTCGACTAGAGCGCCATTCTCGTTAGTGGCCTCCACCATTCCCACAAGAGGTAGAAGGCCGGCATCGCTCAACCTGCAAAGTACGAAAAAGTACATACGTAGCGAAAATATTGTAAAAAGACATACAATAGTTTGTACATAAACCTATCTCTCCAACATAGATCTAATCTCCAAGCCTGTCGGCGTGTCCACGTACGGACCACCCTTAACTAGGTCAACTCGTTCCTGCCCTCAGGATGCGGGAGACGATGGCTCGTGCGATATTGCGCGTTGATGTGCTGGTCCAACAGGTTGAAAGGCCTGTTTGAACCACCAAGCCGCGAGTCTTACCTACAAATCAATTTGAAGTTTAAGGGTACTAAGGTTTTATGGTTTAGATTCTTGGGGTTTTAGGGTTTACAGTTTACGCAACTATTTACAACTATTAACAATATGCGACGTACCTGACACAATTACACGTATAATGGTTTTAGTTGCTAACCTACCATAGTTTTGAAAGTACAAATATTA
Organism: Dendrocalamus latiflorus; assembly: GCA_017311315.1. Lineage (NCBI taxonomy): Eukaryota > Viridiplantae > Streptophyta > Magnoliopsida > Poales > Poaceae > Dendrocalamus > Dendrocalamus latiflorus. Next base: position 3,309,456 of record CM029658.1, read on the forward strand.
ACAACTAAATCGGCGTTAGTTCAATGACTACACTATTTACAACTATTAACAATATGCATTGTACCAAACACAACTACACATTTAATAATTTTAATTGCTAACCTACCTTTGTTTCACAACTACACGTCTAATAATTTTAGTTGCTATCCTATCATATTTGAAAAATAAATCTATAAAGAAATACAGAAGACTCACCATCGTCGATGCATATATCTCTCATCTATTCGCCTCCCTCTCCTCTCCTGTCCTCCTCTTTCTCCTTCTCTCCTCTCTCCTCTCCCTTTCTCTCTTTTCTCTGGTCGAACTGAAATAAGGAATACACTCGGCAAGTTGCACGTGGCATGGGGGTATACCCCTTAGTCGCATAACGGTTAGGTCACTATGGGCATTGTCGTCCAACCGTTGGGCGACAGGGACTAGTCGTTCAAAAGTTGGGCAACTTAGCCACGTGTCCAACGGTTAGGTGACTAGCACAAATTACCTAATTGTAGAGCGAAACATGATCAAAGCTGTTAAAAAAAATAAAAGTGGGCATAATATTATAAGTTTGAATAAAAATGTAATTATTTTTAAAAAAACTCTGTATTGATCCATGGGACGAGGACGTGTGTACGCACGGCGCGGGGCCGTTCAGTGTGAGGCGGACGCGACGAGCTTCGTACGCCTCGCTCGCCCGGGCGGGCGGCTCGTACGGCGTCGGTGCGTGCAAGCTTGCGTTCGACCGCGATTTAACTCAAGATCAAACTGGCACGTACGTTCCCCAAAAAGTTCCATTTATGACGCGGTCGGTTGCGGTGCACACGACGGTTTCTACTTTACGCCGGTCTTGTGCTAGCTAGCAGTAAGTAGCACCGGCCCCTTCCAGAGCTGCACTGGACGGTCCTGCAGCGCCGTTTACTCGGTCTCCGGCCGTACCAAGACCAGCGGATGACGACGACCGATGTATCGCCAGGCGCACCAAACACCTGGCCCAGCGACAACTCACCACCTGACGGTGCCGTGCCGTCCGCGGCTCCACTCCACGCATCTTCACACGCTTCGCTCCCCGTCGTCACGTCTCGCGCACGCCGCCGCCGCATCCTCTCACCTCGCGCGGGCGCGCGCGCCATCTGTTTCTCCTTGCGCGGAGCGTTTCTGCGCCCTCCTTGAGCTAGCCCAACCGAACCACTCCCTCTCCCCCATCGCGGGCCCCACCGTCGCTGCCCCCCTTCCCTTCTTCTTCTCCTCCTCGCCTCGCTTCCAAGCGAAACCCGAGCTGTAACAGCCACCACCTGACCACCACTTGAGTCCTTGAGCATCTCCTCCTTGGCTTCCACGTTACTGAAGCGGGCAAGAGACGAGAGCGCCATGGAGAGCAACGGCGAGGGGAAGGGCCGCGTGGCGGCGGCGACGGGGGGCGGAGGAGGGTATGGGTACGGGTATGGTGGGTACGAGGGGGCGGAGGAGAGGAAGTGGTGGCCGTGGCTCGTGCCCACCGTCATCGTGGCGTGCGTGGCCGTGTTCGTCGTGCAGATGTACGTCAACAACTGCCCCAAGCACGGGAGCGCCCTCGGCGGATGCGTCGCCGGGTTCCTCCGCCGCTTCTCGTTCCAGCCGCTCCGCGAGAACCCGCTCCTCGGGCCGTCGTCAGCCACGTATGTCACTGTACACTCTTCGGGTTTTATTGAGCTGTGCCTTGGTGTCGAGTAGTACTCAAATTGGGCCTTTTTGTGGGTGCTTGAGGTGGAATTGGGGAGAGATTGGGGGTTTATTCTGCGTTTGGGATCTTGCAGTTTGATTGAGGTGCTATTAGGATTACAAAGTTGTGATTTTTAGCTGCGTTTGTACTTCGTAGTTAATTCTTTGAGTAAAAAAATTGATTTTTTTGGTTGGTTTTTGGTAGTTCAAGCTCGCACTTTGAATTAGTACCAAAAAAAAAAGCTGTCAATTTTGTTGGTCTGTCTCCGAGATTTTTCGTTAGTGTCCGAAGCTTTGCTCTGGAGGGAGAATCTAATCAGGAACTTGTTGCTTCTAAATTATGGTTGCCTTTTCTTTGAGTTAAATCTTTTCCACTTTTTAATGATTTGAAAGTTCAGGAGACAGGGGATTCTGTGCTATGATGGTGACAATTCAGATCCGGCTTGAATAGCTCGAACTGATCTGAATTTGTACAACTTGATTTCATTATCCAATCCACTCCACTATTTCAGTTACCCCGCAGTTCGTCCATAACTACATGATGTTAGGATCTACCTTCACACAACGCAAATAGCTTGCTTAAGTTTTCTTTGTTTTGAGTTTTAGTGCCAAAATCGTTCTTTGAGACAAGTAAAAAATGATGTTCGTGATGGCTGCTGTTAGTATTGGTAGTTTTGTTGGATTATAGCTGGTAATTGGTTGACCAGGTTGTGCTGCAGGCGTAGGATTCTGTATTATTATATATCATGTTTCTACTAGACGGAATCACGTGAACTGGTTTGACTTGTGTCAGTTTTCGTAGTAGTACTGTTGCAGAACAAGCTAAGATAATGGTAAGCTCTGAAGTTCTCTTCGACAGTACGTGCAGCTCTGATTATTTTTATTATAACTTACAGGAACAAGTCTACAACCCTCGAGGCCTCGACTATGGCTCGATCCGATTTTCAACTTTTAATTTTAAAATCATTAACTTTTCATCCTTAATCTATTAAAACCATTCATAACACAATCTTCACACAAAACCGTTTTGATTTGATCCGATGTGGCGGTGGTTTAGCTTCAATAGTCTACTTTACAATCCTTAACTATGGACTCGGTCCGATTTTCAATCTTCAACTTTGAAGCCGTTTACTTTCCACTCCTAACTATTGGATAGGTTCTTTTGGGCTGATGGTTTATGCTTATGGTTTAAATATTTGAATTCTCGCTATTCGCAAGAGGCAGTACGCTGAGGAAAATAGTCGCGTGTGATTTTGAATGGTACAACTAAACTCACTACACATTTACTACAATGTTCCTATTGATCCTGCCTTGAAAAATCACACCGTTTAAAAGTTAGTTAATGTAGATAGTACAAGCAAAGTTTATGCCCAAAAGAACCCGACCATTAAAACCGATGCAAAACACAATCTTCACATGAAACCGCACTGATTTGATTCTGACTCGGTGGTGGTTTTAGCTAAAATGGCATCTTAATGGACAATGCAAGCAAATGTGGCATCCTAATACATAATATAAGCTGATGTGGCTCGCCTCTCAGTAATACTTTTATCATATCAGGAAAAAATAAAATAAAAAGGGAGGGCCTACTAGTCAGCCTTGTTCTCCTATTTCCTCTTCTCATAACCGTCTGCGTCACATCGTGTTCCAGAACCTTTCCCCTCATATCCCCAAATTAATTTGAGTTTCATGCTAACAACCTCTCATAAGTCATAATTAAAGTTCTTTTTCTCCAGCGCTGTTAAGTTTCTCCGCCATGGTTCATAGCGACTGGTAAGAATCCGTCCGATTCCTTCGTACACAAACATAATCTATTCCTCTCCTATCTTTTGCCTTGTTCGTTTTTGCCTCTCTTCCACCGTAACATTGTTAATGTTACCTCCATGACCTGACCGCCACCATCGTCCATCACTGTTGCCTACCCAACACAATGCACCTCTACCCAAACCGTCATCAGCGTAAGGTTCCTTATATCGCGAGCATTCTATTTTGCCCTCACATGTGCCTCTCTACCGTCCTATCACTGGTGCTATGTCTAGCCCGCCACCTCCTAGAGCTCTCCATCCATGTCTTTCTCTGTTGAAAACCACTTATGAAACCAACCTAAGGTTAAAAAATGAACAGTTTTAATAGTTCAAAGGTCAAAAGTAAACCATTTTGAAGTTAGAGGTTGAAAATTGGACCAAAGCCAAAATTGATGGTGGTAAAGTGGACTTGCTCCCTTATGAAATCAACCTAGGTTAAAAAATAAACGATTTTAATAGTTCAAGAGTGAAAAGTAAATGGTTTTGAAGTTGGAGGTTGAAAATCGGACCGAGGCTGTAGTTGAGGGTTGTAAAGTAGACTTGTTCCTAACTTATATGTATGTATCTGTCAGCTAGAAACATCTGTCAGATCAGCAACCAGTGACCACAAAAGCTTGATGTTTGTTTTGATTTGTGAATTTCACCTAGATTTTATTTTCAGTAAGATACTGTAGGATGTACAAGATGGTTAACTGCTTAACTTTGTTTGGCAGTCTGGAGAAAATGGGAGCTCTTGACTGGAACAAAGTTGTTCATCAGCACCAAGGGTGGCGCCTTATTAGCTGTGTCTGGCTCCATGCTGGCCTAATTCATTTGGTTGTCAACTTGCTAAGTTTGCTGTTTATTGGAATTCGTCTCGAACAGCAATTTGGGTTTGGTAAGCTTCTTACACCGCTGAATCAGTGTGATTCGCAACTTTGGCAAATGTTCTAATTCTACATGTGAACATACCTTGTTTGAACATCTGTCATTTTGTAACATTTTAGCTTTGTGGCCAGTTTATCTCAAAATCTAATAATTAATAATTCCAGAGCTTCTTTGTATTCTGGTACTTGAAATACAATGAGGGATATAATTTCACCTTAAATTCTATTCTTAATATTCCAATGTAGTTCGAACATTTCGACATTGAGCACGTTCTTTTGTGTATTCCACATAACTAATATTGTGTACACTGACACTAGTTTTCTTGCCTGCAAGTTCGCATTGGTGCCATATACCTAGTATCTGGTTTTGGCGGCAGTGTGTTGTCTGCACTTTTCCTACGGAATAGCTACATCTCTGTTGGTGCCTCTGGAGCTTTATTTGGACTGCTTGGATCCATGCTTTCTGAGCTTATTATGAACTGGACTATTTATTCCAACAAGGTCGGAAAAAGAGAGTACGCCTTCTTCTATCCAGTTGCTTAGAGCTTGTTTTGATTACCAAGTTAATCTGGTATTGCAGGCAGCAGCCATAATAACTCTTCTATTTATAATTGCGATCAACTTGGCAATTGGGATACTACCTCATGTTGATAACTTTGCTCATATTGGTGGATTCGTGGTGGGCTTCCTTTTGGGGTTTGTTTTGTTGGCAAGGCCCCAATTTGGTTGGATGGAACGTCACGAGTTGCCCCAGACAAATCAACCACCCAAGTACAAAGTATACCAATATGTGTTGTGGGTTGTGGCACTCGTCTTGCTGCTTGTCGGGTAAGTCAACCAATCAAAATATGGTTGGATATATTAGGAGATGCCATGATTATTTGCATATGCATAGTGCAAAAACATCAGTGTAAAATATGCATGGTTCTGAACTAATGGTGACCATTATCGAGACATGAAATGAATCTGATACCAAAAACTTGTGATGCAGGTTTGTGATTTCATTGGTGATGCTTTTCAAGGGTAAGAATGGGAACGACGGCTGCCATTGGTGCCACTACCTGAACTGCGTACCAACATCGAAGTGGAAGTGCAACACCTAGGCAGTTATAGTCTTCTGTTAAGTTTCGGCAAAATACGTAGTATTCAGGGGACCATTTTGTTAACCATGTTTGTTCTTTACTGGATTGCATTTTCCTAGTTTCCTCGTCTTTGTAAATGTGTTTGTTGGGCATCGTAAGTTTACAACTCGGGCTTGATTTCCCATGTGTTGTTTAAATTGCCAGTTTGTTTTTGTCCTTACTTTTGCATCGATGTGTGCTGAACTAGGAAAGTAGATCGAGTTAAAACAATCATTAAAATACTGTGTTAGTGTAAGGAGACGAAGCCGTCCTAGCTCAGTGGTAGAGCGCGTGGCTTTTAACCACGTGGTCGTGGGTTCGATCCCCACGGACGGCGTGTGTGCAAGCACGTTTCTTTCGCGTTCCTTCTTTTTCCTCTTTTTAGCAAGCCTTTTAAACCCCTATGACCATGGAGGCCGATTCGTCTTCCTTCTGGTGAAGTTGATCTAGGCAATTTGGATCGTTCAAGAAAATTCAAACATAAATTTACTTTGTATTGATATTTGATCGGTAGTTTTTATTGCAAGAGTATTGATAACAAGTGATTGGAGAGAAAGATGGTTTCATTCATCTGGTTGAATCTGTACATATTGATACATATATATAGATGATGAGGGGTGCCAGCAAAAGATGTGTCTGTTCTAAATGATGTCTTTACAGTAAGAGGTGTCTGTACATTGGTTACTTTTTGGTTGTAACACTCCCCCTTGACCAATGTATCTTCATATGATCATCTTGATTCATCATCTTGTAAAAACTCCTCCAAAACCCTGTAGGGAAAAATATGAGGAGAACCGATAGAGTAGATATGCCATGAAAAACTCCTTTAAAACCCAATAGGAAAATTTAAGGAGAAAATTTGATATGGCATATATATGATTATATCTCCTTAAAAACCCCTGTGGGGGAAAATAGAGATATAATATATTTATGATTACGTTGTCATATTGCCTCATTAAAAACCTTAATGAGAAATCTTAGAGGAAAAACTCATAAAGGGAAAAGAGTACAATATTTGTATTGAACGGGTTAAATCTTAGGAGATTTCTCCCTCTGATATCTGCAAATCACGTAGTCTTCGCATACCAATTTCATGAACACATTTTGGAATGTGAAAGTTGTTAATGACTTGGTGAATAAGTCCGCGAGATTATCACAAGACTTAGTTTGCAGAATATTTATTTCCCCACTCTCTTGCAATTCATGTGGGTACAATAATTTAGGTGCAATATGTTTTGTGATATTGCTCTTTATGTAACCCGTTTGCATTTGGACAACGCAAGCAGCATTATCTTCGTAGATAATGGTAGATGATGCGATAGCACCTATACCACATGATTGTTGTATATGGTTAATCATTCTGCGAAGCTATACACATTCACGTGATGCTTCATATAATGCAATTATTTCAGAATGATTAGTGGATGTAGCCACTAGAGTCTGTTTTGAAGACTTCCAAGAGATGGTTGTTCCACCGTGTAAAAATACAAAGCCTGTTTGAGATCTGGCATTATGGGGATCTGATAATAGCCAGCATCTGTATATCCTATTAAATCCACATTTTTATTCTTATGGAAGAATAGACAGAGATCTTTAGTGCCTTGAAGATATCTAAGGATATTCTTCACTCCTACCCAATGTCTTTTGGTTGGAGCAGCGCTATATCTAGTAAGTAGATTTACCGCAAATGCAATATCCGGTCGGGTGCAATTTGCAAGGTACATAAGCGCTCCAATGGCACTGAGATATGGAACCTCGGGTCCCAATAGCTCTTCATTGTCATCTCGGGGTCTAAATGGATCTTTGTCCCTGTCGAGAGATCGAATAACCATGGGGGTTTTCGATGGATATGCTTTGTCCATATTGAATTTTTCCAATATTTTCTGGACATAGGCTGATTGATGCACTATGATGCATGTATGAAGGTGCTCAAGTTGTATACCTAAGCAAAATTTGGTTTTAACCAAATCCTTCATTTCAAATTCCGTCATAAGATGATTACGTGCTTCATCTATATCTTGTGTGTTACCAATGATATTAAGATCATCAACATACACAGATATAATGCAAAATCCTGTCGATGATCTTTTAATGAACACGTATGGGCAATCATCATTGTTGGAGTATCCCTTTTTGGTTAGGAACTCACTTAGTCGGTTGTACCAAATTCTTCCCGACTGTTTCAAGCCGTATAAAGACTTGTTTAATTTTACACAATACATATTGCGATTTGCGTTTGGATTCGGAATTGAAATTCCATCGGGAACTTTCATGTATATGTCCGAATCAAGTGACCAATAAAGATATACGGTCACTACATCCATCAACTGAAAAGATAGATGATTTTGTACTGCCAATGAGATTAAGTATCGGAATGTTATTCCACTCATTACTGGAGAATAAGTTTCATTAAAATCAATGCCGGGTCTCTGCGTGAACCCTTGTGCTACAAGCCATGCTTTGTATCTCACCACCTCATTGTTTTCATTCCGTTTGCGGACGAAAACCCATTTGAAACCGACAGGGGATACTTTGGGAGGTGTATGTATCACATTGGTGAATACATTTCTTTTCTTGAGCGAGGCTAACTCCTCTTGAATTGCATCCTTTCATTAATTCCAGTCCGAGCGCTGTTTGCACTCTGCCATGGTCTTGGGATCTGGATCATTTTGAAGGTTGTTTGCAATTGTTGTGGAGAAATAAATGTCGACAATTGTAGTCTTACGATCGTATGATTCTCCAGAATCAGTATAGTTAGTGGAAATTTCTTGGACCCCTGATGACTTAATGTTATTTCCCAAAACATTTGAGTTGGGGTATTCCGATGTCCTAGGATCAGTAATTGAGTGCACTGTTGATCTGGGTTCAAGGATCCTTTGGTGTCTATCAACATGAGGTTGATCTGCATTTACATTCTTTTCCTTTGTCGCTTGTTAGAAGCTGTATCCGCCATTTGTACCGTACTTCTCCCCCTCTTATTTTGAACTGGGAGTTGAGTGGTATTTTGCGGTACCTCCACTCTTTCAGGTACATTTCTGGCAGGATTATAGGATTTTGTGACACCCTTATAATGAGTAAATGCATCTGGCAGGTTATTTGCAATATTTTGCAAATGAATGAGTTTCTGAACTTGAAGTTCAGTCTCTCTGGTACGTGGGTCTGAGGCAGGAATGCCTTGTACATTCCAATTAATTTCATGGCATTCAGTTTGGTACTTGTTGTCTCCCCCTAATGCCGGGAAATGTTCCTCATTGAATATGCAATCAGCGTACCGGGTCGTAAACAGGTCCCCTGTTAGGGGCTCGAGGTATTTTATGATTGACGGAGATTTATACCCAACATAGATCCCAAGTTTCCTGTGCGGTCCCATTGAGGTACGCTGCGGTGGTGAGATCGGTACGTATGTATCGCAACCGAACTTTCGCAGATGGGAAATATCTGGTGGATTTCCACGTACTAATTGTAGCGGGGAAGTGCTATGATAAGCAGTTGGACGCAATTGTATTAAGTCAGCAGCGTGTAAAACTGCATAACTCCAACATGATATTGTAAGTTGCAATTCTGTAATAATGGTCTTGCAATGAGCTTGATTCTCTTGATAAGAGATTGTGCTAAACCATTTTGTGTATGAACATATGGAACAGAGTGTTGAACTTGTATCCCAAGAGCCATACAATCGTCATTGAAGGCATGGGATGAAAATTCAGCAACATTGTCCATTCGAATTGATTGAATTCGATATTCAGGATAATATGCTCGTAATTGGATAATTTGACCAAGCAAATGCATGGTTTCGTGTGGATAAAAGACACACATGTGACCATCTAGTAGATGCGTCAATGAGAACCATGAAATACCTGAACGGTCCACACAATAGTTGTATAGGACCACATATATCTTCTTGAATGCGTTCAAGGAATTTAAGTGGTTCAGCTCTGATTTTAAGATAAGAGGGTCTTAAAATCAATTTTCCGGTGGCACAGGAAGTGCACACAAAATCTGAGGATTCCGAAAATTTCTGTTTTGAGGTATGTATGACCAATTGAATTGCTAATAATTTTCCTTATCATTCCAATACCTAGATGGCTAAGGCGATCATGCCATATTTGGAATGTGTTTGTGGTTTGGAAAATTACTTTGTATGCAATATGTTGAACGGGTTTGATGTATGTATAGTACAACCGGAGTTTAAAGATGGAATTTTTTTTAGTAATTGTTTGCCATATCCGTTGTTTTTGGTTAAGAGGAGATATTCCTCTTTGTTGTCATTTTGGGTTTCAACATGGAAACCATTGTGACGGATATCTCTATAACTGAGTAGAGTACGTGTTGAATCGGGATACAATAGTGCATCCTTAATTTCCAATTGTGTACCCATAGGGAGAGTAATAGAGGCGCGACCAGAGCCTACTATTGTTGCATCGCGTCTAGCGATGGTTAAAACATTTTCTTTCCTCCTAGTAAGAGTTAGGAAATATTTTGTGTCCCTAAGTATAGAGTTTGTGGTATCACTATCCACAAGGCATAATTCCTCCTCAATTGGATTGACTCCAAAAATCTATATACACAAAGAAGAATTTAATGAAATTCTTATAGTAGTATATAGAATACATACAAACTTCATTTTCAATACCAAATATGTTCGATATGAACAGTATGGTTGAACTCTCCCACAGATTTAAAATCTGTATGCGGAGGTGGTTCCACTCATTGACAGCCTCCGGTAGGATGACTGCTTTCTGCTGTTCATACCGTGTTTGAAGAGCAAGCCACAGAGCGCGTGGGTCTTCTTCCATCAGATACTCAGCCTTGAGATCAGGATGGATGTGGTTCCTTATGATAAATAAGGCATTGTACTTGAGAGGCTCAGCCAAAGGAGCTACACCCTCTTGGGGGACTGCAATTGCCTGGTACATTCCGCGCAACGATAGACTCACTTTGAGATCCATCGCCCATGTGGGGAAGTTGTGGCCGTCAAGAGCGAGAGCCTCAAACTCTTAAGCAGCCATTGTGCCTACATATGTAGGACCACAGATTTGTTAAAATCTTTGGCAATGTTAAATAAGTAATGCGAAATGCAAGTAATCAAGGTAAACTTGACATACATAAAGGGACATTCTCCTATTGTGGAATAACATAGTTAATCACCAATGGTGTTAACTTTATTTAATTCATTTTTCAACATTGGGTACGCACTTTGAGGATGATAATCCCACAGTAGTACTTTGATACTACCTTGTGTATGGCCAATGTGAAAAAGAACCATGGTAATCACTTAGGTGTAGACCTTGTATAATTTATAATCAAATTGGGTACGCACGTTGAGAATGAAATCCCACAGTAGTACCATGGTACTACCTTGTGTATGGCCAATTGGAAAATAAATAAAGGTAGTACCCAAAAGTGTAGACCAAATTGTTACAAAACTTGATATTGGGTACGCACGTTGAGGACTAAATCCCGCAATAGTATTGTGGTACTACCTTGTGTATGGTCAATATCAAAGTTAAGAAACTTTGTGTTATTCCAAAACGAGAGAAAATCAACCTAAGGCATTTGCATAAAAAAAAATATTAAGTGCTTGTATGGTAAGCTATTTAAAAACTTACATAAAAAGTACACCATAAATAATTAATTTACATGAGGTAAATTAATGTATATGGTAATGTTGTAATAAAATGCAAAATATGTGGAAAACAATATGAGTATTGTAATCCGAATGAAGATATACCCAAATTAAATATAACATGAGGTTATATTTATAATAACGTGTAATCACAATATTGGTGGTGAACACCAATTTATTGTATGGCATAGCGTACAAGCAAAGTGCCATAAATTGTGATTTTATGATATTTATGGTAGGTATAATATTTTGCAAAAAAATTCCAAATTATTAAGTACAGTGGTACTTACTAAATGGGAATTTTAAATTTTAAATTTGCAAAAGATAGCAAATTTAAATATGGTCGCAATTCCTATTGTAAATAAATTGCAATAAAATAATCCTAAATATATAAAAGTTATAGAAATGTGCATGCACATTTATTTGAACAATTATATAATTTTCAGATCCTGTAGGGATTGAAATGCTAATTTATAAAAGTACTGATTAACGGGTACAATTATAAACAAGCAAAAGGACTATACTGCAAAAATTACAATAGTAATTGATTTAAAAGAAAATTTCTGCATTTTCTATGCAATACAAGGGGGAAAATGCAAAATCCCGAAAACCTGGGCTAAGGCCCGTTCAGCCTTTGGGCCCATGTGGGGAAGTGGAGGTTATTTAGGCGAAAAGCCCATTTCGGGCAGCAGTATATAAATGAGGGTAGGGGGGAATTTAGGGTTTCCCCCCAAACCCTAACCGCCGCCGCCCTGCCCATTGGGCCGCCGCCTCCGCCTGGGAGCGTCGGGCGCCGCCGCCTCCACGCCGTCGCCGCCGGCCAACTTCACCCGCCGCGGGCGCCGCCACCGGCGGGTCAAGCCGCTGCCGCCTGCGGGCGCAAGCAGCCGGACGCCGCCGCAGGCCGCCGGGCGCCTCGTCGTCCGCGCCTCCCCGCCACGCCGCTGCGCCTCCGGGCCTCGTTGGCGTCACCGCCTCGCGCCGGTTGCACGCCGCGCCGGCCGCCGGGCCGCCTCGGCCACGGGCGCTGCCGCGTCGACTCCGCCGGTCTCTGGCACCGCCTCCGCCAGCCTCGAGCGCCGCCGGCCGTGGGCTCCTCGGGCGCCACCGGCCGCGGGAGCCGCACCGTGTCGCCGGCCGTGAGCGTCGCCACGGGCTCGGGCTGCGCCAACGCCGGCCGCTTCGGGCTCGTTCCGGTCAAGGCGCGCGTCCGGGCCGACCACCATGCCGCTCCCGGCGCCTCCACGCCGAGCGCCGGCCGCACCGGCCACGTCGGGCTCGGGTGCCTCCGGCCGGTCGGGCCGCGCCTGCTGCCGCTGGTCGCCACGGGCGCCGGCCGCCTCCCGCGGGCCACTTCGGCTCGGGCGCCACCGCGCCGGCCTGTCGCGGGCCTCTGCAGCGCCGCCGCCACGGGATGTGGGGCCGGACGTCAGTTCTTCGGGCGCCGCCTCGGGGAGCCGCCGGCTGCGGGCCGCGTGCCGCGCCTCGCGTTGGGCCTTGGCGGCCGCGCGCCACCGCGCCGCCGGCTAAGGGCTCGCCGGCTCGGTTGGGCCGTGCTACTCCGGCTTTTCCTCGGGCGCGGCGCGCCACCAGTCGACGCCGCTTCGGGCGCCGCGTCGCACCGTGGTGCCTGCCACACGCGCCGTGCAGTGGAGCGGCCGTGCTCTCCACCGAGTTCATCGTGAATGCTTCTTCTCTGTTTGCACTTGTATATGAGCGTTCGTGCTGATAACGTATTGCAAGAGTATTGATAACAAGTGATTGGAGAGAAAGATGATTTCATTCATCTGGTTGAATCTGTACATATTGATACATATATATAGATGATGAGGGGTGCCAGCAAAAGATGTGTCTGTTCTAAATGATGTCTTTACAGTAAGAGGTGTCTATACATTGATTACTTTTTGGTTGTAACAGTTTTGATATTTGAACCGAGTGGTAGTACTAGTATGACCTGCACAAGCTCCACAGAAGCAAGAGTCCCAACTCTGTGATGGAAGAACTGCAAGCTGTTACATTCCTCCTCTGCCACCGCTCCGTCCGTTTCGAAGCTAAGCAACAAAACTGCGCGCGTGCGTGTGGATCCGTACTTGAACTCACGGCCTGTCCGCTCACGCACCGTCTCGGCCTCTTTGCCGCCGTGACAACCGCCACCGATGGCTCCTCCCTAGCCCGCTCCCACTGCCGTCCTCCTCCTCGCGACCGCCACACTCCCGCCCGTTGCCAGGGTCAAGTCCCGCCTCGAGCGCTGCACCGACGGCCGCCTCGTCTGCGGTCGTAAGATCATCCTCAATGTTAGTGATATGCTCTAGAGATAATTATGGAGATGATTATATCACTTGTTTAAGATCTTATGAATAATATGTAATTTTGTCTCTTGAATAAATATCTTTTATATTGATCAATAAGTGTGTGATTTGTTCGTAGAACTCTTTATTTACGTTTTGATGTTACTCTAAATCAGGGGCGAAGCTACGTTATACCGTCGGGGTCGGCCGACCCCGACGACTTGGCGACTGCCTCCCGTACTAGGCAATTTTTGGCCAGCGTAGACCCCGGCAAAAAAATTGTTTGACCCCGGCGGGCACCTAGCAGCCCAGCGCGGCAGAGCCCAATTGGCCAGCCTTGTGATGCAACTATGCAAACTGCAGGTACCAACGGCAAGCGGCATGCCCAGTACGCTTGGCCTTAGGCCTTCGGCCTTCGTGGACGTGCAGCAACATCACAGCTGCCAAGGCTTGGTCTTTGGCCTTTTGCACTGATTGAGAATTTCTCTCCCTGACTCGCCCCGTCTATTGGTCTGATTCCATTCCGCGTCGTAGTTATCTGCTTCTCGCCTGCTCATATCGTCATCCACTACTATTTTTAGACCAAAGGCTTGTAGCCCAGCTTATATTGAAAGCTTAAAAGAGTTTACGCTGGGGATACCACCTTACAGCACAGGCGCAGAAAAACACTTTCGACTCTTACAAGCACGTCATCCACTACTATTAATTTATAATAGTTTATAGTAATATACTCCCTCAGTCCAGTTACGTAGGTCAAGAGTCGGACTTTATAATCATTGACTAATAATTCAGCTAACAACTTTTAGCTATTGTAATAAAAATTTGATTCTATTAAATTTATAATCAAATATATTATCCAGTAATTATAATTTTATAATCTGTATAAATAAGTGGTTAAATTACAATTTAGAAGATCGTGTCATGTCAAAATGTTTTATAAAGTGGACCTATCAGAGGCCTGCCGAGCCCGGCGACGTTTTATCCTGGCTTCGCCCCTGCTCTAAATTATCTATGATCTTACATCATTATGTGTGACAATTATGATTTATAGATTACCATATGTATTGATTGATGATCATTGACACATATTAGAGAACATGATATTGAATTGACCCACTATAAGACACTGCGGGAATTGTTATATTCCTAAGTGTTATCAGTTGATAACATACATAGTGTATGTAGGATACTTAGACCTGAGATCATCATTGTTTCCTACATGTGTAATAGTTTACTTAGAGATTACTAAACACTATTTCGTGACTGGGTGGTCATAAAGGTAGCTTTCGAGTTTACTATGAAACATGCGGAGAAATATGAGTGATCAAGATAGAATGTGCCCCTCCTATATAACAGGAGAGATATCTCTGAACCTCTCGATGTGGTTGGATTAAGAAAGTGCATGGCCATACCGAATATGGTTGAGAAGTCAATCACAACTGAGTAATCTATTACAGGTTCGAGTGATGGATTGAATTATCATAAGATAACACGCTTCTCACTTTGAGTTCGATCTGGTATCATGAGGCAAAGGGGTCAATACATAAGCACTATATAGGTTCATTCGATATTATCCTTATGTATATTTAGGAATTGTTATGTCCTGCTAAGAACTGTTATCGACTTATGAACCGGAAAGGAGTTTTCGACCTATGGTCAAATATACATGAATCTATAGGGTCACACACTTAATGGGCCAAAACGATAAGGATTCGGATAATAGTCTCCGAATGGGATACGATCTGTACTTATATTGGATAAAGATCTAGTCTAAGGCTTTTCGAATTGGATATGATATCTGATCTTATTAGATAAGAATCCGATTGGAGGCTATATAAAGAGAGGTGTCAGGGCTGAAGGAGGTATTTCAAAACACATCCATCAAAACCCTAGCCATCACCTCTCATAACCCCTGCCGTGCGCGTTGATGCTAGCACGTTGATGCACTAGTGGATCGAGTAACTAAGGCTTAATTCGTGGAGTCGGTCCAAGTTGTTTGGGCTTTCCTCAACGTGGATTAGGAGAACCGGTAAGTTTTCGAACACCATGGTAAAATATCGTGTGTCAATTGATTACTTCTTTGTCATTTCTTTCCGTACTTGCATTTCTAACATATTATGATCATTGTGATTATCTTATTTACTTGTGCTAGAGAAGACTATTGCTTGTGGTGCCTTAGGCTTACTAGAATTGTGTAGGTTTACATTGCTTTGAAATCTTGCCTAGCTATAAATTGTGTTAATTAGTTTTAGAAGGCAAAAATTTTTAGGACCTCTTATTTACCCCCTTGTAGTCGGTTATCCTTGATCCTACAACGAGTTAAGTATGAGAGTAAAATCCGTGTTGTGTGGGTCAACGGATTTTCTTCAATTATGCTAGTGGCTAGTATTCATTAAAGTTAAATGTGGACTGCTTGCTCCATTTATTTAGTGGGTTAGGGATGGAGACTTGCAAGTTAACCATCCCAACTATTTTATTCTTGACTTTTAGGGTTAGAGTGAGAGAGAAAGGTTTCCTTAAGAGGAAGCTTTAGGTGAGTACGCTTAGGAGAAAGAGCTATGTCCTCTATAAGGGAGTGATTGTAAAACTTACATCTCAAGTTGCAATAGATCAATCTTATTCATCCTACAAGAAATGTTCTTGTCTTGGTTGATTTGCTCTTATTCTTATTGGTTCCTTACCTCTTCTCTCACCCTCTTGATTTTGCTGCTTGCTAAGGATGTATAAGTAATGGAGATGATTCATGTAGATCAAATTTCATCAATCTATGCACGGTGGTTTGCAAGATTTCGAAGTTGCATGATTTTTACTTAATTTGGAGTCTTTTCTTGAGGAATCTTGATTCGAGAGTTTTGGTTTTGATTCGTTAGGTGGTCTTGCTTGTTGTGACATGTGAAAATTTATTTAGAGCCATCTTGACTGCTCTTAATCCACGAGTAAGTTAATTCTCAAGTTTTTGAGTTTTTTTTCTAGTTTTGGTGCAACCTTACTTGTCTTGAGAAAATGTTGGTACTTGTACCAAAATCCATGCGATCCTTGAATGGATTAGGATCGTGAGATCATCAGTAAGGTGTGTGCAGAGTTTCATGTTTTACACCATTTTTTATCTTGGCTCGCGCTAATTTCTAGTTTTGGAATAAGGGGTGAGGTTAGAGCGCGCCTAGGCTTGCAATCCAATCAAACTCTGGTTAGACGGGCCTCCCCTAGCGATCAGACCACTCTGCCTGATCTAACTGCACTTCCATAGTGGTCAGGTCAGACCAGAGGGATTGAACTCCATTTTATTTCTGTGCTTGTGTGAGTTTTTTTTGTTGGTGGGCTAAAATGATTTTCTTAGCTTCCAGTAGTTAGTGGAATGAAAATTTTGAAATACTTTTAGGAGGTTAAATTTGAAGGTATCATTTACCGTCTTTAATTGCCATATCTAGTTCAACGGGAGAAATGACCGATTTTTTTCGAAATGGGAAGTTTTATTGATTTCAAGATTGTTAAAAGGTTACATCAACTTGAAATCCTCCCGGCCTCTGCCTGGACGGCACACAGCCTTACACAAAAGAGGAAACAAAATGGATACACTAATGGCTATCAATCCGAAGACTAGACCGCCACCCATGTGCCCGGGTAAAACACTCCTTGGCCACCTTCTCCAAGAACTGTGAGGCCGCTACAACCATATCCTGCGAAGCGGTTTTCTGGAGAAATGACCGATAGAAATGAAATTAGACTATAAGGTAAGATATAAATTTTACTATTAAATCAAACACTTAGGATAGATTTGTCGTATATTATATTTCAATCCCATTCCGACCGCTCGTATCCCACTATCCGGCCCTGCGGGCTTAAGCGCTTAAGCAAATAAAGCCTAAAATAAGCGCTAAGCAAACAAAAGCAAACTAGTCACCGCTCGCTTACCGCTTGACAGAACACTGCTCCAGTTTTCCATCTCCGTCACGCTCCTCCTCTCCCCTATCCTTTCTCTGATTTCTCGGCGTTGCGTCGCCTCCAAACCCTCCCACCATGGCGAGGCCGCCGCAGGAGGCGATCGACACCTTCGTGAGCATCACCGGGGCCGACGAGGCCGTCGCCGTCCGCAAGCTCGAGGTAACGCCGAAGCCCCCTTCGTCCTTTTCCCTTGTTCGATTCAGGCGCCCCCAATCTCGCGCAATCGCTTGGGCTCACGGTGGATTTGACTGCGTCAGGCTGGGGGTCTGGGTTAGGGTTTTAATTCTTTGTTCGGGTGTGGGTCGGACGGGGTTGGGGGCGTTGCGTGTGATGCGGCGCGACGGGTTGAGGTGTGCCCGATTTGTTACATGGCTTGGTGAATCCGTGGAGGCGCTAGCGAATGTTCCAGTTGTTGTGCACTCGTCGAATGGAATTACTCGAGCAAATCTCGTGGCTTATCTGTGCCCGCTTGCTACCTTTACTCTATGATTTTTGTGAAAGCCCAATTTGGTCACAGGAACCTCCAATTGGTTTGACATTGTTGTCATGGTCCTGTCAGATTTGCAGCTCCCGTTCCAAATGAATTGACTGGCCCCTCTCGAAGCTGGGCTTGTAGAGTTTGTGGTTTTTTTTTGCGGGAATTTTTTTTCGTATCTTTTTCATTTAGGAGTGTTTTCGCAACTAAAATGGAGTTTACACAAACAGATATTTCGTACTGTAATTTCTGAATAAGCCTATTGACTGCTTTCAGTATCATCAGATCTGCTAGGTCTGATATTTACAAAATTTTATTTGGATCACACATAACAGTTGGGGTACCATATTATCTTCCAATGGCTATCTTTTGTTTCAAAAGTCTAGCTCATTGTATGAATGTGTCTGATTGTTAAATCTTCTAGGGTATTGCCTCCAAAGTGATTGTTCAAATGCAACATTATGCCTTTGGTGTCATCTATCTAGTTAGTCATAATGGCTTATTGTTGAATGTCAAACAGGAACATGGTGGTGACCTTAATCAGGCCGTCAATGCACATTTCAACGAAGGAGACATTACAGTGTATGTGTTTCAAACTTTTCAGCATGTTTTCTTTAGATTTACCCCCTCCATTCCAAAAAGATGTCGTTCTAGCAAAGTGGTTTTGGTTTGCAAATACTTGTTATTGTGGTTTTTCCAAGCAACTATTATCCAAATATCCATATAATTGCTTATTGGTAGTAAAGAGCTGAACATACAATTAATATGGGCAGCATATGTAAAAAACCAAGCCATTAATTACTTCCTTGTGCTATGTGCATTGAGCTAAAATGACAGGTAAATTTGACCAGAGGGAGAATAATTACTCTCCAGATATCATGTTGCACGATTAGAACGTATCAATGATATGTAAGTTTTTTCAGGAACAGAAGCAATCAAAGTACTGTACCTGTTAGTCACGATGATATGGAACTGGACGGACCACTTGATAACACATTTCAAAGATCTTTGTTTCCTGAAACTCTGCGTGACCCTTTCGCACTGATGGATCCAAATTTTCAGCAAATTTTTTTTGATAGAGTTGTCTCCACTGGTACTTTCAATCATGATGTGCAGGGTTCACCCCCTAGAGAGGTGAGAGATGTACCTATCGAAGTTAAAGATAGCAACCCTCAAACCGGTCCTTCCGATCAAGCTCCTTTTATTGAGGATGTCACTGGACATGAGTCTTCATATGGCCCTGAAGTTCATGGGACTATCGTAATTGATGACGATGGTGACGAGTTGCCATCTGTGCCATCTTCTCATCATGCTAATAACGATGATGATGAGTTGCCATCTGTGCCATCTTCTCATCATGCTAATATCCATAGCAATACATCACAGTCAAACCCTGTGCCAACTGCTCCTCCATTGGTTCATGTTAGTGACTATGACAATGACATAGAGGAGGAAATGATTCGGGCAGCAATTGAAGCTTCAAAAAGAGATGTTGAAGAACTGACAAATGTAAGCTTTTGGCTATTGGATCTGTGTGTGTGTGTGTGTGTGCGCGCGCGCGCGTGCGTGTGACAAATTTTGACGTTTTTCCCCCATGAAAATGGGCCACATGGGAGAGATGGAACGAGCTTGCTGAGGCTGTTCTTTTTCTCCAACATGCTTTTGTGAATCTTGCTTTAGCTAATTTTTTGAATAAATACCAGACAGCAGAGCAAGGAAGAACTCAAAATCCTGAAGGGGTAAACTTGGGAGATCATTCTTCTGATAAAGAAGACATGGAAACTGCAGGTGGAACAGCTGGAAGGTGAATATTAACTTTTACTCTCTACCTCTTTACTCCTCAGGCTACCTTACTGTAGTAGGCTAGTAGCAATTGATTCCTTATACGTTTTCTTCCTTTTCGGAGGCAAGAATTAGCTACAGGAAAGGCTGGAACATCTAGGCAACCAACAGATGAAGAGAGCTTCCAAGAGGAGACTGAGGATGTTGAAGAACAGCCATTAGTTAGACGTCGTTCTAGGCGCATCCCTTCTGGAAACACTGAGTCAATGCAACCTGTGCTCACGGGTAATAGCCCTCCCTCAAGTTCTCAAAGCAATTGGAATGATCGCCAGTATAACAGAGATGATTTCCCATCAGAGGTATTATAATCCCAATCTGCACCTTAAAATTAAGCAGTTAATGCTATTTACTCCACTGTTCACATTCTTATTTTTGGAAAAGTGGGGTGGCATTTCTTCTGAGGAGCATGATGAAGCTGTTATGCTTGAAGCTGCAATGTTTGGTGGAATTCCTGACGGAGCAACATATCCATTCTCCATTCCATCTCATAGAAGCTTGAGTCATTATCCCCAAGTAGTGCGTTCTCCATCACCAGCATTAACTGAACAACGGTTATTACGTGAGCAGCAGGTTTGAACTTTAAGCCTTTTACATTTGTTGGTAAATGCAACAAATATTGTATGGTGAGTTGGTGACTGTTAGTAAGTTTGATTTACAGGATGATGAATACCTTGCATCACTCCAAGCTGATCAAGAAAAGGAGCTGAAGGCCCTAAAAGAAGCTGAGCTCCGTTGCCTGGAAGAAACTGCTGCAAGAGAAGCAGCTCTTGAGAAACAGAAGCAAGAGGAGGAGGAAAGGCGTAAAAAGCAACTTGAGGAAGAGGTACCTTCCTGTTACAGATATTGGAAGTTGAGTGGATGATAGACAACAATATCTTCAATATTTGAATGTTAGATAATTAGATCATCACTGTGAGCATATGAAACTTGGTGCTCTGGTTTATCTTATGTTACAATGCTCTTATTTTAGGTTTGGTTGCCAAAAAATATATATCTTGAAACTATATATCAGGTTTCAATGGAGATAACATAAGAGGATCTGTCATGAGATTAGTGTATTGTTATATCTGATCTTTTTAGGTTTAGTTGGCAAACAATTACTCGTCAGACTAATATCCCATGTTTAGTGAAACCAATGTAGTGCAAGAGGATGTGCCCACCGCCCTAGATCCATGTTCATCCTGGAGATAGGATATAAGTGGCAATAGTGTCTACTTTCTAGAAAACTTTTATGATAACCAAGCTCTTCCCTTCTGCAGTTTCATTGAGGCTTGCTTGATATGTATTTTTCATTGTTCATGTTATCTTCTGCACTGTTGATGATATATAGGTTATGTTGTTCCTGATGTTCTATGTAAATAGGAGCTAGAGTCCAATCTTGCAACCAAACAAGCATCATTGCCATTGGAGCCACCTCCAGACAATGGAGGTGCTGTCACACTCATAGTTCGCATGCCTGATGGTAGTCGACAGGGGCGTCGCTTTCTAAAATCTGATAAACTCCAGGTAAACTGCTTTTGAGCTGCCAGAATCGAGAATAAAGGCATTCATTACGCATGCCTCTTGCCATTAATACTTGCTTCTGAATTGCTGGTTTGCTTGCAGTTCCTTTTTGATTTCTTAGACATTGGCAGAACTTGCAAGCCAGGAACCTACAGACTGGTAATTCTCTACTTTTATTTTGATAATATCTCATATATATACTCCGACAAAGAGGAAATTCTGTTGATAAAAATGAGTGCAACCTAGTGTTGTCCTTATTGACTGGTAACATGGTATTCTGACTGTTATACTATCATTATTTGGTTAACCACACTGGCATTAATAGGAAAAAGATGTTGCTCTGTATATGTATGTCACGGGAGTAGTACTAAGAAAATAGGTAGAAACTGGTCGAGCCGGCTAGGATCGGTATGACCCGTTACCAGCCAATTATCATCTGTTCAGAACCCTGATGCAAAGTTCAATATAGCTGTTCAAATATAACTTCAAAATGTGGAAGTTTAATAAATTTCTTTTAGTTGATTTTTTTATTTGTTTTCATTTAGTTGTTTTTTGTGGGCATTTTTTTTTCATTCCTCTGGTTAACTTGTGCAACTCTTACAATCATCTAGTCTCGTGTTTTACCATTCTGTATGATGCAGGTAAGGTCGTATCCCAGGCGTGCTTTTACAACTGATGAGGGTGATCTATCATTTAGTGATCTTGGGTTAACAAGCAAGCAGGAAGCCTTATTTCTAGAACAGATTACAGAATAGAGGAAAAGGTTTAGTCATGGTTAGAGATACCATCTGAAAGTTTGGGTTTTACATTTTATACTTGCATCTGACTTTTGTTGGTACAAAATTTAAAACTGGTGTTGAGAATTCATGTTGGAAAGGTCAAATTGTGATACTTTGCACCTTTTGAGTTTTGTGTAATATCAGGGCAATACTGTGAACAGCATGGAGAGCCAGGATATGTATACGATGATACCTTTAGTTAAATCGATTATCATTGTTCATTTGAAAGAGTAATTATGGGAAGCTACAATCAGCTCCGCTGTGTAAAATTGCGGTATTTTGTTAAGTCTCCGTTTCATTGCGGTTATGTACACTACTTCCTCCTCTCCTGTGGTTCCTTTTTCTTCCGCATTCACTATTGGGTGAGATTGAGGCAAGCAAAAACATAGCTAAAGCTGCCTTGCGCGAGTAGAGATCGATCTCATGGTCGCGCGCGTGTATATGAAAGCTCAAGGTTAAGTAAGAACCGTTATCTCGAACGACCTTCGCTGCGGAGTTTCATTGATATGACATTCACCGAGTTCAACAAACAGAACAAGCCTCGGCTGATCAAGAGATCTAGACGAAACGAAAGCGAGCACACCACACGGTGTGCATGGGACACAGACGCCAACGGGACAAACATCTTTATTCATCATCATCATCTTCCTCTTCTTACTTGCATGAAGCTAGCCTGCACGTAGCATCTCCTCGCGCTCGCTGCATTAGCTATCACTCTGCAATGGGCAACGACAATTAACGAATCAATCAGTCAGCTAGATAGCCCATGCAGCAGGAACGCGTCAAACAACACATCAATCCACATGGAATAACTCATCAGTCTTACGGCAGGTGACTCGCGGGAGGCCGCACTTGGCCGGCAGGCTGTTGATGATGTCGAGCGTGCCGCATGCGCAGTCGCGCGACACGGAGCCCACCGCCGAGCAGCACTCCGGCCCGGGCGCCGGCAGCGCCTGGCCTGGCGCGGGCGGCACGCTGTAGCGCGCGCAGGGGGCGAGCTGGCTGAGCTGCGCCGCGCAGGTCCCGCCCACCTGCTGGGCCTCTGCGGCGTGCATCGGCCCCAGCCCGCCGCCCAGGCCCAAGCTCAGCAGGAGCAGAAGCGACAGAGCCACGAGCGCGCGCGGCTGCAGCTGGGCCGTGCTTGCCATCGCCATCGCCGTTCCAATGCACCGAAATGCGTCTCGTGTAGGTCTCTTTTTTTTTTGGTGCGGTGTACGTAGTGCTACAAGCTTGGTGCACCGGTGCAGAGCGGAGCGGCGTGATTTATAGGCAGGCGTACGTGGTTCCGAGGGAGGAGGGCGGCGAGCTTTGCGTTGCTCACCTGCACTACGTACGCAGCGGCCGGGTGTTCCGACCGGCGCCGGCCGCGAGGAGCGGGGCACTTCAAGCGTGTGAGCCACCGAACGCGCGTCACGTCACGCACTTGCGGCGAGCTGACGGTAAATTCGCTCGTGAGGTTGGGCCGGCACTGGAGCGGCAACAACTAGGCCACCACGGCACGGAGATGCTCGCGGGGGGACCTGGGCCGCGTGGGAGACGACGAGCTGCGCGTGAGCGAGAAGGATTCTTGTTTAACACCCTGGCCCAACTCCGAGTCTGACATACCACCACTACTCACTATTTCTCTAAATACATCGTCATCTCTACCAGATTTTGATAGCATCTTCTCTAGTTATATTTCAATGACACAGTAAACAACATACATTCATCAATAAGCATTAAAACAACTGTATTATAAACAATAGTAGAGACGTCGCAATTAAAAAACTTGGGTCACTTATGTCCAAGACCATACTGTGATGTAAAAACGACAAATGACATAAAACATGCATATGAAAATAGTACTAACAAAAGAACCTCGTTCTTTACTTTAAGCAAAAAGAAGACTGACCGTGTCTCACGCATACCTTGAACACTTCCAAAGCAAACCCTAACCAAGTTTTAATTTAAGCAATTTAAATTATCAAGAGGTTAAACATGAGTACTAAGGGAATAGCTAAGCTGTTATTTAATAAGTATGGTACAAAAGTTTTACTCCCATTCCATACATGTCGTCAATCAAGCTCGCCCTAAAAAAATTAACACAGCAAGGGTGAATCTAAAACTCAGTAAGTACATGATAACACAGTGGTATCAACATAGCAATTCAATAAATCATATATCTATGAACTATAAATCACAATATCTATAACTGTATTGCTATCCCCTTTCTTTTTCTTTCATGTAATGTATGCGCCTGCAACTGTAACTTATACCGGTATAGCGGAGTATTCACCCATCAATGAACCACTATCGCCTTGTCCTCTCTTATACGGGGTTTCAAACTTCACTCCCGTGGGATGCCTATCCGAGGGAGGTCCTGTGTTCGAGTACAATACATGATGCAATATTCTTTCAATGTTAACATTCAACTATAAGCATCGCTCATCATGGTATGATGAATATGTAGCTAGGGAAATCATCTCATAAAATGCTGTAAAAATAAGGCATGGAAGAACAGGTATTAAGAATATATCACAATCAATTATTCTACCATGCACTTGCATGTTTAAACTTATGGACGATGCGTGGATAGCACCAAACAAAAACCTCCACCTGAACAAGTACCATCTAGTCTCAATACACCATAGCAATACATACACACATATGAACGACATCGTGCCTACGCGCAACCTGTCATAAACAACCCCCTTTCACCAAATGCCTTCTCGTTGTTCCGATGTTTACAAGACCATAACTTTCAATCCCAAAACCCAACCATAGCAACCGATACGAGTTATGGATCCTACACAAACATACTCACATAATCCTAGTTATCACAATTTAAAGATTACATCATCTAAACCCCTGATTTTAGCCCCAAAGGCCATGTTGTCCCATACTGGGTAGTAGCCATCTCGGAAGCATGTCTTCCAAACTGTTGTGCCAAAATTGGCGTCCTAGCACTCTATAAAAAGCTAATAAGATTAGATACAAGTTTTTAATATACCAAGTTCTCGGATTAACCGCTTAACATTCCCAAAACCTTCGTAGAGGGCACTGCACATGGAATCCATCTACTAACTGTGTTCTAGCCATTCCATACGCTTCACTCTTACTAATACTCACTTTGACCTCTACACAAATCGATAAATAAGCATGGGAAAAGGATTCGAGGTGTTACGCTAGCCATAAATAACTGGATCAGGGTACATTTTTCCTCTCCTTGGCTAGATGTGATGGATCAGATGCCAGTTTAGCCTTTCCTCTTGTTCTCTTTCTCCCTTCTTCTTCTTCCTTCTTTTTGCTTGGTTGGCTCTCATCTGCCTTACTATCTCCCCTTCTTTCCCTCATCTTTCTTTCCGCCTCCTCCTGGCCAGTGAGCTCGGCACGACAGGAGGCAGAGGTAGTGCACGACGGGCGACGGCGTGCAGACAGTGCAGGGGTGTTGTAATACCCGTGGGAAAGAAAAGAGAAAATAAAAATGAAGAATGAAATAAACTAAGGGAGAATAAGAAGTTTTGCCATCAGAGCCCTAGAGGGTAATTTCGGGTAGGGCAGTCTGTTCACAGAGATATCTGATCGTCCAGGGGCCAGTTGGCACCTCTCACAATCATAGGATCATCAATCGGTGTTAAACAAACCTGAAATATATCCAAAGACCATGAAAATCAACCAAGAGAAGCAAAATCCCATTTGGTCACCAACACCACCAGCCCACTGTCCCAAATATCCATACGAAGTCCACAACCACAGAGGGGACAAGGCATTCGAGAGACCACTACACAACAAAGTAATAAAGCTAGCCGAATAGAGGAGAAGAGATAAAAAGAATTGAGCACCACACCAACAAGCCTCAACTCCTCTCTTCCTTTCCTTCCCCATCCAAGTCCAAACCCCCGTCACACAGCCACATCTCGCCGGCCACCACAAGGCAAGAACCAAGGCAAACCGACAGGAGCAAGGAGCCAGGCAGCATGACCTCAAGCCATAGGAGAAGGCCACCACCACTTCTAGCAACATCGCACAGCCGACCAAGAAAGCGACCACCGAGGGCACACTTCCAATCTTTCCCAAAGCAACCCGATAATCAACCGACAAAGGTAGCCCACAAACCTATTCTTAGTAATAGCATCACTTTCTTAAGATTAAACCATGCATGTCCTGTATTCAATAAGCAACCACAATTCATTTACCATTTCTACCATTGATTCATAAGAACCATAACGTGAACTAGACCAGAAAGATGACACATCCAACAATAGCCATAACATCACAAGGGCACCATGTAACCACCACAGAGAGTACCATCTGAAGGTAGAGGAATAGAGGAGAGGGAGCAAAATAACTGAGAAGGGGAAAGAGATGGGTCGGAGCCGACGGTGAGTAGCCCAATCGTAGGATGACCTAGGGTTACCAGTGACAACACGTGGAGCTCGGGCGGCGAGGAGTCGGAGTTGGGCCTGTTGGGAAAATCGCCTAGCGAGTCTAGATGAACGATGGTTGTCAACCTCTTATGATCACACACACACGCGAACACAAGTAGGCACAAGTCGAATTTTGCGATGTGATGAAATGCGATGCGTCTGCATCCTTTTCTTCTTTCTTATATGGAGAAGTAACATACATGACTTTGAAACCAACACAGCATACCATGCTGAGAATCTAATACGGAAACAACTCGACTTTCCATTTCCACTCTGAATCTAAACAGACTCTGACTCCTGACCCCTTACAAATTATAACTGCTACAATCTCCTTATGACTTACGACTGCTACAGTCTATACGACTTACGACTGCTATAGTCCATATGACTTATGACTTACGACCATTACAGAACTTGAATATGGTCGTAGTCTTCCTAGTCGTAGATTTGACTAGACCTGAAGACAACTAGGTTAACTCTATCAATCTCCTCCTTAGGGTTATTGTCTTCCGTCTTCAATGTTTTGCACACCAATCTTCTCCCTCATCTCCATGAACTTCATTCTTCTAAGTGATTTGGTCAAGATGTCTATGAGTTGGTCTTTCGTGCAGACATGCTGCACTTCGATCACCCCTGATTCCATACATTCTCTTATGTAATGGAATCGAGTGTCGATGTGTTTGCTTCTCTCATGACAGACTAGGTTTTTGCACAACATAATTGCCAACTGATTATCAATCTTCAAGGTTATCTTCTTAACCTTCGTCTTCAATATGTCAGCCAACAACCGATCAAGCCATACCCCTTGACAGGCCACCGCACAAGCTGCAATGTACTCTGATTCGCACAAAGTTAGTGCGATCACCTTTTGCTTATGCGAACACCAGTTGATTGGGTTCGACCCCAGGAAAAACACCATGCCCGACGTATTCTTCCAATCATCTGTATCACTAGCTAGATCACTGTCTGAGTAACCGACTAGCTCCAACCTTCTTCCTTCTTCTCGTAGACACACTCGTAATTCAGTGTTCCTTTGATATACCTCAGGATGCGTTTTACTGCACCCATATGCTCTGTTGTCAGATTCTCCATGTACCTGCTCACCATCCCAACCAAGAATGTCAGATTGGTAGTGTGCGTAGCAAGTACCTCAAGCTTCTGTACAAAGTTTTGTCTACGGGTGGGTTTGTGTTGTCTTTGCTCATCTTCAGGCGAGGTTCCATCAAAGTTTGCGTTGGATTACAGTCCTTCATGTCGCATTTGTCCAACACTTTTGTTGCATACGTGGTCTGGCTAAGAGTAATATTCCCAGAGCATTGTCGTACCTTAATGCCTAAGTAGTAGCTGAGTAACTCAAGATCGCTCATGCTAAATAACTTCTTTATCTGGCATTTAAAGCTATGGATGTCCTTGATACTCTCTCCAGTGATGATTGTCCTTGATACTCTCTCCAGTGATGATCAAGTCATCCATATAAACTCCAACCAACAGACTCCTTCTTCCCTGGTTTTGTTTCTACACTACATGCTCTAACGGGCACCTTTCAAAGCCGAGTGTCACCAGAAACTTGTTTAGCTTTGTATTCCAAGCTCTCGGAGCTTGACACAGACCATATAGTGCTTTGTGCAGTCATAGTACTATATTTTCATCTCCTTTTTTCTCAAAACCTGGAGGTTGTACAACATAAACTTCTTCTTCTAGATCACCATTGAAGAAGGCCAATTTCACATTTATATGATGAACCTCACATCCTTCATGTGTCACAATCGCAATAAGTAGTCGTACCATTTCTAGTCATGCAACAAGGGCAAAGACTTTGTCGAAATCAACTCCTTGTCATTAAACGTACCCTTTTGCAACTAGCCTCACCCTGTATTTTACGACTACACCTTGGGTGTCCTTCTTCACCTTATACACCCACTTTAGTCCAACAGCTTGTGATTGACTCGTAATGGAACAAACTGCCAAGTTCCATTTTCTTGGATAGAGGACGTCTTCTCGTCCATCGCTCTTCTCTACTCTGGCTTTCCTTTTGCTTATTTGAAGTTCGCTGGCTCCTCCTTTCCAAGCAAGTAAAACTCAGAATCTTTCAGCTCGATCGGAGATGTGGCATCGTAGAGGCTTTTGATGTCACGGTCCCATTGAGGTTCTTTAGATGACATCGCATCGAGCTCCAATCTTTGCAGAGCACCAGGTGAGACCACTGCTGTCACCATCGCTACTGGAGTGCGTGGTGTAGTTGAGCTGGGCAAGCCAGTTCCCGTGTTCGTACCTCCTATGGTCGTATCTAGAGTTTCTGCAATGTGGTTGTGTCCTTCGACTTCGTTCTCCATGGTCGTAGCGTCAGAAGTTACCACGTTGTCGTTAGGATCTACGACCACGTTGTAGTCAGATCCTCTGATTTTGCTCACTGTGGTCGGTGCGTCGATTACATAGTCATCGAGACCTGAATCAGTAATAGGAGGATACTGCACTGCAAAGATGTCTTCCATAGGTCGTATCTCTACTAAGGGATCACTGCTTCACTCTCATTTCCTCTCCTCCTCGAACATGGTGTCACGAGTCACCACGACTCGTCGTGTAGTTGGATCAAATATCCGATAACCTTTCATCTTTGAATCGTACCCAATGAACACCATTGGCTTGCTTTGATCTACCAGTTTGGAGAGGTGAGATGTGGTCATCTTTACATGTGCGACACACCCGAAAGTACGGAGATGACCCACACTTGGCTTGCGGTCGTAATAGGCTTCGTAAGGAATTTTGCCGATGACGCTTTTCGTTGGCGCTCGATTTAAGATATAAACGGCAGTTGAGACTATTTCCCCCTAAAAATCTCTTGGGACGCCCATGCTCTTCAACTGACTCCTCGTCATACTGACCACCGTCTGATTCCTCCTTTTGACCACTCCATTCTATTGGGGTGAGTAAGGTGCTACCAGATAACACCTAATTCCTAGCAGCTCGCAGTAGTCATCGAACTCGTTCGAGGTAAACTCGCCATCGCTATCGATGCACAGAGCGTTTAGCTTTTGATTCTTTTCCATCTTGCCTGTAGCCTTAATCTTCTTGAATGCATCAAATGCTTCATCTTTTGTTCGGAGTAACGCCAGCCACATATACTTGTATAGTCGTCAACCAGTAGCAGGAAGTAACGATTTCCGCCGTGCGTGGTCAGAGTGATTGGCCTGCATATTTCACCGTGCCATAACTCATGAGGCATGACTGCTCGATACAAAGATGTGGTCAGAAATGGGTTTTGATGTTGCTTGCTGATCAGACAACCATCACAGATATGATCCACATGCTCGATCATGGGCATGCCTTGCACCATCTTCTTGTGAGCCATATCCTTTAGAGCATGGAAGTTAACATGCCCGTACCTAGCATGCCATTTCCATGCTTCTTCCATACTCTTTGCTAGAAGACACTCTGGGAGGGCCATATTGATGTTCAACACATACATCCAGTTTCTTGATCTGTTCACCTTAGCCAACAGCTGTTGAGTTCTGTCTAGGATAGACATTACTTCTCCTTCGACCACGATCCTGCAGCCGTTTTCATCCAACTGTCCGAGGCTAATGATGGTGCTTCTTAGCCTTGGGATGTAGTAAACATTCGTGAGAATACGATGTTCACCCGTGGAACACTCCAACAGTACCGAGCCCCTTCTTTGTATTTTCACAGCTGAACCATCTCCAAATTTGACTGAGCCTTTTATCTTCGTGTCAATCTCAGTAATCTTTTCAATGCATCCGGTCATGTGGTTGCTCGTGTCGGTATCTAGATACCAATGCTTGTTTTGGGTGCCGCTCAACTTCGGCGTCACCTTCTCTTCATGCAGAAACACCTTTTCTTCAAGCGTTGGGGCTGTATGGATGAGTTCACACACTTCGATCATCAACAGCTGGGGGTCATCATTGTTCTGTTTCGCTGCGAGGTTCGCCCTTTCTCTTCGATTTGGCTTTGGACACTCTTTCACAAAGTGCCTGTACTCATTGCAGTTGAAGCATTTGACCTTGGTCTTGTCGAAGTCTGGTGGCAATCGTTAATCTCCACCTCAATTGCCATCTCCTCAGCCACCACCTTAACCATGACTGCGTCCCCGTCCTCTTTCGTTGTGATCACCTCTTTGAGCGTAGCTCGAGCCCTCATTCTTCTTAGTCTTCGAGCTTCTCTCTTCCCTCTTGTTTTTGGCAAAGAGTAGCTTGTCTCCTTCGTTCTTCGAGTGTCGTCGACCATTGAGTCCTTCCTTGAAAGTTCTAAGACGACCGATCGCTTTTTGAGAGTAGATCTGAAGGAATCGGTCTGGAACTGAGCTAATCAATGAAGGAAGCGATTGAGTCAACATCGCCAAACTGTTCAATCGTGCTGATAATCTGAAGGAATCGGTCTGGAACTGAGCTAAACAGCTTTTTGACCATGTCGCTTTCTTTCAGCTTCACGTCGAGCGAACGGATCTCACCCACCAGTGTAGTGAGTTTCATGGAGTACTCGGTGATTGACTCCGAGTCTCCCATCTATAGCTTGCTCAGTTGTCATTTGAGCACTTGTGCTTGTGCCTTCTTGACGTGATCTTCACCTATTCACATCTCCCTGAGAGCGCTCTAGGTTTCTTTTGCCGTCTATTTCTTGGCGATTGACATCATCACATCGTCTGGCACAGCTTGCGAGATGGCCACCATCGCACCTTGATCCTTGTCGCCTTCGTCATCTCCATCTTCGACCGCCGACAAAACCCCTAGCAAACGCAAGATTATCTTCATCTTGACGACCCATATGCCATAATTTGTTTCGCTTAACATCGGGTATTGAATTGGGATCACGACGCTTCTTGTCATCGGCTTGACGAGCACGCTTGTCTTCGATGGATTAAGTACGTCGCCCGTGGTCTTTATGAGCTCTCTTGACTTTGACGAGACACTTGCGTTGTCGGCCATCGCTTCGTCCCCTTAGCCTCTAATACCAATTGTTGGGAAAATCACCCAAGGAGTCTAGACGAATGATAGTCGTCAACCTCTTACGATCACACATACATGCGAACACGAGTAGACACAAGTCAAATTTTGTGACGTGATGCAATGCGATACGTCTACATCCTTTTCTTCTTTCTTATATAGAAAAGCAACATACATGACTTTAAAACCAACGTGGTATACCACGCTGAGAATCCAATACGGAAATAGCCCGACTTTCCATTTCCACTCTGAATCTAAACATACTCGAACTCCTGACCCCTTACGACTGCTACAATATCCTCATGACTTATGATTGCTATAGTCCTTATGACTTACGACTGCTACAGTTTATATGACTTACGACCATTACAGAACTTGAACATAGTCGTAGTATGTCGTGGTCGTAGATTCGACCAGACCTGAAGACAACTAGGTTAACTCTATCTGGGCCAGAGGAGTCAATGTAGGGAGGAGCCAGTGGTGCTAGTAGAGAGGGTGGTTGAGGGGAAACCGATTCTCAGGTGTAGGTGATGGATCCGAGGTTCGGTTGCTGGAGCCAAGTAGGAGGGCGGTCGGGCTGGAGCGGGCAGTAGAGGAGGAGGTGCTGGGGAGGTGACCGTGTTGGGGGAGTCAGCCGGAGACATAGGGAAGGCAAGCAGGCCGGGTGATAGGGCGCAGGTATGCTGGAGGCCGAGCACAGGTAGGGCAACCGGAGCTGAGGCCGGCGGCAGGGAGGTCAGGATGGAGGTGCAAGCGCAGCGGCTAAAAGGGGCGGTGGTCTGGAGTCGAGAGGATGACGCCGAGCTGTAGGCGGAGTGACCGAAAGTCGAGAGTCAATGCATGGGCCGAGGGCGCATGGGGGATGGCAGCGCCGGTAGGGGCCAACGCAAGGACTGATCGGAGTAGAGGAATAGAAAGGGGGACGGAGTGGATAAGGTTTGGGGAAGAAAAAGAATGGCCTGGGAAGGCCACGACTAGGTGGAGAAAAAAGAAAAGAGAGAAAAGAAGGAAAAAGAGAAAAGGAGAAAAAAAAGAAAAGAAGAAGAGGGAAAAACAAAAGAAAAGAGGAGAAAAAGTAAAAAAAGAAGAGAAAAAGGTTAGGCGTGTAAATAAGATTTATTTGCAAGTATAGATGACGCGATCTTTAAATTATGGTTGTTTGGGCACGGGGCATCGAAAAGGTATCCAGTGAGAGAGAGAGACTTTGTTGGTATCGGGTTTGCGCGTAGAACCGATGTCGTTTGCATGCTTGCGTGTATTACAATGTTGAGTTGAGAGTTCGAATGATGCTTATACAAGTGGAGGTCTGATTTGGTGCCCCCACGCATCGTTCATAGGAATAACCAGGCAAGTGCATGATGGAATAGTGGATTGTGGTGCAAGATCGATGCTTATTCTCCTATACCATGTTTCATAGTATATTATGAAATGATGCTTGTGATTGAATATTAACATTTGAAGAATGTTTCATCATGCATTGCACGCATCCGAAGGACCTACTTCGGTAGGCATCTCACGGTGGGAAAATCAAAATCTATTTTGGTAGGCGCCTCCAGGAATGAAGGAAAAGACATGCTTCAATAGACACCTCCATGAGAGTGGAGGAAAAGACTGCTTTGGTAGGCACCTCTACGGGATGGAGGTAGAAAGGATTCATCGACGGGTGAAGAATTCCACTATACTGGTATAAGTTGTATAAAGACGCATGACATCGCATTGCATTGGTAGGAAATGAACATGAGACAGAGATGCAATACAGAGATTATGAGTTACAATTCATGAATATGTGATTTATTGAATTATTGTGCTAACCCTACTGTTTTATCGTGTGCTTGTTGAGTCTTCGGACTAACCATTGTTTTGTTTTTAGGTGACTAGTGAGGGCGACATGTCCGAGCGGGAGTAGCACAGTTATTCCACATGCAGCAGTAATTCACATATCACCTATAGTTGACATATTTAGACTTTGATGGTATACTAGGTAGTTAGTGTTAAAAGTATGTTATAATAAGAAATATTTAGCCTTGTATAGTATGAGTTTCTTTTGGTAATTGGCAAATTTATACCTCTACTTTTGCGCTTAGCGTGGCGTATATTGTTTGCCTTTGGTTGAGATTTAAATACTGGAGTTGCTGTGCAAGATCAACGCCAATAGTTGGTATTGGTAGCGCTATAGAGTAGGTGGTAGCACTTTGGGCTCGGACGACAGGCCGGGGTGTTACAGGTGCAGCACGGGCGGAGCGGCTGGCATCACTGGCTTGACTAGAGGCGGCAGTAGCGCAGCGCATAGGAGCAGTGGAGACGCACACGAGTGAGGGCAGAGCTTGGGGCGATGGTGTCGGTAGCAAGAGGAGGAAGTGGAGAGGCCGCAGCCTAGGGAGGCGCACAATCGGCGCGGTGGCGCGCCACATAGAAGGGGAGGGTGGCAAGGGCGACCGGCAGCAATGCTAGTGGCCGGTGGCAGCAACCGAAATGATGACAGTGATTACAAGGAGAAGGAGGGGTGATGGTGTTGGCAGCAAGGAGAGGATAAGGCTGCTGTCTTTCCCTAGCTTGCCCTTAAGTGGGGGTTGGTGTGGACTGGATGGCTTAGCTTTGACTTGGTCCACCCAACCCAACTCTCTCTCTTTTGGTATTACATCTTATTATTTTGCTTTAGACCACAAGCGCGCACACGGTTTCGTGTCGTTGGTAATGTGTCTATCATCGTGAACTAATTGCCTT
Organism: Dendrocalamus latiflorus; assembly: GCA_017311315.1. NCBI lineage: Eukaryota > Viridiplantae > Streptophyta > Magnoliopsida > Poales > Poaceae > Dendrocalamus > Dendrocalamus latiflorus. Next base: position 3,343,468 of record CM029658.1, read on the forward strand.
GCTGCTTTTCTCCAGCACCTGTCCTCTCGATAAGAACTCATACAGGAATAACAGCTCTTGATTACAAAAAGGAAAATCCTAACGAAAGCTCAGCACCATAGTAATAATTTATGAAAATGGATGCTGCTACTAGCCTGAGAGGATCACGGTTTATGGATGAGATGGACAGCAACCTCGCAAGAACAACAGCAAAACGCCAGAGGGGTAATCAGAAGGAATATATATGTTTTTATTTGACACGGTTACAATCAGGGCGGAGACAGCGAGTGAGCAGGGGCCTGGCCCTCCTCAACATTTTTATTTTTTTGATTAGCTATTAAATATTTTAGTAATTATCTTATAAAGTATTCATTTAATTTTCTCATGAGTGAGTAAAGTTCGCTTTTAATTAAATTATTAATATATATATATGATCTTATTGGTAGATGTAGAGTCAAATTTAAATTAATAAAAATATAACTTTTTTATATTGTTATGATATATTTTTATATGATTACTATTTTCTTGATAAAAAAATTGGCCTCTATGTACGAATCCTAGCTCCGCCTACAATCCTGTGAAATGAAATCAATTGTAAGCTACTGTTTTGGAAGGACGTCTTGTTTGTAAGCTGTAAGCCGCTGTCTGTGATGAAGACCTGTCACCGGTCTCTGGTTAAACACTTCCCTACCACGCCACTTGTAACCTCTGTAAGCTTTGCAGCTTCAGCACATTGTAGTGTGATGTGATGTGTTCATGGACACTTATTAAATGCAGATGCATCACTTATACTGCAGGTTAGTGATTAAAAATTTGATAGTACGTTAATTAAACGGAAGCAAAACGAAAATGACCTAGATTTGCATTGTTAAGACAAAAACAAGGATGTTATCAAGAAACAAGAAGGAATTGGGGAAAACATACAGCGCAGAACAAAACAAAAGGGAGTGAATAGTCCCCGTCAGCTTGACTTGGGACGTCGGCTGCATAAAGCTTCCCGAGTACCACACATTTGGCTAGAGAGAGAGAGAGAGAGGGGGGGAGGGAGGGGAGGGAGGGAGGGAGGCGGTGCCGGAGGTGGCAGCGGCGCCATCACTCTGTTCTACGCTAATCCAGAGGAATCAGGCAAGTTACACATGTTTTCGATTTCCTACCGTTTCTTTTGAGAAATAGTTGGATAATTGTGCGCTCTTGATCAGAAATGATCTCTCTTTTTGTTTCTCTTGTGTGCCTCGTTTCTTGATTGGGAAAAAGAGAGAGGAACCCATCACTCCGTGTCAGAACTCTCTCTCTCTCTCTCTCTCTCTCTTTGTTTGTGCCTGTGGCAATTGGAATTCAGAATCTCATGTACTTGCGTTAATCGAACTATTGCCCTAACAGAAGATTGGTCAGATATGTACGGGAAAGATTTTAGATGCTATTCTTTTTCAGGAGATTTGATGATTTGCCCCATCTTTCTTGGGAAAATTGAGTATATAGGACTAAGTTGGATGTGATTTTGTGGAATAGGACTAAGTTCTTTGGACTTGTAAATATAGGACTGAGTTCACCACCTCTTTGCAAATATAGGATTTTTCCCATTTTAATTTCATTTTCAATTTCCAGCCCCTTTTCCCCACGCGAAATGACTATTTTGCCCTCTTCTTCTTCCCTCGCCTGGCCGCGCCGCCGCTGGCCGCGCCGCCGCCTGGCCGCGCCGCCCCTCGCCTGGCCGCGCCGCCCCCTCGCCCGCCCCGCGCCGCCGCCGCTCCCTCGCCTGCGCCGCCCCGCGCCGTCGCCACTCCCTCGCCTGCCCGCCCCGCGCCGCCGCCGCTCCCTCGCCCGCGCCGCGCCGCCGTCGCTCCCTCGCCCGCGCCGCGCCGCCGCCGCTCCCTCGCCTGGGGAGGGAGCGGCGGCGCGGCGCGGGCGAGGGAGCGGCGGCGGCGCGGGGCGGGCAGGCGAGGGAGTGGCGGCGGCGCGGGGCGGCGCAGGCGAGGGAGCGGCGGCGGCGCGGGGCGGGCGAGGGGGCGGCGCGGCCAGGCGAGGGGCGGCGCGGCCAGGCGGCGGCGCGGCCAGCGGCGGCGCGGCCAGGCGAGGGAGGAAGAAGAGGGCAAAATAGTCATTTCGCGTGGGGAAAAGGGGCTGGAAATTGAAAATGAAATTAAAATGGGAAAAGTCCTATATTTGCAAAGAGGTGGTGAACTCAGTCCTATATTTACAAGTCCAAAGAACTTGGTCCTATTCCACAAAATCACATCCAACTCAGTCCTATATACTCAATTTTCCCATCTTTCTTTGCCAGTTGCCACTTGATAAAGTGATGTCAGTGAGACAGCACTTGTCATTTCCATGAAAGATGTTCCAAATCATCAATTCTTCCTTCTTTCTCATGTTCTTAGACATGCTTAACATGCCCTTTGTTCAGATGAGACTGGAAATGCATTCTATGATAAAGAGTGAGATCGATAAAATAGTAGCAATACTAATATCAAAATTTGGAAATTTTATTTAGAAAATCGATCTCCGTTTGGTATATCTAAATCCAGATTATTCATTTGAAGAGTAAATTTAAGTTGTATTTATAACCAAATCCGTATTATTCATTCTATGTCTTCTACCAGGGCACCAGTAATGGTTAAAAACTGTCTTTTACTTCTATTTTTAGTCAGTCCGGAAAGAGTAATACTTTGCAAATATCAACTTCTTATAAAAGCATTTTTCGGGAACACATTCCAATAGAAGCATGAAATCCAAATCCGATTGTTTCTTTAGCAAAGGCAATTGCGTGAACAGGCTTTGATTGCAGGGAATTGTCACAGTTCATCAATGGCAACTCCCAACTCCTATTCAGTCCATGTCTCCTCAGAAACCCACAGGGTTGAGGCCTGGTTGGCATCTGATGAAGCTTTGGCTAGGCAATTGCAAGAGGAGGAGAATTCGCGTGATGCTACTGCTACAAGAGAATTTGCTGGTATAGTGCTACTCCCACTCTCCCATTATCTCTTGCTTTGTTTGAGGTGAATTCATTAGCTGTACTCAACTAACATTTTCGCTTACCACATGTTCATGTGCATTGTTTTTTTAGGTAACATATCCTTGGAACCATCGTCACCAGCTGTTGAGTATGGACCGGCCAATAATGCAGCTCAGGTTTGTTACTTTTCTACTCGTTTGTTTCCTCCATTGGTTCATTTGGATCATCTGCAACTTCCAAGGAAAGGGACTCCACATATCTGAACTGAAAAATGCAGGGGGACCTAGACTAATGATAATTTGTGTATGCAGGTGACAAGGGAAGACGTTGTCGACCCAGATAACATGTCATATGAGGTATGCTGTTATTATTTTTGTGGAAGGAATGATAAGGTATTTTTCCTGTCATTTAGCATGCAGCAGAGAGTAAAATTACTTAATAGTTTAGGGAGAACAAACAATTTCTGAAGACATACTCAAAATCAGGTGCACAGTTCCTCTCGAGAAACTAAGTGCAGTTTGCTCATGCTTGCTGTTAAGATTAACCATCTCCGGGGTGGTTGCTTGCCTTTTTATTGATTGGAAGAGAAATTCAGGTTTACACATTGACACAGATCACTTATGCTTCGCTTTAGGCTTTCATGAGCTGATATGAAAATCAGTTGTATATAATTCAAATTTTTCTGTAAAATGAAACAAAAGAGTCAAGTGAAGCAGACTGAATATGCTAGTAATACTTAGAGAACACATATGCAATGGAAGTGTAAATTCACCTACATAGGCTCAGATGTGGAATTTTATTGAAGTATTATGTGTCTGGATATAGAAAATTGATAGGGGTTTAGATTATGCTTGGAGTTCACTGGATTCCTGCTGTAGTGGTAATGGGTTCCCGGTCACTGCTGATGGTACCCAGCATAAAAATAGATGAATCTTGAGCTTACTAAAAATATGCTACCAAGTATGTTCGTTGTTAAACTCTAATGCCACTTCTAGGTAGCAAATGTTCGAACTGCAGAGCTGAAGCATTCTATATTGTTCTGTAATATTGTTTTGTAAATGCTGTAATCCCTACCTCGAAATAAGGTTTGGCGTGTGTAGACAACTTTTAAGTGTATCGACCTCTTACCAATTTAAGGGTTGACTTAATTTCACATGCTTTGAAATCAAGGAGTGCAACCTCCATGTTCCTCTCTATAGGTGGTGTTTGGAAGTAAATAAGACTTGCTCACTTCCAAATCATAAAACAAGAAATGGAAACTATATAAACTAGCACCAGTCTTCAGTGTCCTAAACCAGTCCCAAAGTCACCCTCAGTCATCATAAAACAAGAACTCTCACTTCCAAATCATGAAACAAGAAATGGAAACTATAGAAACTAGTACCAGTCTTCAGTGTCCTAAACCAGTCCCGAATTCACCCTCCGTCATTAGAAAACAAGAACCGGAAACTGTAGACTCCAGTAGTGGTCCTTTTTTACAGGAAAAATAGTACTAGTCTTCAGTGTCCTAAACCAGTCCCAAAGTCACCCTCCGTCATCATAAAACAAGAACTCTCACTTCCAAATCATGAAACAAGAAATGGAAACTATAGAAACTAGTACCAGTCTTCAGTGTCCTAAACCAGTCCCGAATTCATCCTCCGTCATCAGAAAACAAGAACCGGAAACTGTAGACTCCAGTACTGGTCCTTTTTTACAGGAAAAATAGTACTAGTCTTCAGTGTCCTAAACCAGTTCCGAAGTCACTCTCCATCATAAGCAGATGGGAATATCACCATGGGATAGCAGTGTCTCTGCACCGTCGGTGTTCAGGGTTCTCTTTGGCTGGGCAGCAGCTACATCTTTTACCTTCAGAGTTGGTCTTGATATCCATGTTTCATAAAAAAAGACGCATTTTAATTGAAAACTGTCACTTCTTTTGGATCACATAAATAATCTCATTTCTAAGAAAAATCATTTTATATTATTTTGTAATTTTTGTAGCAACTACAAGCATTAGGGGATGCAATAGGAACTCAATCCAGAGGATTATCTGATGACCTGATATGCTATTTGGTGCCTTTTAAGCACAAGTGCAACTTCTTCTCCAGGAATAACAACGATGAGGAGTACGTTACAGATAATTTTACTCTCTTAGATTTGCTCATCTTTTTTTTAACTTAGCAGCAGCCATATGACATGTTGTAAGTTGGCTGACAAACATATGACTATATGATATCTCCATGCAGATGTGTGATCTGCAAATCGACCTATAAAAGCCGACAGAAGTTGATAAGATTGCCCTGCAGCCATTGTTACCATGCAGATTGCATTACTCGCTGGCTTAAGATCAACAATGTAAAGTTCAATTTTGTTTTCATATGATACCTCTACAATAAAAAATAGAAGCTTTTGTCTTTTGCATATAGATGCTAAATGCTAATATATGCTTCAAAGATATGAATTAAGATACTTTCTGTATTTGAATATGACTCAAGAAAAGCAATATCCAGAATACACCATTTCAGTTCATGCATTGTCTGAACTCTGAACTCCATTTGATCCATACAGATTGTTGATTGCTTGTTATACAAACTTATATTGTGTGGTATAGCCATAGGAGAATTATCTGATATTCTGATCTGTATCTTTGCTTTCATTCAGGCATGCCCAGTCTGCAATGAGGAGGTATTCGGTTGAGTTGTGATTTTGTGACGAGACAATGCTACAGCCTCATCGCTGCATTGTGCTTTCGGACCATGTTTCTCTCCTATGGCCTATTATGCTATACAAGTCTAGTTGGCCTACCATGCTTAAGAAAATTGTCTTTTGGTATACACGTACTCAGGGTTTGAAAAACCAGCCGTTACCGGCCGGTAACCATCTGTTACCAGAAAAACCGGTCGGTACTGAGATAAAAAAACTGGTTGGGATTATTCAAATGTAAATTTAGATTTATGACTGTATAATGCACTTTCTAGGTTGGTTTAGATATTTGTTGTGCTAGATTAAGTATTGTATGAAGGAAATACGAATCAATTATTTTTCTCCCATGTTTTCTCTGCCTTTTTCCGGTTTTCCTAGTGGTTTTACATTGGTTTTCCTGTTTTTGACCGGTTACCAGAACAGTTACTGGTTTCAAACCACCCAAATTCAAATTTCAAATCACAAAATTCATTCAGATTTTTTCCGGGATTTCTGGTAACTGGCTGGTTACCGTTACCGGCTGCTGGCTAGGATTAGCCTCGGTTCTGGGTTTTGAAACCTTGCACGTACTGCTAACTGAACCATGCCATGTTTGATGTGTCCATCCAACTTAGTTGTATCAAAAATTGATGAACATGTGTGGGTTCTATGGCTGCCAGTTTTCTGAGAACACAACCGAGCAGGACTAGTTAAATAGATGATATGGTTTTCTATGTGTTTCACCCTCATTTACATGAGCCTATTGTGGAAAGAAGCAAGATTGTGAATGTTATGTACCTCTATCTGCCATCTTTGCTTATTTCAGTACTGCATTTGCTCTACAGCTTGTGTATGTCCACTGGACATGGTTCTTTCAATCAGAACTCCAGTTAGACGACAAACTGTTTGATTAGTAAGGCAGATGAAATATAAAGATCCTAAACCAGAATTAGAAAACAGATTGCTACTAATATCAGTTTATTCTTTTGTATGGCAAGAAAAGGTGTGTGGTTAGTAGAATTTGGACAACCTCTTCTCAGTGGGAAAACTTGCTATCCCATTTTTTGTGCTATTGCAAGGGCACAACAGGGCTGCACACCAATAATATATTTGGACATTGGATTAGTATTAGATCTCGGTGTGATTGGTTGTTTAAACAATGATAATTGCAAATGAAATTAATTAATTAAGTAATGGAGCATGATCCAATGCTGACTCAGATCCACTCCATCAGGAATAGATTCTTGCGCTGATAGATGCTCTTGTCGGCATCTCATTTCCATCGTTAAATTGCACTTTCCCTACTTTATTATTCTCTGATTAGTTATCCAAGGTTGTAAACGGACGTTGACATACAACAAACCGCACAAATGAACATTTTGTTGTACCTGAAAGTTTCTTCTTTATAATGAAGAGCCTATAGGCCACGGGCGCAGCTGTACTTTGGTTCGTCACTTAGGATTTGATCTCATGAATTCTTCGGTGTTACATCTTTTCTTCTCAATTTAGATTTGATTCGGTGACTTCCTTGGTGTCTGTACGTCTCTAACCAGCGATTTCTGTTACTACAGTATATTTGTTTTTGGCATTCAATGGACAAGAACAGATAAGCAAGTATGTGTAGGCTGACAAACGAAAGCAACTGCTCAGGCAAAAGACAAGAAAATAATCACCTGAAGGTGCCATGTATATTGTGCTTAGCCGTATACAAGAGTTTGTTACAATCAAAACAAATAAGTGCCTGATGATGAATAGTAAATATCCTGGCACAACCGAAGACTAGATTACTATATATCCACGAAAGCATATCTAGCCTGGACTCTTATCTACAACTGAACCGTGATATACATATCTGTCAACAATACAAAACACTTACCCATTAATTACATCACAGGATTGGAAAATATTGATAATAGCAACCACACTGCAGTGGAAAGAAACAAAACTATATAGTCTCTATAGATATCAGCTTAACTTGTTCCACGAATCTTACACATAACTCCGAGGTGCCCTTTTCTTCGCAAGGTATTGTGGTTTTACAAACACTGAATCCACACAGAGACCACCTTTTGTGTGTGTGCAATCTATTTGAACCATTGCAAACTGGATATTCATTGGTTCATTTGAGTTCTTCACGACAAAATCGCCAACATGGTGATTGATCCAGACACCTGGATCAGTTAAGTAACACTTGGACTGAGCATGCTGTCCATCAGAAGTTGATAGCTGGAAGCGAACTGGCTTTATATCCCAACCGTGGATGTGCTCGGAGCTATAAACCCGTCGACCAAGCCGCTTGAATGGTCTGCCTAGATGAAGACGGAAAAACAGGTTATATGTACCTTCTGGGAAGTAGAATTCAACCTCCCCTCTGACTTCGAGCCACCAAATTTGAGAGAGATAAGCAACCGAATGAAACCTGCAAGAGAAGCAGCAGACCTCTGATAAGCTCTCTTATCCACAAAGGTTTGAAACATTGTGGCTGTACAATCATACAGTTGGCAAAGTGCAAGTAACACAAGATATACACTTAAACCGTATTTAAAATGGATAGACACTATAGTATGCCACTAAAGCTAATATGCTCCATGATCTCGCATGAAAAGCATGATTAAAAATGCAGGCATTATAAAAACTGTTTGAGAACAGGTAATCATGTTCCTACTGGCAAACATATCAGGATTCGATATAAATACAGGAAAGCAGAACATGCCATCTTTCAAGTGAACTAAAGGTGCATTTTAAGCCACGACAGATAAAAACATCTTATTCATATGAGGTGCACAGCTCCTAGTTGGTGAAAAGGGCAATTAAAGAGTTGACCAAGATCCCACCTTTTTCCCTTTCCCAAGAACAAGCTCTCATTGGTTGTAAGTTCTAACATGAGTTTAGCAAACATAGCCTCAAGTCTGTAGTTCCATTTTGTAACTTACATAATCACTAGGCTGACATTGGGTCATTGGCTCCCATATGTCAATGATGGTTGAAACAAATCTGATGCATAAATGTGCCATCATTAATTGAACATAAGTCATTTAGATTATTAAGTGGCTAGAACACAAGACAAATGAACAGGCCTCAGGCATTGGGTCACATAGAATAATGCAACGGTATTACTCAGCTTGAACAGTATGCACCCAGGAACCCAAATACTTACCCCAAACAAATTATGGGACTGAACACATTTCTAACAATATCAAAATCTGACATATGCTAATCAGTAATTCATATCCTAAGGACAACTAAATTCACCTAAGAGCATCTCCAATAGTGACTTATGAGCTAGCACTAAGCATATTATTTCATATTTTAATAGAAGAGAGAGAAAAGCTATCTCTTGATCAAGAGCTAGTCTCATACACACATTCCAAGATTATGTGAGAGTGTCATGTGAGGCTATTTATGTTATGAGCTATGTGCTAAAAATTAGTACTATTGGAGAAGTTGTCTTAGAGCTAGTAACTAGCTCATACTGTTGGAGATGCTCTAAGAGAATGGATTAACAATATCTTCTACTTTAGGCTTCTCCTGACTAAACATCACCTTATGTCATATAAAATTGTACTAGTACAAACTTTCCATAAATGGGAGCCATTATAAGTTGTTATTGATAAAAGCACCTTGATTCATCATTTGGAATGAAGTTCCAATATCTCCTATCATCAATGCCCGTTATTGAAAGCGCCCTTGAAGAGATCGACATGCAGATACCACCACCACACTTGTCGAGCCAGAACTCCTACACAAATGAGCCAAATAAATATCATATGTATAAGCAATGACAACAACAATTCAAACAAAATATAACCCGACCTGGGGGCTAAAAAATAGCTCCTCCAAATCAACTGGCGATTGAAGCTAATCAGACTCTAAAATCCAAACAAAGACACAACCTTTACCCCAAAACAAACTCAAATTCCTACCTTTTTGGTCACTTACAGGTGTTTCGCGCACAAGACATTGTTGTATTACAATTTACAAAGTAAACAGTTCACACGAACATACGAAAACAATACATTTTCAGTGTGTTTTAATCAAACACAGTACGATTCATAGTGGCCTAGTTATTAACCAAAAAAGATGGCACCTTTATCCCAAGTCTCGGACAAAGCACACCTTTATCCTAAGGACAAGTGTCGGACAAAGCACACACCTTGGTGTCGCCGTCGAAGCGGTTCCGGCGGCAGAGCCGTGCGTACACCTCCTTCTTGGGGATCGCCTCCGCCTCAAACGCGGTAGCTGCCTGGCGGCCTTCCTTGTCGCCAGGGGCGGTGGCTGCGGCGAGGAGGCGCGCGTAGTTGTGCGGCAGCTTGGCCTCCCAGACGCCGTCCCCAGATGCGGCGCCGTGGAACGTGCGGCTGAGCCGCGCCATCCGGCAGATCTCCGGCGGGTCTAGCCTGAGCAGCACCTCAGCGACACAGTTCTCCGGCAAGTCCCCCAGCACCGTCCGCCCACTTCCCCCTCCCGCCGACGAGGCCACGGTGCCCATGAACCAAGAAACAGCCGCCGGGGGCTCAACAACAGTACAGGGTGAGCGACTTGGAGAGCAGGAGCAGGGACGCCGGCGACTTGGAGAAGGGCGGCGGGCTACGCCTTAGCGCGAAAGAGCCCATCGCGTCGACGCCGCCTCGGTGGCCGTGCCGTCGGATAAGGGGAAAGCTCTCGGTGTTGTCGTCGTTTGCTACCCGAAGGCAACCACCACCAAGTCGCTTCCTTCTTGCTTCCTCCCTTGCTTGTCCCAGCGAGTTCTTGCCACGGATCGAATCCAAGCAAACTGAAAAAATTGCAGCTTTCGGCTGAGCCCGACTGTTCTTGATCAAAGAAGGGGTTCTTTCCTCTGTTCCTCTTGATCTTTTGCAGACTTCGATGTGATGGAGACGATGAGAGGAGTTGAGTGGCTTTGCGTATGCCCTGGGTTTCGAGTTGCTTGATGTGTTTTTTTTTTTAGAAAATGGAAGATAAAACTTCCGGCCTCTGCGTTTCCGCATACAACGTTTACATTATTACAACGTTTCAGCACCATTGTTGATGAATTAGGGAAACAAGGAATGCAAAAATTATGCAAAACAAAGTCTATTATTAAATTTTCATCCATTGGAAGCAAACATCTCCAACGCAGTGGTCTCTAGTTTTCTGCTCACTGACTGAAAAGACTCCTTTGTTTCATCATCACGCTGCAGCAGTGCCCAAAACCGCAGCCAGTATGTTCCCCTGAAAATGGCCTGCATAAAAGATATATATTTGCAATTTGCAAAGATTAGATCATTACGACATCTCCAAATTGCCCAACATAAAGCGGCTACCCCAACCAGAATATCTTTCTTGTCTTTTAAATCGAAATTTGAAAGCCAACTCCCTAACATATGGGATACAGAGCTGGGAGGTGTTAACCCAGTAGCCATATAGACAGTCCTCCATATTGACTTGGCATGATGACAATCAAAGAAAAGGTGTTTAATGGTTTCATTACAATTACAAAAACAACACTTTTGACTGCCTTTCCAATTCCTTTTAATTAGATTATCCTTTGTTAAAATTACCCCCCGCTGGAGATACCAAAGGAAAATCTTGATTTTTAGAGGAATTTTTAACTTCCAAATCAACTTATGAGAAAATGACGTATTTTGATTTATCATGTGAAGATACATAGAATGGACCGTAAATTGACCATTCTTATGTAAGCTCCAAACAAACAAATCTCTCTCATCAGTTAAATTGATATGAGTGATTTTGGCCACTAAGTCTTCCCAATCATCGAGCTTATCCCCCACCAGAGCTCTCCGAAATGAAATATTTAATGGTGTTGATCTCATAATATTGGCTACTGTATCATGCGGCTGATTTGTAATATTATACAACGTGGGATAAATGTCTTTAAAAGGCCAGTTGCTTACCAAGTATCTTCCCAAAATCTTATTTGTGATCCATCATTAATTTTGAAGAGTTGCTTGATGTGTTGGTTGCTTGGTTTCGGTGTTTGCTTCCTGGTTAGGCTGGTACTGGGGAGAGTAAATGGAGGCCGTGGAAGAAGACGATAGAAAGCATGTACAAACCTACAAGCGGATTCTGTGATGGGAAGAGGTTTAGTTTTCGCCCATGGGAAGATGCAAGAATTTTCCTTCTTTTTTCAAGGCGCGGTGGTACGAGTCGTCGCTCTCACTGGCCGTGTATCGCTGGGTTTTTTTTTCGGTCTGCCGAGGGAAGTGGTTGTTATGGTACATCTTGACTGAGTGGATGCAGGTTGAGTGGAATCGTATTTCAAAAAAAGAAGATATTTGGTGAGGTTGCATGAGCGGATACAAAAAAACTGAGATGCTATTTGGTTGACTGTATGAGCGGATGCAGTCTACCAAACCTGAGAGGCTGACACGTGGGACCGCATAAGATACACTGCATCAACCCATCCAGGATGGCCAGTGAAGCTCATTTTGAGCGTATCCACCCATCCAGGATGAGGGCGTATTTTTGCATCCGCTCATGCAGGCTGCATCCACTCATATAGGCAACCAAACAGGCTCTTTCTCAGATTATACGGATCCACCCAGCCAGGACGAAGGAGATTCAGGCAACCAAACACACCCATAAAGACCGGTCCGATTCTTAAAAATGTATACACATATAGAATGCTTTTTCTTTAATTTTGCCATCCTATCATTTTTTTTTGCAAAACTAGATCTCTTCCGAAGCTCAAAAGGGACGACAAGTAACACGTGTTACCTACCGTGTCGCCCTAGCTCGCCAGGAGGGGTGACATGTGGCTGGGCGAGGTGATGCAATAGGCAGATGACAAGGCGCCACTGGTAGGCTAGTCAAGGTGGTGGGACGTGGCAGCAGGCCAGCCGAGCTAGCCTTGCGCGGCAGGCAGCCTTGCTGACAACCACACATGGGCACAGGGCTAGAGAATGCATGCATGCATGTGTCATATCTGCTACTTATTTGACTTGTGTTTAGCTATCTCTACATATATGTGTATGTGTTTTGTTAAAAATTCCGGCTAAAGTTTGGACGACTTGTGGTCATGCATGATCTGTTTGTACATATATGAGATGTGCATGATGATGAAGATGCATGCCAATTAGAAGTGCAGTTAGTTAGTGTACATGTATTTTACTTGTGTATAATTACCACTCTGTGTTAATTTTATCTACTTGATCGATGCTATCTGGCTTGATTTCTACTAGCTAGATACCATATCATGGCTGTTACTTATTAGTTTATGAAGTTCTCTATGTACATGCCTTAAGTTGAGATCATTATTAATACAACAAACTCCATATAATAAGATGAGAGGCAATAAATTGTCAGTGGATTTATCTTATGAAAATTTGTAATGTAAAATGACTGAACTAAAGAGCTGGCACTGAACGTAGTAGCAGGTCAAGGGTTGCTTGTTGTTCGCTTCCTTTGGCGGTGAAGTTAGTCTTGAGGGAATGTCAGCCTATCAAGAGAGCGCTATATGTCGCGCAACTCGTATTGTGATAGTAGCCAAGTGGGAGCGGGTGCATCTTACAATTGACTGGACCCAATCTTTTGCATGCTAAACATCTGTTGTATCCAATCGTTCACGTATTGCTGGCGTCCTGTGGATGGAAACATATTTCATTAGGCCGACATAAGGTAGAATTGAAATGAAACCCGTAATTGTAAGCACTGCGGTCGTGTGTTATGTGGACGATGAACCTCCCGGGTACTCTGGTCCACGGTAGTCGGCTAAAGTGAAGCCCGATGTCGTGTAGCCTGTGATGTACTAGTGGACCGTGTACCTATCGTATGTCCGATCATACCACTCATCATGCTCCTAGAGTTGCAGGTGGTCCGCGGGTGTGTACGTGACGTACTGTACCTTCCTGTCTCGGACAGGGGAGTCGATGTTGGTGCTTGTGGTGTCCTGTGTGTCAGGCTATCTCTGTGATGATGACGGAAGTAGAGTGCTCCCACATCCCCATCCCAGTCCTCATCCCAGTGGCAAGGATGTTCTGGGGTCAGGCTACCTCCGCGACAAAGACAGGAGTAGAGTAGTGTCGGTGCGAACGTCCTGTACAAAAACGACATGTATGAAAAATATGAAAATAAGGTATCTTACCGATTGCAACATATTATGAAATTGTCAAACCTGAGCAGACGAGCTAGGATGTGTGGACTAGGAGCGGCCGAGGCTAGGGAGGTGTGACGACGAGCTAGGACGTGCGGACGAAACTATCGATAGACGATGCAGTGGCTCATCGACCCCCGAAATAAACATGTCGCTAGAACGGCTACAACTAATAGCCCCTAGTGTGTGTTTGGTGTCCTCGTATATGTTGTGAAAGGACCCCAGCAGTCATTCCATCGTGCTGGAACGTCTGTGGTGCAGTGCAGCTCCACTTTCGAACATGATGCGGCGTAGCCAGTCAACCTGTAACAACAGATGAAACATGTTAGGTGTGTATGACTGAACAGTAGGATGCAAATACGAATTTTAAGTCTTGTACCGCTTTGTCTTGACGTGCCTTACGGTGTCAGTCTGGGCCAAGTGCCAACCTGTTGGTGTACATGGCCTATGTAGGGGGTTGCACAGGGAGATGCGTGAGTCTGCAATAGGTTCGCTGGATGTACCACTCCAAGTATAAGTGGTATGTGTCTGGGTCGTATGCACATTGCTCCTTCTCGACCACTGTCCTCACCGACTACTCCCAGGCGTTCATCCACTGAGATTGTGTCGGCCTCTACTCATCACTCTTTTGTCCCTTCCTCAAGTGCCTGTGGAAAAAAGGGGTACACAACTGTTACTTCAATGTGGAAATAAAGCGAATATGGGGTAACAAATAAATTTACTTACAAGTGCATGTGGTCGGGTAGTGATTGACATGGTGCTGGTGGCAAATGCTGGTGAAGCTCGAATTGTCTCATGACTCATTGTGCATACGACTCCACCATATGGGAGAAGATGTGGTGGTAGGTCGTGAGCCAGTACTCCCTGTCCTACTCACACTACTTTGATAGTCCGAAAGGAGTTGTCTCAGAGATGAATTATGTGGTCCACACCGTCCACACAATGCTACCCTTGTCCAAGGTCTCAAATGTGTTGTGGAAATCCGAGTATGAACATCGTGACCTCTCCCTGGACCATCCTAGCTCGCTAATAGTCCAGAGAGTACCCATGGTGGGTCTATCCACCATGTCGCCGCCATCCCTATTACCGTAGAAGCGCGCCTCCAATTGGTACGAGTACACCTGCACCCGAAAGTAGGACCGACTAATAGGGAAGTACTCCCACGACCATAGCTATAACAAAATGTAGTAGCTGACGAGGTTTGGGACACTACGAGCCTTGCACAAAGCCCTGTAGGACACGCATAGAGTAGCTGAGCCCCAGCTGTACATCGGGACATTATCATCATCCTCGACGTCGACTAGGGACTCAGCGATGTGGATGTAGCCAACGTACACCGAGTCTCCCTGAGTCATAGAAAGCATGACCCACCCAAACATGAATAGCAAGTAAGCCACTAGGTAGGACCCTACGACATGTGTAGGTGTGTCTACTGGGCATTGTCTGAACAGCCGCAGCCACAAATGTGACACTCTAGAGGACTTGTCTGGAATGGGACGACCAAACTGGTGCACCATACATGCCTTCCAATTGGGTGATCTAGCAGGTGAAATCACAGGATGACCCCGTATTGGAAGACTAGTGAGGTACGCAACATCTTGCAAGGTGATGGTCATCTCCTCCCATCAGAAGTGAAATGTGTGGGTCTTCAGCCTCCACCAGTCAATGAGTGCCAACAGAAGCAACAAGAGCAAAGGATCGCCCAATGTCTATCATTCTCACCATGGGCAACAACCTAGCCCACCGCAGAAATGGACATACTGCTCGTCAAGGGGCCAGTCCTCCTAAGGTCCTTGGAGAATAAAGGGGGCCGGTCCTTCACCACTCGACCACGCCCAACAAGATACCACCACCACCAGCCATTCCCTATAGTACATAAAATAATATGTTGGCGTAAAATGGTGTAACATACAACTGACCACAACTAAGAATAATCACGCCGCATACATACATACATATTGCCTAAATTGTATTTTTGTTCTTACGCTAGCTTGCTGTTTTGATTAAATGCACACTCATACTAATTTATTGCAAGTAGTGCTAATTAATTATTATTACTACTAACTAATTGTGATTAGCTATAATTACAACGCTAATTAGGCATGTGTCGTGCGTACAAACCCATTATTTTTTTATAGATTTTCTAATCACATGAGAACAATAAATATACACGTGTGGACATCATAAAATTACTTTAGTATACTTTTTTAAAGGTATTCACCAGGTCCACAATGTTTCCAACGATGAGCTGCACTCTCACTCGACAGCAATGCAACTCTTTTCTTTCCTTCCCTTGCCTGCACATTCTCTCGCTTGGCAGCAATGCAACCGCGGGTTGCATTCTATACGCACACACGAACACGACATAATTAATGTGTTAATTAAATGAGAATATAACGGCGTGTTGTGTCACCACATCACGTCGTGTAATTAACCATGCACGAATGAGCTTTCATGAGATTCCCTAGCCTCGTGCCCATGCAAGTTGCATTAATTTCGGCCGCCTGCCATGCAAGGCAAATTGCATTAATTTGAGCAGCTAGTAAACCAAGTTTGATGAATCAACGCTTGTGGTTGAGCGATTACTATATTCTTTACTTGGCATAAGGTTCTAGTTCTTATATTTTCACTGAGGTAACTTGCATCCACAAACCCTTATTTCAGTGTCCATCTGCACTGTCATCTCTTCTGTCCAAGTCTCCACCTTAGGATAGAGTCATAAAACTGTCCTTACCCTAGAACCACTTTTAAAATTTTACCGGCAAAGTGCCAAGTCTCTTAGTAGTATAAAACAGTTGAGTTCCTGATCTACCATGATTATTTAAGTAGTATTTTAATAATACTAAATCTTGCCAAGGTGAATATGGCCATCAAATTAAACTAAGCTTTTTCAGATGGTAGGACATAACTAAATATCATGCCATTCTAAATATTTATTGTACATTAAATAATAGTACGTAAATAATATAATGAAAATGCTGGTAATTAAATAATTAAAAGAATGTATATTCAATATAATAAAAAACATGTGATTTGCCTCTTTGTTGATAAGATACCGACTTCTTTAATTGCTTCTTTAGTTCTTCTGTTGATCCACTCGCCGGGTTCGAATACTATCGCGAAAAATAAACAAATAAGTTTCTACTTTGCAGAATGCAAGCTGAGAATAAAACACAATAAAATAACTAAAAAGGCACAAGGAAAATAGGTTTGGGTGGTCAGGGTTTAGGTGGTGTGTGGTTTGTCTGATCTGAGTTGGAATTGGGCTAGATGGGTTCAAGGCAGTTGAAATGGCTACGTATATGTTTTTGGGCTTTTGGTCGAAATAGTGCTTGACATGGGTTTGGAATGACTTCTGGGCTAGCTAGGGTTTCATCAGAGCGTATTTAGGCTAAACAGAGTTAAAAATAGACTTCATGGCTCAAAATGCCAGGACGACATATATATGTCTAATAGGTTTCAGAGAATTGTAAAGGTTTGGATCGTATTCAATTTAGGTTTTAGAATGGTGTTTAGGTGATCTAGGATTTTATCGGTGTCTAATTTGGTTAAACGGAATTGAAAATGGGCTTCATGGGGTCAACACGGTCAAAGTGGATATAAATATGCATTTTGGGTTTTGAGAGAACCGTAATGGGTGGCTACTGTTCACTGCAGGTCTGATACTATTCACTGTGGGTCTATCTGCTACAGTGTCGGGTGGCTACTGTTCATCTTCATCCTCTTGAGCGGCACTATAGCAACCGGTTGCTAGGGTGATCTCCGGGGAAATCTGAGGGCATGGACGGGTTCCTGGGAGTGTGGGGAATCCATTTTTGGGGTCAGGGACAGCTGGAAGTCATGCAATGGCTGACGACGAGGTTCTTTCTCCTTAGGACATTTGAATGGCATAGGGAATATAGGTGGGCTAATAGGACAATAGCATTAGTGTTCGAGCATTATTGGGAGGTGGGGAGGCCTAGAGAAGTGGCGGCTCGGGTCGGGGATCACTGAGTTGGGTTGTCCACGACGGTGGTCCTCAGTCGGGTGGCAAGCTTCGGTGACCGAGAAGATGGGGGCTCAGGAAGCTAAGGCAGTGCTTTGGTGGTGTTAGTAGGGATGAGAGGAAGCTATAGGTGCAGGTAATTGACAAAGGATGGACTGGATAGCTAGAATTGAAAATTGTCTTACTTCAGGGCCTTCCGGTAATTGCTAGCGATGTGGTGGTCGTCGGAGCAATTGGGGGTGGATGGCTCACCTTGGGCACCGGTGCATCTCAATGGAGGACCTGGGGGTTTATATAGGACAGGGAAGGCGGTTCGGCATAGGAATAGGTTAGGGTGGTAATAGCGCGTGGCCAAGTCAGGAAAGCGCGAGAGGGCGCGGTGCAACTGGTTGAGGGGATTTTTGTGCTTCCTCGGGCTTGACATTGCAACGGTCAAAAGATGTCATGTCGACTGAGAGTGAGCTGAGAGAGCAAAATGGCAGTGAAACGGGGTGCGAATTTGGCCATGGCAGCTGGCCAAGTGAGGGCCACGGTCATTAATGAGGGTGTAAGATGTCAGGGAGGCCGTACTTTGGCTTGGCAGTAGCTGGCAGGGCGGGCAAGGCGGTTTGCGGTGTTTCCTGTCGACGGTGAGACGAACTAGGGGAGGTGACGGCCAATTGGGTCTTGGCTAATCTGACGTGCGGCCAGGGGGTCATTAAGGGCTATTAGGGACGTAGTTGTTGTTTCGTGGTCGACGCTAGACATGGTTGAAGTAAACCCAATTGGACTGGTCCAAAACTACTCAGATCAACCAAAACCAGTGGAAGCCGTCCGATGCTCCAAAGCTACTCGAATACTGCCCGATGCCACTCAGACCCGATCGGATTGGTCCGAAACTACTCAGAGCAACCAAAAACACTTGAAGATGGAAAAAACCATTCGGAACAGGCTGAAACTACTTGAACTTGAAACCTTCGACCGTGATCGACCAAAACTTTCACAAATGTAAAATATAAAGTAATCCAAATGTCAATTATTCATCACCACTTTATTTACAAATCATCCATATGGTCTAACACCAATACTGGGTGGATCGGCGATTTGCAAAACCATGGTACTGGCCTAAGTAGTTTAGATCACGTTTTTGAGAAAAGAGTGCCTTATCGAGCTTGTGCGGCTATGTTGAAGTCGTGCTTTGAAAAACATCCAAGTGTGTGTGAGAGTAAAACCCATTTATGTGTAGGTTTTCGAGTTTCTCCATTTGTAAATGATGTGATCCACTAAAGAGTGGTTGGTTGTTTAGAGTTTGGTGTGTGGTGAAAGCATCCACTATATAAGCCATGTGTGTTGAAGAGACACATAACACTTTGAGAAATAGGATTAATATTTTCTTGTGTTGGAATCTTTTGTGTGTGCTCTAGGGTTAGAACTCTGCCATCATGAGGGAGTTGCTATAAAACATTCCTCTTTAAGTGAAATGAACATCTAAATTTTGCCCAAGTGTGTTATACCATGGATCATTCCTTGTGCTTTTGATTTGCTTGTCTTTCTTGTTTGTATTTCTCTCTTCTTGATCTTTCTTGGTGCCAAGGATGTGTAATAGGTGGAGATGTTTCTTAGAGATCAGATTCCATTTATTTAGGTATCTTCTAAAGGAAATTCTTGAATTTGCCCAGCTTTCTTTAAGAAAGTAGTTATTTTAGGGTTTTGCTTTTGTGAGGGTTTTGGTTTGAGTTCATATTGTGATGTAACTTGCTATGGTATGTGAGAACCTATCTAATATCATCTAGACCATCTAAAACTTGCGAGTAAGAGTAGATCAAAGTTTCCTATTTTATCCGGTTTTGGTGCAACTCTTATTGTTTTGGATAAAGGTCGAAACTTTGGTATTGATTTTCATGATCTATGATTGGAATAAGCTTTTAACATCCTAGGGGAAGCTTGTGTCAAATTTCACTGCATTTAGACCAGTGGTTTGAGAATTGACTCTTTTCTTAGATTGTATGCAGTGATGTCTGAATTGTTTCTCAGCGAGCAATCAGACCGCAAGGACTTAAGCGGTCAGACTGGTGCAGTCAGTCCAACCAATGGTCAGAACAATTGTTGGCTGGCGGTCAGACCAATTTGGCAGTGAAGTTGGCTGTGAGTTTATAATCTTTGGCTTTTGGTTTTAATGAGCTTGTGAGTTTGAGTTTTCTCTACGTAGTGTTGTTGATACTTGAGAAAATATTTTGAAAGAATCATTTGTCTTTGATGATACTTGAGAAAATATTTTGAAAGAATCATTCGTCCCACTTTGACTCGCTTTATTGATCCTACACCACAACACAGCATCCAACCACGGTTAGCATTTGGCTAGAGGCAAAAACTAAAAATAAAATAGAGGGTGCAGCTTATGCAACATGGAATACACATCGCTTTCCAAATTCCAACTGAAGGGAAGGACGCGGCATTTGCTTGCGTTCATTGTGCATGGAGATTTTTCTCTTTTTTTTGGGTTTGCGGATCAGATCATTATCCGATAGCGATGTGGATTAAGGCATACTACCCCCTATTACAGCGGGGGGATTCCCCGCCCCCCCGCTCGGCCACGTCCCCCGCGCGCTGGCCGCCGCGTGGCGGGGGATTCCGGTACGGTCAGGGGAGGGATTTTCCTCCTGTTTTCCGGAATTTACGTAGAGGTTCTTTTTCTTCGCAAACAGGTCCTTTTTCTCGCGAACAGGTCCTGGCGGGTTTTTTTTGCGGCGGATTTTTCTGAAAAACCCCCTCCAATTTGCAGGATGGCGCCCCGCGGTTTTCTAAATTGCGTACGGGTCCTCATTTCATTACATACGGGTCCTCAATTTTTACGAAAAAACCCTTTAACTTTTCCGAAAATACGCATGTACCCTCGATTTTTTTTTAAAAAAACTCCTCACAAATTATCGTCTCTTTTACTTCGGTGCACACGGTGGCTGGCGCGGCGTGTCGCCGCGCCTATGCTGCTAGTTCTAGAAAAGTTGGGTCTAAACTCAAGCATCTCGCCGTC
This sequence comes from Dendrocalamus latiflorus, assembly GCA_017311315.1. Lineage (NCBI taxonomy): Eukaryota > Viridiplantae > Streptophyta > Magnoliopsida > Poales > Poaceae > Dendrocalamus > Dendrocalamus latiflorus. The sequence continues at coordinate 3,364,151 of CM029658.1, forward strand.
ATCTCATCTCCCGACGGGCAGAGTTTTGTCTCGTGAAAAGAAAAGAAAAGAAAAGAAAAGGGATTCCGGTACGGTCAGGGGAGGGATTTTCCTCCTGTTTTCCGGAATTTATGTAGAGGTCCTTTTTCTTCGCAAACAGGTCCTTTTTCTCGCGAACAGGTCCTGGCGGGTTTTTTTTGCGGTGGATTTTTCTGAAAAACCCCCTCCAATTTGCAGGATGGCGCCCCGCGGTTTTCTAAATTGCGTACGGGTCCTCATTTCATTACATACGGGTCCTCAATTTTTACGAAAAAACCCTTTAACTTTTCCGAAAATACGCATGTACCCTCGATTTTTTTTAAAAAAACTCCTCACAAATTATCGCCTCTTTTACTTCGGTGCACACGGTGGCTGGCGCGGCGTGTCGCCGCGCCTATGCTGCTAGTTCTAGAAAAGTTGGGTCTAAACTCAAGCATCTCACCGTCATCTCATCTCCCGACGGGCAGAGTTTTGTCTCGTGAAAAGAAAAGAAAAGAAAAGAAAAGAACCACTAGATGTTTCTTTTCCTGTACATGAATATGAATTGAAAGAATGTCTGCCTTTTTCAGTCGCTCAGTTGGACTAAAAAATAGCTTATAATTAAAATTATATTATAACTGATTGAAATTATAATATAACTGATAATGGTTTATTTGGTATAAATAAAATTAAAAATTTTAAAAATAGAAAAATAAGTTAGCCTATCATAAACAATACAAATGAAAAAGATAAAATTCAAAATAGTAAAAAAATTCAAAAACTAGAATCTCAAATCGAAATAAAAAGATCTTTATCTCCTTGTTCATTATGCTAACTGCAATAGCCTCACTTTAGCCCATCCTGTTCGTGCTGTTGACTTCCTAGTTTGTTTCTGTGTAAAGCTAACCATGAAAGTCCTCGTGGAGTTGACATAGATTCTGGATAAGATTTAGGTCCATTTATTTCGGTTTGAATTATTATTTTAGCTTATTTTTATTATTTCTAAATTTTATCTTTTTCTACTTTTTAGCTTTTTTTACAGTTCTTTTTTCCATATTCGTTTGCATTGTCCATATAGGATAATCTGTTTTTTCTATTTTATTTTTTTTTAAATTTAGTTACATCAAATAAATCACCATCTATTACAATGTAATTTTAATTAACTATCATATAATTTTAATTATAAACCAGCTTATTTTAATCTAATCAAACAGCGCTCTAGTGCTACGCACACACCTAACCAACCTACCATGGCCATCTGTGCTTCAAGGTATACCACATAGATCTGGCAACCTACTTGATTGAGCAATTACTCATTGATGTGTTTTCTCTATCTAAACTGTTTTGTGTCAGTTTGCTTCATCTTGGCCGGACAGTTCATTAAAACAAAAGGGAGTTCGGCCAGTTCAGCCAAAACTCAAAAGGAGATGCAGGATAACATGCCAGTAATAGCTGTCACTAGGCATTTCCTGATACAAATGAATTTGTTGCAGCAATAGTTGAAGCTGTCTGTTTCCATGTGTCGGTTCAATGGACGTCTTGATGGCAATTATCCGAGTCATCACCAAGCGTTTGGCAGTTGATGCCTCCAGTTGTATGTCAGCTAGACATGCAAATGGACGAAAGAGATGTTAGTTTAAGACAGAAATGAGATCATTCTTTTCTTACGGTGGAATGAAGTTAATGACCAGTTCAGGTGCAAAGAACAAGTGTGCACCCATGGACTAATGTGCTTAATTTTGTGGAAATAACATCTCAAGATCAGATAGTACTGTCCTTGTTTATGAAACTGTCACAGTTAACGTGAGATGAGGATGAATCACTGGCAGATGGGAGCTGGTACATGTCACTGCATATTTCACATTTTTCCAGTGATTGAAGAGCGCAGCTGGAATTCTGCCATCTGAATTTTTAGTGGTATAAACAAGAGGGGAAAATAATGATTCCAATTTACATGTAACAGAGTGCAACAACCTTGGCAAAAACAGCAAGGGCACAACATGCTTCTGCAGCTCTGCTCAATTTTGGAAGTTCCACCCCGGTTTTTTACTTGATCGTAGAAAACGAATGAAATGAAGCAGTAAACAAAACAAAATATTATATCCATGATCTGAGTGAGCTCAGCGATAAATTTGGTCTATGGATAACTTTTACTCTTGGTTGCTGATGAATCTCTGGGACAATGCTGATAACTCAAGCAGAAAAAAGACCAGCCTAGAATCACCCTAAAAGAAGCTTGAGTGACATTGTTATGCACCATCCCCATTCCTGCGGCATGGCATGTAGCGATGATCTTTGGAGGCATTCTTCCTCCGTCGCTTCTCCATAAAGGTATCAAGCTTTCCTGCTTCCTGTAAATGATAAACATATCCAGAAGTGTGGAAAATTAGCAGTTATGAATCATGAGCATGTTACCTTGAGCTCATTGTACTTTTTCATCAACTTCCTTTCACAAATTTCAGCTGATCAAGAAAATGAAAGTAAGTTTTAGATTTGCAGATAGACAGAGTTAGGGGAGGAAGGAGGGCTTGTGATTGAGGGACAAACATTTCTTCAGATAATATGGTCGTTTTCCAGTCTTTGCTGCTTCCTTCTCTTTCTTAATATGTACGCGCAGAATTTCTGATTCAATGTTCTTCCGAGGATGAGACCTCAACTGCTTATCCTGTAGATATATGTGTTCTGTCAAGGCATCAACCAACCAACAAAATAGAGTAGCCTGACAGCATTGCTCATACAAGCTTAAAAAACTAAGTCCTGAAATAATTACATCAAATTTATATACACAGGTAGCATAATCACTCTATTAGATTAAGATTAAAGAAGTATTTCCTACTGTAGGCTCTCTAACAGTATCACTATCAAATTGCTGTGACCATTTGCTTATTGGATGGGTGCAGCTAGTTTCCTACTGTAGTTTCTGATTGTGCTATCCTGACAGCTTCCAAAAATGAAAGTTGCCTGATCCTAATTCCTAATTGAGTTGTGTAAAATATAATAAGTTTAATCATGCAGCATAACGGACAGTGCCTACTTAATTGGCATTAAGTTTCACAAAGACGCTGAACAGCTGAAGTAAAATGCCCTATAGTCAAATGTCAGAAATTCAGTCAAAAATCAACTCAAATTTGCTACCAGTAAATGGTCAGTACAATGACCTAGACCTACCAAGATATTTGAAAGTTTCGCTCACCAAGTACCACAAAAATAACATCAATAGGAAAATACCAAAACCTTTTTTTTACTTTTCACGGACATAATTACAAAATATAAACAGGTAAAAAACTTACAATCCAAGTGATACGACTCCTCATTTCTTCAATAGAATTAGGGTCCCTCAATTTCTTAATTGTCTTTTGGAGTTTCTGGCGAGACACATTAACACAGGCAGGATGCACATTTAATTTTGACGAATAGAATTATAGAAGCATCTATGAACAGTTGAATTTGCATAAAGGCATAGAACACACCTCTTTTTCTGCAGGGAGTTCATCATCAAATAAGAAATTGTATCTTTTCCTGAATCTGCGTGGCAACAAAATGGATCAAAATGTCAACACACTATAATGAAAATAGACACCTAACCTACTTAATACCAGATTAAGCAACAGAACAACACCGTTAGAGGATTAAACCTTAGGAGAAATGGGACACCAGTTGTTTGTCCACTTTTTCAATAGGATTCAAATAGGACATGCTAAGACTAAAAAGTGCACAATCCAGAGCTTCTAAATGATATGAAGCAAAAAGACACATGCTATAAAAGCAAGGTAGAACTTAACTAAAAAAATAGTTTAAAGAATGTGGTGCAAGGGCACAAGTGCGTTCAACTCTTACCCTTCTTTGTCAAGAGGTCCATATATAGGTTCAAATCTTGGATCCCTTACAACCTAATGAAAAGAGCAATTTAGCAAATAGATATATGCTACAGCCACTGGAGACCAAGCTAGAGCATAATTACACCAAGCAGCCCATTACATGTAAACCAACAACCTGAAGTTTGGCATACTATGGGTAAGAAAATTAGACTAAGAAAGCTAAAGACAGATTTAAAGTGATCTTTTACATAGGTTTTGCCTAAAAACTCATTTAATTGGACTAAGTACCAAGGGAGGAACTCATTACATTATGAATTACACCTATGCACCCGAACTTCAAACACAAAACTCATCTTTTGCTGCACATAGTATAAAGGGATTCATGAAAATTCCACAATAGCATTTCTGAGGCTACTTTATTAGTGAAAAGAATGCATACACAATAGCATTTAGAGTTTAGACACAGTCAAATTGAAGCAGCAAAACATGTCAATGTCAATTGGTGTTTTTAAACCCAGTGTCATAATGCACAGAGACTGCCTTTTATCTCTGTATAAAAAATATTTTTAAAAATAGATTAAGAAAGCTAAAGGCAATTTTAAAGTGATCTTTCTATTGCCCAAAAAATAATCATTTAATTGGACTAAGTACCAAGGGAGGAACCCATTACATTATGAATTCCATCTATGCAGCAGAGCTTCAACCAATGAAACTGATACAAAAATCAACTCGAACTACAGTAAAATTACCTTTTACTCAGATAGCATCAATGGATTCATGAAAATTCCACAATAGCATTTCTCAGGTTATTTTATTTGTGAAGTTTCCATATACAATAGCATTTAGACACATCCAAATTGAAGCAGCAAGACTTTACTAGCAATGCGCATATCCTCTACTTTCCACTACCATATAGTACACCGATCGAACCGAACTCTACTCCTTCCTGCAATACACTACAGTTGAACTGAATTGCACAAGCAACTCACCTTCTTGGGAACCTGGATCACCTCCCTGAACCTCGGCGGCCGCACATTAGTGCTTATCTCCATTGGCCTGTTCGAAAACCACATGAACCCATCAGTACAAACGTTCACCAGGAACAGGAGAACCCATAAAAAAGGAACCAGCTCGGGGTCGAACCGGACCTCTTCCTGTTCTCCCTGCGAGCCTTCTTCCGCGCGGCGGCAGCAGAAGCAGGCCGCGCGGCGAGCGACCCGTCGGCGCGCGCGCGCTGCAGCTCCCCGAAGGGCACGAAAATTCGGATGGATCGGATAACGGTACCAGATATTACGTGTCGGATTAGGTACCGGAATTGCTTAGGTATTCGGATATTCGGAAAATAACCCGGCGGATATCCGGCAACCTGTCCCACAACGTAAATGACGATGTGCTTGCCGCTTAGATTTCCCAGCTTGGATCTGTGTAAATCTGGGTGGTCTCCGGAATAAAAAAAAGAACACCACCAACGGCTGGGCCATGTATGTTCCAAATGTGTCATTAGTTTCTTACTTGGTTGTGAATCTTGTGATGGCACTAGTGCCACAACCTTGTATTTTGGGGTACAGATTCTGTTTTAATTACCAACAAATTACGAACGATGGGAGCGCTACCCAGCTTGCGTTACTTTGTTTCTACTTATAATATCATCTTGTCCTCCCCATATCCGTCATGTTCCCAGTTCCCACCAATCTAAGGCATGTTTGAACATGGTGCTCATCAGCCATCTGGTATGCTGTATGCAGTTATGAGCCTTCCATGCAATTTTTGTAGCTATATTAAGTCCGTGTTATCCGCCTATATTATCCGCTTCCGATCCGTAACCGATATATATCCGCCTCGATAATATCATATTCGAAACTCCAAATATTCTGAATTCGTATTCGTATCTGGTCTTACCGTATTCGACTTTGAATCCAAGGGTAAAATATAGATTAAGATATGATTTAAGTAATATCTGTTCGAATCTGATCCGATTGCACCCCTAGGGGTGAGCAGCGGCCTCAGGGTTTGGGTTTCCCAAACGGACTTGGTTCGGACCGTTTCGTGACTGCAGGTTGCCAACTTGCAATGTGCCCGGACCATTTCGGCTCGACCTAGAAGGCCGGCCCGACTACTCCTACTGGACTAGGCTGATCCGGCCCAAAGAAAATTGGATTTTTCTCCGGCCCTTTCTGCCAATACCATATTATTCTTTTCAGTTCATCCTTAGAAAAAAGATGAGTGTTCTTACCGAAAAGATTCCAGAAACAAACCCGGTCTCTGTCAAGTTATCTGATTTTTTTCGTTCTTCATTAATACGTGAAAATCTGTACAGGCAGTTCCTTTCCATACGCCAGCGAAAGTCCAGAGTCCAGACGTTTTGTTGGCTTCTGATGAAAACGATTGGCGACTATAACCGTCCAGCAGAAGCAAGACGCGACCGGCCAACACCTTCACGCTCTCTCTCTCTCTCTCTCTCTCTCTCTGAAGAATTTACCGAGTTGCTCTCCTTACCGATACCACCGATTCCATTTCTACATATACGCAAGATAACGTAATACATCCCTGGATTTGAACAAAATAATCTCCAACAAGGTCAAGTTTGCCAGGCAGCTAGCTAGCCCTGCTGCTACTGACAGACCAACTGAACAAACAAAACCAGTGCCAGGAAATGACTTGCCCGGTTGTTTTATTGTGCTTTGTTTCCTCCCCCACAAGCCTGCACCATCCGGCCAGCTGTTCTGCTGCTTGAGTTAATAAGTTACATTTGATGATTGATACTACTTGATGCAATTCATCGGTTTCTGATAATCATGAAGTATCGCTTTCAGACAACATGGAGTAGAATCGGTCAAGCAAATGCCTTAAGGGCATAGCAGTGTAAGCTCGGTACTACAGTACAATGGTTGTTGTTGAGATGTTATTTAGGGTTCCTTTTACGATTAGGAACCTGTACAAAAAAGAGTCGTGTGTGTACTTATGTACGGTACCTGAAGAAAGTTGGATTCAGGAAGCAAGCGAGCATTTTGGCACAGGTGCTCCAGTTTGAAGCTAGTGGTTCTAGTTCAGAAAGACACCGATGATTCTTCCGTTAGCCGGTCGAGATCGGAACGGTTTCGAGAAGGAAAATGAGAGATTCACTCGCTCACTCGTCAATCTGTCCTCCTCCAAGGTGCTGCGAATTTCGTGCTCTTCCCTTTGCGTCTCCATGAACATAAAAGGATGGTTGGAGTTGGACTTGGACACCCCTGATGCTGGATGATGACGCTCAACGTGACCTACCACCAGCCTTGCTTACAGTACAAATGCTTCACTCTTTCTTCATCTCTTGCATAATTGTATTGGTGCAGAGTAGACATCAGGCATGAGAATTATGGGAAATATTACTTGTAGTATGCTAGTTTTGCTTCTCTGCTTCATCGAACTGCAGAACTGAATATGAGAACTCATCTTCTGCTGCTGATGCTTGATCCATGTGGTGTAATGTGTGCATTGGTAAATGGATGAGTGGGTATGAGTTGTGATTCTACACTGAGCAGTGACATGTTCAAATCAGAGAACTAGCAGCCAGGTCCAGTCTAGCTTAGCTGGTCTGATCCTGGCTAAGGGGGCCTGGCTTAATTGACACCTGCTTACTTTAATTAATGTTGGCAGCTAGTATGATTTGTGGGGCGTTGGCTCTGCTTAACTAGTCTTTTATGGATGTTTCATTACCTCTTCTAAGAGAGAGATAAGTTGTGCTTACCAACAGATGAACAATGACAAGAGTGCGGCAAAGATTAATTGTCAGTGAAGGGAGACGTACTCATCATACATGCATCTTCTTCATGTGCTTCTAGTTTCACAAGTTAGTTGAAACTTGCAAGCATCTCTATATTTTTCGACAAGATTTATAGTATGGGGCTATTTAATTCTTTTCCTTTAAGTGTCCAGGTACAGCACTGAAACATATTACCTTACTTTCTTGGCTGATACAACATGATCAAGTGCCCTGCAAGTGACTTCAACTCACTTTCTTGGCGGATTGTCAAAAACTAACGTACAAATTTCTCTTTGTTAAACCCTCACATCACTAAATAAAAGTGAATGCTTTTTTTGTGTTGGGAACTTATGGAGAATTCGACACAGATAAGCTATCCTCTGCTATTTTTGATGATGTTGGATTGCGTTCAGATAATGGGGATGGAAAAGGGGAAGAAGATGGTAGGCAGTGGTTTAGGCAATTGTGCTAGTGCAACCGACAGATCAAAAATACTGCAATTTTTCTATCTAAAATATCACCCTTTTTATTTTGGAATAGATTTAGAAAGTGAAAAATTGTCATTAGAAAGTGATCTCACCTAAAAAAGTAGCATAATTTGTGTACGCACACAACCACTTGTTCTTTACACTTGAACATTAGTACATTAGTTTCTATGGTCTAAACGTACCAGTGCATTCTGATTCTCCCATGTGCACTAGCTATTCTATCAGCCTAATGCAACGTGAGGGCTCTCAAATTTGCAACATTTAAACATTTTAACGCACTGATTAGATATTTCCAATTGATATATTAGCTTCAGGGGAATCTCTTTTCTTTCTTTTTTGGAGGCGAAGCTTCAGAAGAATCTGATGATGCTTTGGCACATACTAGATGCGCATATCTTAATCGATCCACCACGCTCGCAAAGTGCATGCGCTTGCGAATACTACATTATGGGCTCATGATAGTATATGATCCCAAAAACAAAAGCAAAGGCAGGCACACATTATGGCAGGAAAATAGCTATATCATATCATTGGCTAGCTAAAGCCTAAGGATCAATCGAGATCGGCACTATGATTGCTCCTAAGTGCTAAAGCCTATGAAAATATTCTTGCTCCATGCCTTGTTCTTGTACTTTCCTCTTCTTGTTGCGTCCACTTTGGCACACTTTGTGGCTAATGTTTTAATCTTCACATTTTGCCGAAATGTCCACAAATGATCACTGATTTTCTGAACTGAACTATTGAGATATGTATAGACCATAGAGATTGTAAATTCATGGATCGCGATCGGTCAAGAAGTTGACCCGGTTAAAGTGCAGACCCGTATTACTTTCATGATAAAGAAAGCACACAAAGGGCATGTTCTTTTTGGCTGCGGCTTATGGCTTTTGGCTGCGGCTTATGACTTTTGGGCTGTTTATGTGAAAGATTACAGAGTAACAGAAACTTACATGCAGTTTTTGGTGATATAAATGAAATCAGTAAAGTATGTACTACAATTAACTAGTAGACCCTATCTTAAAAAAATACTCCGTTTAAAGAGCTAGTTACTGTAGAAAAATCGAAAAGCAGCTTTTAAAAGCTGAAAAGAATAGGGCAAAGATCAGAATCATAACTTTATTCTTTGTCCATGCATGTTAGGAACCCTACAAGTGCCATCTTTTTTCTTGTGATCTTACATCTGGTTAAGTCAACTATACAGCAACTATAATTAATTAAAGTACCAGTGGTACTAGCAGTGTAGTAGTAGTACCAGCGAGAGAAGGAGAGTTGCGGCTAATTTATTGGCAAGACAACTATAGGCGGTGATCGAGCGAGTAATCACCGAACAATGGTGAGCGCCATTCAATTCGTACGTGAAGCTGACATACATACATACATACATACATACATACATACATACATACATACATACATACATACATCTGCGAGCTGAAAGGTGACGTCCGGATAATCCTCTGCAATGCCACCGTCGTCGTCCTACATCCCTCCGTGAAACACCAGTCATGGAGGATCAAGCCACACCCGAGGAAGAACGACCGCCATGCGCTCGCCCGCGTCACGGAGGTGTCAATCGCCTCATCACCTTCACCGAGAACGCCTCTGAATGCACGGCCAAGCACGTCACCCTTGCGGTCGTCTTCTCGGTTGGCAGCTACGCGGGTAACATGTTCCACGACTTCACCGACGTCCTTGTTCCACTGTTCATCACCATCGGTTAGTTTCACTACGCCCTACCATGATGGGTCGAGAAGTACTGGCCGTTGTTCCGTGAGCTCTCCCACTATGACATCATTGACATGGACAGAGGTGGCGATGCAGCGAGGAGGGCGGCGGTGGTAGTGGAAGGAGGTCGTGCCATTGGCTCAAACCCTAGCCAAAGAGGGCGGCAGCAATGCGGGGTTGGAGGCGGTGGCGCGGTGATGGAGGGTGGCACCAAAGGTTAGGGAGGGAGGCCGAGGAGGGTAAGGCCGAGGAGGGAGGTGAGAGGGAGAGGGAGGCAACAGTGGGGGATTGGGGAACAAACAGAGTGAGAGGCGAATGGTTGAGGGGCTTATTCATGAAAAAAAATCATCCACGTCGGGGTTTTTGAAAGATGAATTAAGTAAGTTGGGAGCCTTCCACCCTCCTCGATCTGAGCCGTACGGACCGGATTGGATGGCTCTACTGAGCTTTTAGCACTAAAAACCCCTTTGTACTATATATATATATAACATATCTAATGCTAATGGCTATTTCAGTGCTAAGGTGCTAATAGCAACATAGACCGTCCAATCTAAATTGTGTGGTTCAAATGGAGGTGGATGAGAACTACACTTTTCACACAAAAAAATCCATCAAATGGAATGGGGTTCCCATCCATCTCCATCCGAGCCACACAATCTAGATTGGATGGTCCACATCGCCATTAGTACCTTAGCACTAAAATAGCCATTAGCATTAGGTATGTACCCTGTATGTATGTATGTATGTATGTATGTATGTATGTATGTATGTATGTATGTATGTATGTATGTATGTATGTATGTATGTATGTATGTATGTATGTATGTATGTATGTATACGGTGGCACTATTATACTCTCAAGTGTAGAATAGCTTATTCTATGCGCTGGCCAGATGAGCACATCTAACCCATCCCACATGCACCCATTTCGTACGGGGACCAAGCCAACTAGTGATATATAGCCAACCAACTAATAAATATGTGTTCTTTATTAGTACTACAATGTTTCTTTTCTTATTTTAGCCATAACTTTTGATGGTAGCTCCGATTCATAGACAATTTAGACCTATAGCTTACTAATGACGAGAGGAACATAATGATATAAGTCTCGCCAATAACGATAAATGCATGTGTGCTATAATAAAAACTAAAGGAGGATATAGTAACACGTCAAAAGGGTGCAATAAAAGCACTGGGCATATCCCAATGTAGTAAAACCTTTCTATGTGTTTACTGTGTCATTGCAACAGAATTATCGTGGCCTCTTTGTGTTCTTATTGCACCTCTATCGTATGTGTACTACAACCTCCTAATGTTTACTGTATCACTAAAACAAATTTATTGTGACCTCAATATATGTTTACTGCACTATTACAAAAGATTTTTACAATCTCATTGTGTGTTTACCAAACCTGTATAATAGATTTACTACAACCCCTTTCTACGTTTACATCACCATTACAAGATATTTACTACGACCTTATTGTGCCTTTAATAAACCTATGCAACAGACTTGTTGTCACCCCTTGTGCTTTTACTACAGCGCATATTTATTGCGATCTTCTTTTTTTAGAAAAATATTGTGATCTTCTTGTTCGTTTACTGCACCTTTACAAGATAGATAATATCATACTTAGTATATTGCACTCCTTATGACTTTAATGCATTTTTTCATCGAAGATTTACTACCATGCTGAGCGTAAGGGGTGGATGGAGAGAGAAATATGGGTTGATTGCAAACTTTGAACGACGATATCTCCTAAACTATTTATCCTACTTACAATCCGTTTGAAGCGTTTTACTGGAGAAAATTGTGCCTAACAAAAAGATATCCATGATGAATATGTTTCAATTTTGTAAAAAAAGATTATTGCATCGAAAGTTCGAATTGACTATATCTAAGCTAGTTAATTACTGCATCGTCTGAGTACGGAGAAGGTGGGTAGAGAACAACATAGGGGTTGATAGAGATAGGAGAGAGATGTGTGTGTGTATCCATACACACATACACATATATACATACCCATATAGGAAAATGGTTCCATACTCCTAGGAGTATGGACTTCTATTTCTCATATACTGCTTAAATGAATAATTTATACTTCTTTACCTTTTTTTAGCATACTTTTATAATGATTATAAAATACTCTAAAATGAGTTTTATAAAAAATTTCACCAAAGTTCACTTTTATAGCATAATTTATGTATATACTCCTTTTACATATAGAAAATGGTATATAGCAAAAATAAAGGGCTAATGAAAAATTTTCAACCATGTCGCATTGGAGTATCTTAGAATTAGTATTTAAGTATACCAAAAGTAATAAAGAGCTATAACACGTTCGTTTAAGTGATATAATAGAAAGTGGGAGTATGTTCTCTAGGAGTATGGCAAATGCTTCCTATATATATGGAAAAGGAATATGGAAGCTTTTTTTCTACTCTTGGCGTAGTTACTCTCTATGCTGTATCTCGCAAAGTATAGAGTATCTCATGTAAGGAGGGTATGTATGTATAGTATATAAGTATATAAGACCTTTTAGGTGGTATGTATAGTTTTTTGAAACATACTCTTTTTATGTACGAATACAAAGGTACTAGCAAAATGTGCCAAAAACTACATAATCCTTGTAATTTTTTCATGTGGTTGATATTGGAGTATCTTAGAATTACTACATATGTATATCTAATATGATAAAAGAGTATGTTAAGTTCGTTTAAGTGGTATATCATGGGTTGAATTAACTACACCTATGAGTAGAAAAAATGCTTACTGTATGGATATATAGGACAAGTGTTTCGTGCTATTTGGTGCTTAGGCACCCAAATTAATACATGTCAATGTGTTTTGAGATTCGTGACGTTTAACGTGGGTATCTTTACATACCAATAAAAAAGTGTATTTGAGATATCAAACTTCTAAAAAATTAAATTCATCTCCAGTTTAACTAGTTTGAGCAAGTTTCATCGTATGTAATCACTATCATCGCATTACATTCAAAAGTAGTTCAAATTAATTTGAACAGAGTTCAAAACTCACTTACCATAAGTATATCAAGGGTATAAATATTTCATACCCAACTCCAAATTTCATATAGATCATACACGTTTATCAGACGATTCATGGTGTGTGGGTGCCTAGGCACCCAAGTGTTTTATGTAATTTACCCATACATACATACTACGTACGTACATAGGCACCCAAGTGTTTTATGTAATTTACCCATACATACATACATACATACATACATACATACATACATACGTACGTACGTACGTACGTACGTACGTACGTATGTACAGACATACGTGCGTACATACGTATATACATACATACGTATGTATATACGTATGTACGTACGTACGTACGTACGTACATACATACATACATACATACATACATACATACATACATACATACATACGTATGTGTGTGCGTGTATTCAATTCATTTACACCAAAATGGGGAACCATTGTGTCTGGGTACCATGATTTCAAATGCTCAAATTCAACCCAAATTTAGGTATATTTTTACAAAAATTTCATTTTTAGGGTATATACCCATATATAACAATTTAAATAAATACATACCTTTAAAAAATATACTTGAATTCAAAAGTTTTCAACAATCATCTATCACATACTTTGCTGATTTGTATATATAATCAACACATACCTACAATCAAACTATCATAAAAAAGTAAGTCTAGTTTGAATTTTAGTTCGAACTTGTTTGAACTAGTTAGTAAACAAATTAAACTCATCATCTAAAATTTTTTAAAAATTTATACCTAGGGGAAATACTTTTTTAGATCACAGTGTCCAGGCACTATGGTACCCCCTATTATATTTATACACACACACATGGCAACATATCCAATGAAACAGAACCTATTGTGCAACCTATGCAATACACGAGCTCATCTATCCGATCTACCCTTGATGGGCAAGATTAAGGAGGGATCCATCCTGCATTGCTTAACTGCAATCTTGCAGCACCCTCTCGCCAAGCCAAGCCTATTTGCACAAAACTCCCTGCCTCCATGTCTCCCTCTCCTCTCCCTAATTCGTCGCCACCGCACCACCCCTTGCTGGTGACCTCCTCCGCCCTCACAGCAATGACCTCCTCCATCACCGTGACAACATCCTTAATCGTGTGGCAGATCTCGCCTTAGTCATCGTCGCCGCCGCACATGGAGGGCTCAGGAGAGTGTTGGGGGAAGGGATCTCGCCTTCTTCCTTAGATCTGGGCTCGAGGAGCGGTGGCAACGGCACGACCAACTCGGGAGGAGGAATGAAGGATAGGGATATGGTTAGGGATTGGGAGGGAATTCGGGGGGCCTCGGTGGGTAATTTTTTTGAGAGTGCACAGGGGTTTCTGCAAAAACATCATAAGTAGTGCGGGATAGATCCTGCCTTGATCCTATCCGTCGAGGGAAGATCGGAGGGATGACCTCGCTTGTTGCATGGGTTGCACAATAGGCTCTATTTTCATTGGATATGAACCATTTTCCATATTTCTGGGATTACATTATCTTACTTTGAATATATCACTTAAACAAATATATTATAACTCTTTATTTCTTTTAGTATATTTAAATACTAATTCTATGATACTCTAATATAACTTGGTTGTAAAGATTTTATAAGAGCAGTTTGTTTTTAGTATATATATTGTATATGTCTGTGCTGTTCTCTCACTCAGGGATCCAAAGTTAGTTATAGTAGTATCGGCAATTTGCAGTGGCTGCACCGCAAAAGCGGCCAGGCTGCTTTGGCCGGATGCGCTGTGATGACAAAACCGTGCATCTCTGGTCAAGCTGACGCTTTCAGCTTCCATCCATACATCTCTTGTCCGTTTCGGTTAGAACACTAAACCGTTTATTACTCGCCCTGAGCAGATGTTACCGTTGCGGCCGCACAGGAAATTTTTTTTTGCTCCATTCTTCACGCTTATTATGCGCGCGCGTGTGCGGCCGCGGGTGGTGACGAGGGCCGTAGGTTATGCGGTCACTTTCCGATCACGTAGCCAGAGCCGGTGGGCGCGCGGCCCACGTGGAGGGGCTGACGGGCCGACACGTGGACCTGCTGTCGGTGCGTCTCCCCGGCGAGCGGTGGATGCCCGGCCCGGTGACAGGTGGGGCACGAGCGCACTCGGAAGCGTCCGTTTGGCTGCGCTGTCTTTCTGGCCACCGCGTGTGTGATGACACCGTTGGGTGGGGCCCACGCCCTCTTGGTGGCTTCGCGCGTGGGGACAAATTAAGTTTCTACCTCAGCTTCACCGGTCAATTTCTCGGAATGACTCGCGGTATTTTGCGTAGGTTCCTGGCTACGGTTTGACGTTTTTAATTTTAGTATAATCATCTTGTAGAATAAATTAAATATTGATAAATTATTTTTAAAAAATTATTATGATAAATTATTTTGAAAAGACAACAGATAAACTATCTTTTTTGTCCGTTCGAAAGAAATCCTAAGCTATAAAAAAGGGAAAAGAATAGGCTACAAAGAAGGTTTTTTTTACCGCACGACTGGTTACTCTGTTTGACTACAGTGCACAGCGTGTCCATGTGATGCTGGCATGCTGCTGGTACTACTGCAGTGCATTGCATCTGTAAAAGCGCAGCCGATGGAATGAAGGAACACGATGAGAGACATGCTTTCGTTGCCGCTCCCATTCCCTCTGTCGCGCAGGGAGCTAAGCTACCCCATCGGGGAAGTGAGGCTGTTACCGTATACGGCCATTGCCATCCACTCGAGCACATCACTCTTGCGGCATTGTCCAGCACCATAATGGGCTTGGGGCAGCAGGGTAAATTCAGCCCTTGCGACGGCTAGAATGAGGTCACCGGCAGTGTGGTACATGTAAACAGAACTACTTCACCTTTGTGTTTTTTTTGCTGACTGATACGTTAGCGAATTCTTCCGGTGATTCATGGTGACGGAATAATACCAGCATTACTCCCGGGGGGATTCCGGCTCCCCCGCGCGGCCACGTCACCCCCGCCCGCGCGTCCGGCCGGCGCGTGGCGGGGGTTTTCCCGTACGGCCAGGGGAAGGCATTTTCCTCCGGTTTTACGAAAATTACGTATAGATCCTTTTTCCTCGCGAAAAGGTCCCTGCAAGTTTTTTCCCAAAAAATTTTTTGGATAGCACCCCGCAGGTTCCCGAAATTACGTATAGGCCCTTATTTACTTACGTACAGGTCCTTACAAGTCCTCGATTTTTTCCGAAAACCCCTTTAGCTTTCTCGAAATTACGTACGTGCCCTCGATTTTTTTTAAAAAACTCCTCACGAATTATCGCCTCTTTTACTTCGGTACACACGGTGGCTGGCGCGGCGTGTCGCCGCGCCTATGAGGCTAGTATAATACTATCGTACTAAGGTTGTCACTTCTCCGATTAGTACTCCCGGCAACACGTCGAGGTAAAGGACTAAAAGCGCGTCTTTGCAGTGTGCGTGAAGCCCTTTCTTTTTCTTCCACAGTGAGAGGGGAAAAAATCGGTTGAGTTTTTTTTTCACTTATGATTTATAGGTTATGCTATAGTAGCTAATTTTTAAACGGTATATTTTTTCAAAGCGAGATTAGTAGGAAGATTATAGTAAAAAGTGTATTGAATTTAGTTGTACCAGCTAAAATCATATACAACTATTTTTCTTTATATATTGTCTCTCACAAACAGTAAAAATCTAAAAATTTAAGGTATAAAGTATATAAAAAATCCACCGAAAAGGAAAGAAAAGCAAGAGGGGAGAAAGGGCGCGAGGGAAAGGAAAAGGGGGTTGCTGCCAATGCCTAATTGCCCATGAATTAAGGGCCTGTTTGGGACCGCTCCACTCCACGTTTTTCAGCTCCGCTCTATGTTTTTTAGCCAAACAGGTTCAGCTCAACGCACTCTGTTCGAGGAAAAAAAAGGTGGAGTTGTGAGAGCATCTAAAGAGGTGCTCCACAAACTCTAGGTTTTTTGTTGAGCTGCTTTACAGTAGAATTCGTGGAGCAGAGTTTGTGGAGCAGTCCCAAACACGCCCTAAGTGCCGATTTTGGCCGAGGCGGTTGCTTGGAGGCTAACGCCGGCACCGGCCGAGCCGTCTCGAGCAAGCGTCCCTCCGCTCGCGCGGTTTCTTCTCGCTTGCACCGACGATTAACGGCACGGCACGAAAACAGAGCACAACGCGCGCGGAGCAGAGCCGTCCACGCTCCCCTTCCCTCCCCTTGGAGAGAAAAGAGAAGGGTAACTGCGGCCGAAATGGCGATGCGCCGATGCTTTTGCTGACGCATTTCCGTTCCATTTGGCCGTTAGCACCGGCTCCGCCCACCGGCTGTTTACCCTGTTTGTTTAACTGCATGTTGCTACTCACTTCGATGCCTAGTTTTATCAGTATAAATATTCTGCTGCCCTGTCCCTGAGTAGTGAGTCGTACCCTCTTTTTCCCCCTTCTCCTTTTCTCTCATCTCTTTCTTCCCCACCTCTCCCTCCTCTTACCCACCACTTAACTCTCTGACTGCCGGCTGCCCCTCCCTGATACTAATTTCCCCAATTGAGGCCAGGAAGCCCCTGCTCTGCAGCAAGCATCGTATCTCTGGTCTTGCCCACATCCAGCTCCTCCGAATTTACCCCTTCTTGCAGCAGCAGCGGCGGCAGAGGGAATCGTCCGCGCCGGCCAAGAAGAGATTTTTAGGGGTGGGAAGAAAAGGAGGGGAGAGTTTGTTCGTTCTTGGTTCTTGTTGTTGCCCAGAGTACAGGAGTGGTTGATTCTTTGCGCTTGCGGGGGGTGCATCCACGTACCATGAGAAGATGATGCGCGCCAAGGCCAAAGGTACATTCCCGGCGGCAGCGATGAAGGAGGCCTCTCCTCCTCCCCCGGCCTCGGCGGCGGTGGTGAAGGAGGACGAGTGGGAGGTGCGGCCCGGCGGCATGCTGGTGCAGAAGCGGAGCCCGGACTCCGACGCCCCCGCCGCGCCCGTCCCCACCATCCGCGTCAAGGTCAAGTTCAACGGCATCTACCACGAGATCTACATCAACTCCCAGGCCTCCTTCGGTAATGCACGTGCCTGTACTACGCGTCCATGAACCTGGCCTTGGATTGGTGGATTGTGTCGGTTTGTTCTGGTTTCGAGCTGCTGATTGAGATGGCGGAGTGGCGAACTGTTTGTTGCAGGTGAGCTGAAGAAGATGATGTCGGCGCGGACGGGGCTGCACCCGGAGGATCAAAAGGTGGTGTACAAGGACAAGGAGAGGGACTCCAAGGCGTTCTTGGACATGGCCGGCGTCAGGGACCGCTCCAAGATGGTGCTGCTCGAGGACCCCACCGCGCAGGCCAAGCGCCTCCTCGAGCAGCGCCGCACCGACAAGGCGGAGCGCGCCGCCAAGTCCATCTCCCGCATCAGCCTCGACGTCGACAAGCTCGCCACCAAGGTACTAACTTGCGATGACTTTGGTTGTGTTATTTTCGTCATCGTCGTCGAATTGGGCGTTGATCGAATTTGGGTGGTCAATTGGGGTGGATGCAGGTGTCGGCGCTGGAGATCATCGTGGACAAGGGCGGGAAGGTGGTGGACGCCGACGTGGTCACGCTCACCGAGGCGCTAATGAACGAGCTGGTCAAGCTGGACGCCATCGCCGCCGAGGGCGAGGTCAAGGTGCAGCGGCGAATGCAGGTCAGCACGTACACGCCAGATTAATTTCTCGCCATTTATTGGGCCATTAATTTCGCAGCGCGGGGAGCTGAATTCGCTGCAAATCCGGTGCAGGAGAAGCGGGTGCAGAAGTACGTGGAGACGCTGGACGCCATCCGCGCCAAGAACGCGGCGGCGGCGGCGGCGCCCAAGGCCAACGGCCACGGCCACGCCAAGGCCGGTCGGGCGCCGCACCTCCCGCCGCGCCCGCCCCCCGTGTCGCAGCGGCGGCAGTTCCCGCCGCTTGCGCCGGCGACCGCCACGGCGGCGGCGGCGCCCACAGCGAACTGGGAGACGTTCGACCTGCTGTCGTCAGTGCCGTCGACGTCCTCGGCCACCGTGACCACCATGGCAGCCGCGACCACCACCTCGCCGATCCCGCGGTTCGACTGGGAGCTCTTCTAGGGAGCTAGCTAGCTCCGTGATGGTAAACCTTTCTTGTTCATCGATCTCAGCAGCTCATCCATCCATCCATCCATCGATCTCCTCTGATCATTAGTGCCATTGTTTCCTTCTTCTGTTCATTCTTTCCTTTTCGTTTATCTTCATCGTCGCTTTTATTTTTCATTTGAGTGTATATCTACAGAGGAAGAAAGACCCTGGTGATCGAGTGTGTTCAGTCAGTCAAGTCAGATTACTCCTCATGAGGATCCATCCATGCATGGTCACAGCAAATAAGTGGTGGTCTTATGATGATGAATTTTTCATGACAATATACATAGCATGTATATGTGATTCATACATTGATTAATTTCTGTATGATGCATGATTGCTTTGATTGATCAACATCCCAACTGGGAGCAGTAGTTAGTAGTAGCACTGTAGCAGTACTCTTTGGAGAGAGAGGGGGAGTGAGATTTGCTGTGCAATCCATCCAAACGCATCACTGATTGATTGGGGTTGGGGGGCTTGTGTTTTGTGGGCGCGGAGCACCATAATTGTTGGCAATCTGCGTGCCAGGGGATGAGGCTGAGCTCGCTGAGTCCAGGCGAGGCTGGGGCCTGGAAGAGGGTGGTTCGTGTTTGGATGCACTCGCCGTGCCACTGAGCTCTTCTTGGCTTTGGCTCGCAGTAAAGCCAACCGCTTAATCGTTTCGTTCCGTTTGGTCGGCCGGGTTAGTCGGTCTGATCAATTACAAGGCTCGGTTTTATTAGGCGTGCATGCCTGTTTGTTTGCTCTTGCTCCAGCCGCTTCGATGCTAGCACTGACCTGCATTTTCTTTTATCCAAACTTTTGATCGCGATGTGCATATGGCTGGGGGTGGATACTCCCGTACTCTGCATAAGCATGTTTGTGCAGAAAAAAAATACACACGTAGCTAAATTAGGGCGTGTTTCAGTATAAGGCCTTGTTTATTTAGGTTTTTTTCTTCGATTTAAAAGCCAAAAATCAAAACCTAAACAAATGGATAAATTTTAACTGTGCTTTTTTCAAAAGCCATAAGGCTTCATATAACTAAAAACCATAAGCCAGTCTAATGATGTTTTTTTGGCTTTCTGTGGGTTAGATTTAGACATTTGCCATCAAAGTTCATCAAAATTAGTAAATTACCTACCAAATACCATCATATATAAGGTCACACTCATTCGTTTTCCCCAGTTTTTCCTCCCCTCCCCCATAGGAACCTTTTGCAGCCTCTCACGGGGAGGGAGGGCAACACACCTCCTAGTATTTTGGTGTGCCGGTCTACTCGCCTCCTCACTGGCGGCGACCCTGTCTCCCCCACGCTATCGACTTCCTCTCCCTCATCGCCTCGCCATCTCCCATTCACACCCCTCTCTCCGCATCCCACCATGGCCCCAAATCTGGCCGTTCCATGGACCGCAGGCTGCCTCCAATGCCTCGACCTTGCCGCCACTGTCACTTCCTGCCATAGCGAGCACGACCTCAGATTTCGATCGGCCCCAGGGTCGTCGTTTGGGGATCAGGCGTCCTCTATCCCGTCATCGTTACCTCCCTGCCATGGCGAGCATGGCCTCAGATCTAGTTGTCCCCAGGCTCCTACGACCATGTCGTCGTCGTTCAATTTCTTGCACCTTTCCCAGAATTCTTGTACCAGATGGGGATCATTTCATTCTTTTCTGATTTTTCAAAGTTTTCTTGAAATTTCTTGAGGATGAATTTTCTTGCACCCAATGAATTTCTTGAGAAAATGGAATTTATGTACCCAATGATTTTTCAATGATGTAAGAGAGAAGAAGAGTGTAGTGTGATGTATTTCGGTAGCACTCAACCAAAATTTATGGAGATATGCCCAAAAATTCTTGTTGAGGATGCTTGGATCCAATGGATGATGCTTGTGGATGGTGTTGGCTCTGTTCTTGTGGATAATGTTTGCTATTCGGCAATTGGTTTCAGTTCTTGCTGTTCCCCAAATTCTTGTTTTTCATCAATGAAATCAATTCTTTGTTTGTTGTTCATGAACAAATACACTGGTTAATTCACTTGTTTTTTTTGTTCATGAATACGCTGGTTAATTCACTCATTTGTTGTTCATGAACAAATACGGCTTGTATTGGATTTTGATGAGTAGTAAGGAACACAGTAAGATGGATAGGAATACAACACAAATGAAAAGTTTGAAATACATGATAATAACTTTATCATTGAATGAAGTGGTAACTTGTATCAAAGGTATTACAAACTTTTCAACTTTAAGCCATAGCTCAAAAGGTCGGAAAAGCGAGGTTACCAAACACACGGACTTGTGTTAAAAGCATAATACTTATAAGCTGTTTTAAGTTAAAAAAAATTTAAACTAAAATCTAAAAAGCTAAACAAACAGAGCCCTTTTGTGCCTCGGTCGGGATTATCGAAGCTCCCCGATCCCCTTCCCTGCGTATGACCCCAAGTGATGGAGGGGTGGGAGAGGGAGGATTGGCCGGAGGCAAAGATGTAGAGGGTGGAGGGCGACAGGGTCAGGGTGTGGTCGATGTCGGAGAGGGAGGGGGTTAGGGTAGAGAGGCAGGAGGCAGGAGGTGCGGCCAAAGAGGATTCGCCTGGGGTGGATTTTTTTACTATGGCTGATGGTTTATGGTTGGCTTTTAGTCTCAGCGTGAGCGTTTGTATGAACGAACAAAATACCAATAATACATTTTGAAAATTTTGTCCCGATAAACCGCTTTGAAAAGATGACAGAGAAATCATCCTATTTTTTTATTCAGAAAAAAATTATAAATCATAAGACATAAAGTGAAAAGAAGAAAGCCAAAGTATCTAGACTACAAAGCCGCAAAAGCTCAACTAAGCTAGCATCCTGCTCCCAAATAGCGTCCTGCTCAATGTGGCTTATAAGCTGTCGCTCGGCTTTTTTTTTTTTTGCACTATAGCGGTTGAAGAAAAAAAGAAATAAGGAGAAAAAAGTAAAAAAATCTAAAAAAACTGAAATAATTTGGAGCGGGCCTTATTCCACACCTTCTATTCTCTCTAGTCTCTAACCACTTAGTTACTTACAAATCTGTGCCAATACAAAATTCAACCGCTGGATCTGGTCAGCCGGTTTCTTTTCCTGCTCGATCGCAATGGAAGAAGCGAAGACGACACGTTGGAAGACACTTTTCCGGGTCCAATCGGCGCCGTGCCCGTGCTAAGTGCCCAGAGGCCAGCTCCCTTACCTGCAGGCTGCAGCTAGCTACGAGTCGTTACGAGCTAGCCAGAGCTTAACGCAAGTGGCCGACCAGTATAGTAGTAATTAAAAGCTCATCATCTGGGGAGAGAATTCGTCGTTTTGGCCGGACAAGAGCTCCCTATGGGCGTGTAGAATATCTGCGCGCTGCACTGCACTGCACGAGAGAGAGAGAGAGAGATGCGTTTCTTGAGCGGAGAAGAACCGAAGGGTGGTGTGGAAGACTGTGTGCGTGGGCACGGAAAGAGAGGGGGGATGAGTTGGCAAAATGTGGGCAATCATGAGGTCGCAGTGGACTTTTGGAAGCTTCAGGCCCATGCATAGATGCGGGTCTTTTCGGCTCTGGGGAGGGAGGGAGGGAGAGAGAGAGAGAGAGAGAGAGAGAGAGAGCAAGAATTCCGGCCTATAATTTTGCTGCCTTAATTCGTTCCTCATCCGTCTCCGTTCGTATTGTTCTTGTCACTATGTAGTGCAGACGGGTGGTCGTTGTCAGCCATCAAATGTGACTACCTGTAATCGACATGGCCTCATAATTTACATAGCTAGCTAGCTCGACGACGAAGAACTTCATAAGCAAGGCTTCCACTATTTATTCACGAGTGACGACTCAGACTGCGACCACGCAAAAGGATTTCGAAGAATTTCACACCATGTGGCATGCCATGTTAGTAGGGCACGTTTGGGATCACCGTCTCCTCCTCTTTACATCGCCCTAGAACCACATGAAGTGCTAGCTAAGGTCTCCGTAGATTCCATCCACCGGTACGCGGCCATGCACCGGCAGCGCTTAAGGCCCTGCTCGGTTAGGCTGAAAAGCTGTGAGTTATGACTGAAAATGTACTGTAGCTGAAGGTGGCTTATTTGGCGTAATTAAATTTAAAAAATTTAAAAATAGAAAAAATATATTAGCTAATCTCGAACAACGCCAATAAATACAGGGGAAAAAGAATCGGTAAAAAAAGCAAAAACAATAAAAAAGATGAAATTTATGAATAATAAAAAATAAGACAGAAGCTGAAGCTGAAAGGAGCAAGGCCTTAACCTTCGCGCGCAACCAACCCACGATCCATATGGTATTAGTCCAGTAGATCGATCACTAGAGGATGCTGCTCTGCTCTGCTCCCACATGACCAAACCAAAAGAGAGAGGAACCCAAACCTCCCTGCACATTCACACACCAATGCAACTCCCCGTACAGAGATCAAAACCATGCATGCATCCATACCCCGACTGACATTCATCTGCATGCACTTCCTAGCCTGCATGCAGACCGGAGTAGTGTGCATAGAAATTCAGAGGCGCTAGCCTCTCGATCGCTGCTACTTTTTGCGTGCATTTCTCTGGCCCATTATTGCGTGGAGTTAGTTGAGAGCAGTTGCGTGCATGCATTGCAAGATCTAGTAGTAGTACTTGTGGTGGTTGGTGTTGCTGGAAAGGAGCTACAGCTAGGTGATGATCAGGGAGAGGCGAGGTGAGGACAGGGCGTGTGCGTTTTTCTAGTTGCGATTCCACTTGGGCGGCGCGTCCGTCCGCCCGTCCTGGCCGCGTATATGCGCAGCTGGAGCGAAGAGGGCGGGGCATGTCGTCGCTAATGGCAGTGTATTCCTTACCTACGTGTTAGCTGGAGCCGGGCGAGGGAAACATGCCACATGACGACCCTCCAAATAATTGGAGGGGTAGTTTCAGTAATACCATTGTACTATAGTTTGATCTTGTTTTTCCCCGTGGTTGATAACTTTTGATTATGTTTTTTGAGACACGTCGATACGGATAGCACATATAATTTTAGGCCTAGGAAACCATTTGAAGAAGCGGTTTCGAAAAATCACCTCATTTATTTCAGTTTTCGAATAAATAGAAACCAAAAACTAAAAAAGGCCAAAAATAATAGAGCCTACATGTGTGCAGTCGATTAGTTGGTTTGGCAAAAAAAAAAAAAAAACTATGTGCCCTGTTTGGAACGTAGAAATTCCTTTTGTTTAGAAGGCATAAATTCCTTATATTCACGCCTATCGGAATTAAACGGACGGTGAAATTTCTGTGCTTGAAACGGGCAATTATTAGTAGTACGAGGAAGTGCATGCTCCTGTGACCCAGTAGCCCTCGCCAACCCTGCTGCACAGTGTTCAGCAGGCGATGCGAGATCGTCACGGGAGTCTCGCGTCCAGGGAAGGGAATGAATGGAATTGTGTGCAGTTGGCGACCGTGACGAGTCGGTTGGGATCTGGAGATATGCATTCCTGCACATAACACTGCAATGTACTGGCTTTCTCAGCATCTTTGATCAGATCGACGTCGATGCTGGTAGTTTCCAGATGTGGGGATCGAGTAGTAGGACGGAGTTAGTACTAACTTTTCTGTCTCTCTCTTGTATCTGCTGTTTCTCCTTGCAGCTTTTTGTGCAAGTGATGAACTGGATGGCCATCGGTTCTTTCATTCTGGGGACAGTTGGGAGGAGTCCACCTGCTGGTAGTGGCTTCTTTTATGCTGTCCTTAGCCAACCCTTTGGCAATCTCCGCGATAACCCAAAAAAACTGTATCGTCCAGCTATAATAGAAAGGTGTTCATGCGTTACAACAGAGTCTCAAACAATTGATTATATATATATATATATATATATATATATATATATATATATATATATATAGGAAAATTACGTAATGCACCATGGTGCCTAGGCACCAACATCCGATACACGTGTATGATTGATATTTTTTTTGAGTTTGGGTATGAAAATGTTTTATACCCTTGATATATTTATGGTAAGTTAGTTTTGAACTCAGTTCAAACTAGTTTGAACTACTTTTGAGTTCAATGCAACTACAGTGAGTATATACCATAAAAATAGTTCAAACTAATTAAACTAAAGTTGAATTTAAATTTTTTCGGAGTTTGATATCTCAAATATACTTTTTTATGGGTATATATATAGGACGAGTGTTTCATGCACCATGGTGCCTAGGCACCAATATCAATACCCGTTGATTTGCTTCGAGATTCGCAACGTTTGATGTGGGTATCTTCATATACCCATAAAAAAGTATATTTGAGATGTCAAACTCCGAAAAAATTTAAATTGAACTTCAGTTTAATTAGTTTGAACTATTTTTATGGTATATACTCACTGTAGTTGCATTGAACTCAAAAGTAGTTCAAACTAATTTGAACTAAGTTCAAAACTTACTTACCATAAATATATCAAGGGTATAAAACATTTTCATACCCAAACTCAAAAAATTATCAATCATACACGTGTATCGGATGTTGGTGCCTTATGTAATTTTCATATATATATATATATATATAATCAAATATTATGACGCGTCTTGCATCCATCTTGCATCAACGCCGCCGGTGTCGCTGCCGATGGTATGACGCCGCTTCCTATCCTCTCATCCGCGCCGCCGTGGCGACCAAAATCACGCAGTCGTGGCCCCTCCTCGCATCAGCGGCACCACCACGGGCCGGAATCCTAGAATTCAAAGGAATGATCAAAATAGGTGATACCTTATCCCAAGAGAGTGATACATCAGAAGACAGCCTCATGCCTAGGGGATTTAGCGAAATGCTTATACGATGCAACAGAATCTCAAAAGGACCATGCAATTGAATATCTAAGAGAAGAAGGCTCATAAAAATTTAAAATACTAAACATAGTAGACTCGCAGTCCCAGTCGTCGAACATCATCGATCTGGTGCAGCCAGCTCCTTGCGCGTCAGGCTCATTACTGCGGCTGCAGCCTCCACGCTGTTCTGTGTTTGGGCCTTGTTTCTCTAGGGTATTATAAAACTTCCATGTCATCAAAAGATAATGATGCAGTCAACTCATACAATAAGCTGGCTATAAGTTGTCTCCACAAGAGCTCTCAATCATTTAATACATACATAGATATTGATAATTTAATACATGCATGGGTATAGCAATTAGTTCTATAGGTACATGCATGGATAATGCCTCTTTTCCTGTGCTATAGCCTGACTCTTGCATGGGAGTCGGCTTGGCTCTCTCTCTCCTTTTCTCTCCCCTCCACATAGGACTATACTGACATGGATTCCCTTATAGCTAGCACAGTCAGCCTTATTAAACTTGCTCTAATATGTCAAGGCTTCATCATTTATTAGTGGTCAGCCTGGTTTCCAAAAAATTGCTTAGCTTGTTTAACCCTTTGTTTCAGAATCTAGCTTGTTTAGCCTTGAACACTCGTGGTTTTACCTTAGAATGTGCTAGTATCATGTTTGGACACACTTTTCTTCTGGTTAATGCAAGTCAGACGATGCCAAATGCAGACATGCAGTAGGTGCATGTCATGAACATTAATCAGTAGCACACAATAGCCCCACTGCTAATTAACCATTTGCCCAGTTTACGCTATTCTGCAGTTACACCTGGCTCTGGCATCAAGCTAATTAAGGGCTTATGGCTACTCTTTTCACCAGGCAACAAATGGTTTGCATACGCTGCTCTCGTTGTAGCTCAACTTCCCCAGAACCATGTAACATGTAAATTCATTGCCCAACAGAGATTACATTACCACACTTGTTGTCAAGCTGTCGATCATGATAATGATCAAGATGCAAATACAGCTGCGTTACGAGAGATGGGTGACAACAATTAAGTTATAATTGCAGGGAACTGAAAAACATGGAGGCCTGGATTGATCATGAAAGGAAAAAAAGAAGACATTTGGAAAAGCACACATCAGCCACCAGGACTACAACGCTTAATAAACTTACCACAAATTTAACCTAGTACAAGTTAGAGCTCTTGAACAGTCGAGGGCTCATGTAATTCCTAAACATTTAACAGCACTTACAAAATGGGCACGCAGTAGTAGTTTATAAAAAAGGCAGAAAGGTAACACCAAGCAACAAGGCTAGGCTTATTTTTAAACAGAAAATGCACACCAAATCTGTACTAATAAGAAAGTGCAAGCCATGTAGCAATTTGCATCTAGGGACAATTTGACATTTGGTTGAACACCCAATAAAAATTAGAACTTGAAAACACCTACAACAAGAATTGAAGGGAATCAAAACAATTTCAACAGGGAACATTATTTACTGGACAAAGAAAATTATTTACCAGGGAAAAAGATAGGGGAGGGAAGTATTCACCTGTTCCTTTTTTGTGGAGGAGTGGGAGAAGTGGAAGGAGGAAATCACAGTGTGCGCACGACTCATTCGTTTCTTCCAGCCGCCGTGGCCGCCAACTGCCTCATGCCTCGTTGAGGTCCGTCCTCCCAAATCTCAGCCAACTGCCAAATGGAGGTCTGCCCCGGAGCTATCACCAACTGCCTCATGCCTCGTGGAGGTTTGTCCTCCGGCAAGTGTGGATCATGAAGCTCCGCCAACTACCTCATGGAGGTCCACCACCCCTGAAGCTATTGCCAACTGCCTCAAGCCTCATGGAGGTCTGTCTTCCGGCGAGTTTGGATCCCGAAGCTCCGCCAACTGCCTCATGGAGGTCCACCCCAGAGCTTCGTCAACTGTCAGCTAAAGGTGGAGATGTAGAGGTTCGGGAGCGATGGAGCCGAGGTGGAGAGGCGGGAGGTGTTATCGAAGAGGAGGCTATCGCAGTCGAACCACGTGTGCCTCCACGCTCTTTTGTGCCTCGGTCGGGATTATCGGAGCTCCCCGATCCCCTTCCCTGCGTAGGACCCCAAGTGATGGAGGGGTGGGAGGATTGGCCGGAGGCAAAGATGTATAGGGTGGAGGGCGACAGGGTCGGGGTGTGGTCGATGTCGGAGAGGGAGGGGGACAGGGCAGAGAGGCGGGAGGCAGGAGGCGCGGCCAAAGAGGATTCGCCTGGGGTGGGGAAGGGGTCGGCTTGCATGCAGAAGGGCTGGGCTGCGTGCGTGCTTGAACTGGACGACGGGCAAATTGTCATTTTATATTAGTAGAGATATACGTGTAGACTATGAAGCTGTTCATACTATGAGTGTTCGGACTTTGGAGTTAGATTGCTCATATATGTCGATACTAATATGCCGATACCGCGACATACCATTTCCCCGAAAACACCGACACAACTATACGTGTATATAGATATAATAAAAATATAAAAAATATAGAAATTAATAATTTCTTATGAGGAAATGGGCGATATAAGATGAATATAATAGCATGAATTAAACATCAAATATAGAGATTAATGACAGTTGCATACCTTGCTAATTCTGTCCTTTTTTTTTCTCTTTTCTCTGTTAGCAAGAACCCCAATCAAGAGGAAGTTGTATCCTTTCATGTAGCAAAAGATAGCATAAATTAACATGTAAACATATGTAACAACAGGACAACTAATTGCCTATTGCCCAAGGTAAAGATTGTTAAAATGTGCTTAGATTACTCTCCTGCTTAGCTGATTACTCGGGTTGGTTGTTGAGGAGAACCGTGGAGCCGTGCCTGGTAACCACTTGCCTCATCTTGTAAGCCAAGACCGGCAAAACCGGATCGTCTGTTATCTCTGAATATAAATACACAGAAACGATCTGAGGATCGTTGGCTTGCCCATTTCCATTCTCTTCGTGTTTCTTCACATAGTATCAGAGCCAAGATCCAATCTACAATCTAGCTTCCGCAATCTCCAGTCATGACCAACACCACCGAGGGCACAAACTCCTCATCTGCCGGCGTGATAGCCACCGGCATCTACAATCAGCCGAATACTCAAGCAGTCGGCATTCTGCCGGCACCTAGCTTCAACCACATGATCACCGTGAAGCTTAGCAGCAACAATTACCTGCTATGGACGACGCAGCTCTTCCCTTATCTCCGGAGCCAAAGACTCCTTGGGTTCATCGACGGCACCAACGTACGCCCCAACGCCACCATCACCGAGACCAGTGCAGATGGCACTCCTCGTATTGCCGTCAACCCCCAGTACACCCTCTGGGTTCAACAGGATCAAGTGGTAATGAGCGCCATCCTCTCATCCCTTTCTGAAGAAGTTCTTGCACAGGTCGTAGGTTGTACCACGGCTCGTGAAGTCTGGTGCGCCATCGAAAGAACCTTCGCCTCCCGCTCAAGAGCACAGATCATGCAAATTCGGATGCAGCTGGCTACAATCCAGAAGAAGGATATGTCCATCAATGCATATTTCCGCAAGGTCAAGAACCTCGCCGACACACTGGCCATTATCGGCAAGAAGCTCGAAGATGACGAGCTCATCGCCTACATGCTGCGCGGGCTGGGATCGGAATATGACCCACTAGTCACCAGCCTGACTACACGCACTGAAGCCATAACCCTCAGTGATGTACATGCTCATATGCTGAGTTATGAACAGCGCATTGAGCAGCATGACTCCAACATTCAAGCCAATCAAGTCAACAGAAGTCGAGGACGCGGCGGCAACTATGGAGGACGAGGCCGTAGTCGCGGTCGTGGCAATGGAGGGACACCCATTGGCAATCGTGGTAACGGTGGTCACTCTGCTGGAAGAACCACAGGTGCAGCAAAAGTTTCCTGCCTGATCTGCAACCGCGACAACCATGATGCATCTGTCTGCTACCACCGTTTCGACCACAATTATCAGCCCAGTGACACCACACGCGTTGCAGCTTCAGTCTCCAACAGCTATGCCGTCGACTCCAACTGGTACGCCGACACCGGGGCAACGGACCACATCACGAACGACCTGGAACGGCTGACGACCAAAGAACATTACTCTGGTTCAGATCGAGTCCAAGTTGCAAATGGTGCAGGTTTGTCAATCGATCACATAGGATCGTCTTCTATTACTGCTGCTCACTGCAATCTGAAACTAAATGATATCCTGCATGTTCCTAGAATCAATAGGCATCTTCTTTCAGTTCACGAGCTAGCTTCTGATAATGATGCATTTCTGGAATTTCACCCCAATTATTTCCTTGTTAAGGATCGAGCCACGAGGACAACACTGCTTAGAGGAGTCTGTGAAAATGGCCTTTACATCTTTCCAAATAAAAACTCCAGCCGAGCTCTCTTCTCTGCCAAGGCCTCGGTGGAATTATGGCATCGCCGGCTTGGACATCCCAGTTCTTCAATCATTCATCAGATTCTCCAGTCAAATGGTTTAGATGTAGTCACAAATAAAGAGCTCCCCATCTGTGACGCATGTCAACAAGCAAAAGCTCACCAATTACCTTTTAGTTCTTCTACCCATGTTTCCACTGTTCCTCTTGAACTCATTCACATGGATGTTTGGGGCCCTGCCCGCATTTCTGTAAATGGTTTCAAGTACTACATCAGCTTTGTTGATGATTTTAGTCGATTTGTATGGATTTATTTCCTCAAACATAAATCTGATGTTGAATCTATTTTTCACCAGTTCAAGTCTCACGTTGAAAGACTTTTAGGCAAGAAAATCATAACTGTCCAGTCTGATTGGGGTGGAGAATTTCACAAATTGCATCGGTTCTTTAATCATGCCGGCATTACTCATCACATTTCATGCCCACATACACATCAACAAAATGGTTTAATTGAAAGGAAACATAGGCACATTGTAGAAACCGGAATAGCTCTCTTAGCTCATTCTTCACTGCCTATCAGGTTCTGGGATGAAGCTTTTCACTCGGCCTGCTATCTGATAAACAGGATGCCCAGCAAGGTCATCCAGAACCAGACTCCCATCTATAGACTTCGTGGCATCAAACCCGAGTACAAAACCTTGAAGGTCTTTGGCTGCGCCTGCTGGCCTAATCTCAGACCTTACAACCCCAGAAAACTAGATTTCAGATCAAGACAATGTGTCTTTGTTGGTTACTCAGCTAATCACAAAGGATATAAATGTCTAGATCGTCACAGTGGCAGGATTTACATTTCTCGAGATGTCGTCTTCGATGAGAATGTTTTTCCCTTCAAAGATGTGCCTATGCTGCCTGATTACACTCCACATACAGCAAATCAACCAGCCGTTCTACCCAGTATAACTCCTCTGTCGTATTACTCTGAGCAGTACCTAACTGAACAAAATCCGACAACAGAAATATCTCTGAATACACCTTCCAACAATGCTTTGAGCAGTCCAGTTTTAGATAGATCACCTAGTGGTCATTGGCAATCTGACACTGATACTAATCATCCAGCTGGAGATGGTCCAGATTTTGCAGGGAATCAGATGGAGTCAACTCTAAACTCAGACCAACCGGGGCAGTCTGCAGATCAGGAACAATGTACAGTTCAAGATCTGGCTCAGGTAACTGAACAAGCTCACGCTCAGAGGGAGACTGGACAAGAGACGCGACATTCAATGTAGACCAGGTCTAAAAACAACATCATCAAGCCAAAAGAATTCAAGGATGGAACTGTAAGATATGCTGCAGGTGCTGCTGTCACAGAAGGTACAAGTGTACCATTGGAACCTCTGTCTCACATCGAAGCAGCCAAGTTCAGTGAATGGAAAGAAGCCATGGACGCAGAGTATTCAGCACTATTAAGGAATCAAACTTGGACACTTGTTCCACCTGAAAAAGGGATCAATCTCATAGACAGCAAATGGGTTTTTAAAGTGAAGAGAAAACCAGATGGCTCAATTGATCGCTACAAAGCCAGGTTGGTGGCAAAAGGATTCAAACAACGCTTTGGTGTCGATTATCTAGACACATATAGTCCAGTGGTCAAGCCTTCAACAATCAGAATTGTAATCACATTGGCTGTTTGCAGAGGATGGTCCATGAGGCAAATTGACATCCAAAATGCTTTCCTTCATGGAGTGTTACAAGAAAAAGTTTACATGAAGCAACCACCTGGTTATACAAGCTCAGAAGCCCCATCAAACTACATCTGCAAATTGAATAAAGCCCTATATGGCTTGAAACAAGCCCCACGTGCTTGGCACTCAAAGTTGACACATAAACTCCAGGAACTTGGTTTCAGTCTCTCTCAAGCTGATGCTTCCTTGTTTATTCTCAGGAAACAAGAGCTTACAATGTACATACTGATATACGTTGACGATATCATCATAGTAAGCTCAAGACCAAGTGCAACTGACAAGCTTATCAAGCAGCTAACTGAGGATTTTGCCGTCAAGGATTTGGGTGACCTCCAGTACTTCTTGGGCATTGAAGTGCTATATGATAAGCAAGGAGTGACACTAAGTCAAAAGAGGTATGCACAGGATCTTCTCAAACGAACTAAAATGGATGGCTGTAAGTCTGTCTCCACTCCAATGGTGTCAACTGAGAAGTTGTCCAAGGAACAAGGTATGCCACTTTCTGGTGAAGATCAGTTTTTGTACCGCAGCACTGTAGG
Organism: Dendrocalamus latiflorus; assembly: GCA_017311315.1. Taxonomy (NCBI): domain Eukaryota; kingdom Viridiplantae; phylum Streptophyta; class Magnoliopsida; order Poales; family Poaceae; genus Dendrocalamus; species Dendrocalamus latiflorus. Next base: position 3,396,457 of record CM029658.1, read on the forward strand.
AGGACTACAATATCTAACCATCACTAGACCAGACTTATCCTTTGCTGTGAACCGGGTCTGCCAATTTATTCAAACACCTACAGACAAGCATTGGGAAGCAGTTAAAAGAATACTACGGTTTGTGAAAGGATCAGTTGCTCAGGGATTGAAGTTTTAGAAGTCTGATTCTAACACATTGTCTGCATTTTCCGACGCTGACTGGGCTGGATGCCCTGATGATCGAAGATCCACCAACGGGTTTGCAGTGTTGATGGGACCAAACCTAGTGTCATGGAGCTCTCGCAAACAAGCAACCGTGTCTCGGTCCAGCACTGAAGCTGAATACAAGGCGATAGCAAACGTAGCTGCTGAACTCATCTGGATACAGTCTTTGCTAAAGGAACTAGGTATTCTTCAGAAAAATGCGCCCATCCTGTGGTGTGATAATCTTGGGGCAACGTATTTGACCTTGAATCCAATGTTCCATGCACGAACGAAACACATCGAGGTGGATTTCCACTTTGTGCGAGAGCAGGTGGCACGCAAGGCACTGGAAGTGAAGTTCATCTCCTCCAAGGATCAGCTCGCCGACATTTTCACTAAAGCGCTGCCCAGAAACTCGTTTCATCACATTTGCGACAATCTCAACCTTGTAAAAAGGAGTTGTGATTGAGGGGGACTGTTAAAATGTGCTTAGATTACTCTCCTGCTTAGCTGATTACTCGGGTTGGTTGTTGAGGAGAATCGTGGAGCCGTGCCTGGTAACCACTTGCCTCATCTTGTAAGCCAAGACCGGCAAAATCGGATCGTCTGTTATCTCTGAATATAAATACACAGAAACGATCTGAGGATCGTTGGCTTGCCCATTTCCATTCTCTTCGTGTTTCTTCACAAAGATTATATTTTTGTACGATATCTATTAGAAAGAACGAAAAGAAGCAGAGGCTAAACTAACACAATCATAAAATTGAAATTCGATAGTCATAAGACAACTACATCCCCCCTTGAAACTGCTTTTACTTTATTCAACTTGTCATCTGGCTTTAAACAGCAGTGGATTTCGTCAATACAAACAGCTTCAGCATCTCTCAAAGCACTTGATTCATGATCTCTAGTAAGCATCATGATGCGAAGTTTAGCCTTTTTCTCTTAAGGTAGATATAACTTCACAGTCACCAGGATGGATTCATCCTCAAAGTGGAAAAAGGTTACCTAAAAATTTCAATCAGCAGATAAATAATACATTGGAAGGTAGTTCTTAAGTACACCATAGCTTATATGGCGATAACACATTCAGGGATAAAAGACCTAACCAAGGTTCAAAAGAGATATGCCCATAGGCCATAGCAGAGGGACCAAATGCTTCACCATCTGGGCAGCTTTTTGGTTGAAATGTCCAACCTGACTTGTGCATTTGGCATTCCAAATTGCTGAAAGAATGAGAGAGAGAGAGGAACTGACAGCAAGTAGCAACGGCCTTGCAGTGCAGGCGGAGGTGGTGCACTTGTCGGCGCCGATGGCAGAGGCGTAGGTGAAGGAGGCGAGGCGTCTGCCACAACTTCCTGATGCCTCTACTGGCCCTTATCGTCAGGTGTAGTTACTAGTTAGGGTTAGTAGCAGGGAATGGCCGAAGCCTGAATGGGGAATTAGGGATGGCTCATGGCCAGGTCCAAGGAAATTTGCAAATAGGCTAGAGCGCCACCACACCAGCCACATGAAAATGGCCTAGTAGGAATGGGGGAATGGGCCAAAAAATGTCAGTGGATATATTGGGCTGATTGAGTAGCCTCACAACAAATTTGGCCCAACTAAATGTATACATATGTATTATATTTTGTATATACTGTTTTTTGCCTAAAATTTTGGGTGTTCAGCTGAACCATGCCAGGCCCGCCCCTGTCGGACAATATTGTGCATTCCAATGAACTTCGTTTAGTTTTCCTCTTGGTGACCTAAACAATTCTTGAGGGGCAAAATAAACTCTGTTAATTCCGTAAGTCACATGGTGGTCCGAATGTTGTAGTCCCTTTTGTTGTATTGTCTTTCTTATATAATGCACTACTATTCATCAGCTGCTTCTATTCATCAGCCATAGTTAAAAGGCATCAGCAAAGACCAATATGAATAGACCCTTAGATTCAATTATTTGCAATTATTTTGGTTGTCATCAATTACCAAAAGGAGGGAGATTAAATAATTTAGACCAGCCATTATGAGTTAATGCCATATTTTAGTAATTAATGACAATCATATTATGGAACAAACATTGTTCTTGAGGTTGTGAAATAAGTTAGGTTCCATGATGAGGATGGCTTGTGGATGGTATCATGTGTTGATCGTTGTCAAGTTATGGTTTGGGATGGAAGATAGCATCATGATTTAATAAGCATCAAGTCAAGATCTCAAAGAGAAGATAATCATGAGTTGATTATCAAGCCAAGTGAAGACCATTATGTATTGATGAAAGATAAGTAAAAAATGCATCATGTGTTGATGCATATCAAGACAAGGACCCATGTTTAAAGTAAAGATGCTTGCCATCATGCTTCAAGAGAATACACAAGGCAAATTTATATCTAGCTCTTGTAAAAAAATGTTATATATAGCTAGACTAAGGATGTGTTCTTAGTCTTTTACCAGTCTTAGTGTTTGGTTTGAAAACCGGATTGTTAGTATAGATTGCCGTACTATTAAGAGGGATCATGTCTAGTAGCTTGAGGCCCATGGTAAGTTGGTAACTCAATCTCACTTGCTCTAGCTCTCCTTATGACATGTGACTAAGATTTGTAAATTTATTTTGCAGATGGTTGAAGTCCATATTTCCTACTCCTTGTAGCATGATTCTTAGATTTGTGAATGCGTTTTGCAAATAGTTAAAACACATGCACAAACCTTGTAGCATGTGACTTATGTTTGCAAATGTATTTTACAAATGATTCAAGTCCATGTATGTATATATTGTGTCATGATTCTAAAATGTGTGAATGTGTTTTTCAACTTGTTGAGAATTACAGTTTGATCTTTATGTGCATGGTACTGTGATTTACAAATGTGTTTTGTAAATATGTGGAAGTACATGCACTCTGTCTTTGCTGGAAATTTCAGCAGCGGTATGATCGACCATTCGTTGGTGGTACTACCAGAGTGGTACGACCGACTCTGTGTGAGTGGCCAAATTGGCCTACGGTATGACCGCTCTACGTGTGGTGGTCTGACCGGAGTAGTCTGACCGACTGTGTGTCGGCGGTTTACCGATCGTGGTCTAATCGGCCGGCGGTCTGACTGACTATTAGTTGGCCGTTAGACTGGTTCATGGTGAGTGGTTAGACCAGTGTGGTATGAAGGGCCTTGTGGTACTACCGGGCATTTGTTGCATTAGTTATTTTCTAGAGAGCTCTATTTGTTGGTTAGTGATTGAGCGGTACAATTGACCTTCGTGGCGTTACAATCGGACCAAGTGGTAGTATCAGACCCTGTGTGGGTGGTACTATTGACAGCGGCTATAATGACTAGTTTTCTAGCTGTTGCAGGAGAGCAGTACGATCGGCGGATTGCCCGTGGTACTACCGTATTTTCTGGTTTTTGCCCTCAACGGCTAGTTTGTTGGTGTGGGGGTATGATACCCCTCGTGGTTGATTGGAGAATGCTGTTGATGCCCCATTCTGCATTTTTAAGCTAGTGTGAAGCTCTCACTCAATTGTGTAAGTGTTGCATTTTATGAGCAAGAAGAGATATCTCTAGTTACATGTGTTGCATCTAGAGGTAGATTTCATGTCCACTTGAGCTTGTGCATTTGCTGCACTTAGTGAGAATCAAGCAAGGGATTTGACTATTACTCTTTGTGGTTGCCAACTCCTAGACGGCTTTAAATGCATCGTGCCCATTGATCTTCTCAAAGAAACTTGTGAGAAGGCTCGGTATATTGTGAAGGTTGGAGCTTACCTACCCAGAGGGGAAAAAGCAACCACTAGTGGAATTAAGGTGCTTGGCTTAAATTGTGGAGCCAATCCAATTTGTTTGGTTTTACCTTAACGTGGACTAAGGAAAATCGATAAGTTTTCAAACACCACAGTAAAACATCATGTGTCAATTGTGGTTTGCTTTCTTGAGCTCAATCTACATACTTGTAATTTATATCCATATCCACTTGAGTTTATGCATTTGCTGTACTTGGTGACAGTTAAGCAAGGGGTTTGACTTATTACTCTTGGTGGTTGCTGACGCCTAGACGGGCTTAGAGGTATCATGCCTAGTGATCTTCTCAAAGAAACTTATGAGAAAGCATGGTATGTTGTGAAGGTTAGAGCTTACCTACCCAGAGGGAGAAAGAGCTACCACTAGATGAATTGATGTGCTTGGCTTAAATTGTGGAGCTAGTCTAATTCGTTTGGGCTTACCTCAACGTGGACTAGGGGAAATCAGTAAGTTTTCGAACACCACGGTAAAATATTATGTCAATTGTGGTTTGCTTTCTTGAGCTCAATTTACATATTTGTAATTTATATTCATACAAATTGAATTGCTTCCTTGTCACCCTTGAATTGCAAACCTTGACATAGATTTTGGGTGTTGGTGCACTTTTGTGAACCTAGTTGATTTAGATCTTAATTGTGCAAAATTGATTTAATTTACGCTTTCGCACATAAACTCCAAAACTCACCTCCTCACATCAGCATATCTCTTTTATTGGCTCTGAGCAGCAAGCAGATTCTGCCTAATTTCTGGCTCTCTGCCACTTGGTTAATAGTTTGTTGAACATTGGGATCCAAAACTACCCTCTCGCCAACTGCATCCCAACACAACGGTGACATACACCTCCATCCATACAGGATCTCAAATGGTGCAGCATGAATACTAGCATGGTAACTGTTATTGTACACAAACTTTGCCAAAGCCAAGTGATACTCCCAACTTCCCTTCCAAGACAAGACACATGAACTAAGCATGTCATCAAGTGTCTGTATAATGTGCTCGGACTAGCCATCCGTCTGAGGATGGAACACGGTGCTAAGACGAAGCTGTGTGCCCAAAGCACTCTATAAGCTCTCCCAAAACTTGGAGACGAACTTCGCATCACAGTTTGAGATAATAGTCTTAGGCACACTGTGTAATCGCATTATCTCTCGTACATAAATAGGAGTCAAATCGCTTACCGTATTTGTTGTGCGGATGGAAATAAAGTGTGCGAACTTGTTAAATCTGTCCACCACAACCCAATAGCATCCTTCCCTAGCTGTGTACGAGGTAGGCCAACCACAAAGTCTATGGAGATATCATCCCATGGCCACACTGGAACCTCTAAGGGCTGCAACAATCTTGCTGGATGTTTATGCTCTTCTTAACTTGCTGGTAAACACCACAAGAAGCCACATATTGAGCAATATACACGCATTCTTTTCCATCAGAAATTCCTCTTTAAATCCTAATACATCTTGTTCTCACCAAGATGCACAGTATATGGGGTACGATAAGCTTCCTTTAGAATGTCAGCCTTGACCTGGGTTTTCTGTGGCACATAAAGGCTGCCTTTAAACTGTCAATGCTAAAATCCCCTTTCTTGCTCTCATCCAGATGTTTTCTTACTTGCTGGAGCATCCGATTGTATTATTGTACCTCCCGCTAAGGGTGTAAATGGAGCGGATGCGGACAGATATCGCTCATCCCATATCATTTTTCATATTTTTTTGGAGTCAGAGTCGGACACGGATAGCGCCGGATATGAATACGAATGCGAATATTCTCAGTCACAAATGCGGAGCGAATATGTATCACTCCGAATATGGTTAATCTCGTTCACGAATATTTAGTCAGATAATATGCAAAAACAAAAACCATATATGTCGCACATATAAAGATCAATCGACCACACTACATGTCTAAAATGGAACTACATTAGTAGCTCAACAAGCATGAAGCAAATTATTAGTAGCTTAACAAGCATGAAGCAAATTTAACTATAGCACACGATGACAGGGATTAGTTAAGTAAGTAGTAAGTGGCCATTACTAAGTATTAAGTTCTAGCTAGTAAAATAACAAGATGATAGAGGATAGTTAAGCAATCAGTAGCCACACATTATAATCTACACCCTCCGTTTCTAAATGCTTGTTACTTTTGACCATATCACGGTTACCAAAGTAATTAAAATTTTGCCACACGATCATAATGTCCTTCAATAATATCTCACACACACATAACAAGGTAGAGAAGCAGGGATGATAGGTAGAGTTAATAGGAAGGAAAATATGCCTCACAATGACAAAGTGCGTATTTGGGGAAAAATGTTTTGGTCACATGTGCCAAGTATTCGAAAATGGAGGAAATATCTTCTCTATTATAATATATAATATTAACATATCACAAATTGATTTTTGCAACCATCTGTTTTCCAAAAAGCAATTTCACAAATGTATTGCCAAGTCATTTAACATGCTTTAAAGATGATGTCTCCCGGTGCCTTCATTTGGCTATTTAGATTTGTCTTCTACCTTTTATGGCCTTCTATTTTCTCCATCTCGATGGTTGGAAAAGGCCCATGCCACCTCTGCTCGCGGTTCATATGTAGTACTAAGATAAAGAAAAGTCAAGGCCACAAGAAAATCCCTCTAATTACTACTCAAGAAAATATATCACCTAAAAGGTTGAGACTAGAAGGCTATTCTGTCCCGAAAAGTCACATCCAACTTTCAGGCGCACGAGGTACCCTCCAATGGCGGATTCAAAGCTAAATTTTAGGGGATTAGTGAAACATAACCAACAAAAGATAAATGAACTATCTTTTGCAATATAAAATCATGTATAATTAGAACAGAGACATAGTAAAAATGTAAAATAAAATGAAGATTGTACCATGGTAATGGATAATGTGCATCCTAAAGTCCATAAATATATGGAAGATATATGCATCATCTGCTCCTACGGGGATCTGAAATTAGAAATGGAGATATCAATAGAACTACATGCATGAAGTCCTCCAGAACAGCAAACAAGCCATTACTGCAAAGATCATCAAATGTGAGTGATAAACATGCTGCACCTCAAAATCACCAAGCACTGGATGACGAAAAACAGCAGCAACATGCGAGCGCTTCAATATTCCTCTCTTGTTCAACAGCCTCCATTAGCTCTTGGCTGTATACTCAAAAATAGTAAATGAGAACCACGAGGAGATACACGGTACATTCCACCTCATAGGATCCTTCATGCTGATACGCTGCCAACACATGGGACACTGAGAGCTTCTCTGGCACCAAGATTATCACACAATATGAAGGGTATTGATAAACATCACCCGGATGTTTTCTTCCTAACTATATAAAAGCATGTGAGAGAGAAAATCACAAACACGGTGGATGGTGTTGCATTTTCAGTACACATTGACTGGATGTTAACTTCATACAAATTTTCACCTGAATCAAATGAGCTCAATCCCAAGCATTCTTATTTATAAAAATTTAGCATGAGATTGTTTTATATATCTTGCATTATAGATAGACAGCCTGGAAATTATTTCCTGTATAATTTCCAATATTTGAAACCACACATAGAAATAGCTTCATCTAATTTTTAAGAAAACTTTATAATATATCCCCATGAATTCATATCTACAGGTCATTGGAAAGGGCAAAAATAGCCTACTGTAAAGGGACTTTCATACCAACAGCTATTTCAACAAAACTATCATTCTAGGCTTCTGGCACACATGGCACAAACTCACTAAACAAATCTTGCATTAAAAAATTCTTCCATGTAATAAAATTATTAATGGCATTTGCTGCAGGATGGTGCCCCATCTAATGTGAGAATAATGTTGCTGAAACTATGCGACCCTGTGAATCATATGTTCCATGAGTCACATATGCAGGGTTATTCAGCGTTTAAAGTATAGGTGATCTTTCCAACTTGTACAGACAAGTTGAATACAGCCTAAGAGAATCGGCCTGTACCAAATACATGATTCATTTCTCGAAGGTAAGAATGCATGATTCATCTTACAAATCGTACATTAATTTCACTTCACTGTTAGCAATTCAGCGTTACAATGAGCAAGGATTCAAATGCTGTAAGCTGGTACCTTATAATAGGCAAAATTTGCAATTCTTGCGAATTCAAATCCTGCACGCCTCCCTCCACGATCGTCGTTACCGAGGACAGCTTGCTCTCCATCTTCACCTTCTTATCCATCTCCGTACGACCAAACAGACTTGAGTAGCTCTTCTCGTGCAAGATTCCTACACCGATAGCCGCATGACAGTGGCCGGTGGCGCCTCAACCGGAGCAAGGAGGGGTACCCACTCTCTGGCCGGAGGTAGGGTGGGACCAGCCCCCCTTGACCCACCGGTAGGTCCGCCATTGGTACCCTCATGGTAAGATCAAGATTCAACGTGCTAGCAAGTACTTGCAATTGATACAGAAGTAAGTATACTGTAGATGCTAGAGGCTATAGGGCTTGTTCTTTTCCTCCGAAACTGGCGGCTTTTGGTTTTGTTACAGTACCTAACTTTCAAACGGAGTATTTTCTCAAGACGGGGTTTACAAGTTAAACGATGTACACGTTAAAAGCTCAACATCTGTACCAGCCAAAATCGCAAGTGAGTATCTCTCTCCGTAATATGTACCGCAAACAGTTAAAATTTAAAATTTTCAGCCAAAAGCTATAAACCGTTGCCAAACATGACCACAGAACACAGGGACAAGAAAAGCAAAGACAACACAAAGTTAGCAATCATAGGACAAATCAGTTAGTACCTCAGGTCCCAGCTCAATGTTGACACCCAGCGTCTCCGGCACATCGGCGCTGCCGCAGGCCGACGAGCTCGCACTGCTCCCTTGCTACAGAAACGCAAAGGAAAACACATCAGTACATCATCGCCACCTCCTAAACCCAAAGTGCAGAACTTGACCTGCTAACAAATGAAAGGGAGAAAAGCCAATACCTTGGCAACTTTGGTGCCGGCCGCGATGGCCAGGATGGTGGAGCCGGTGGTCGGTGGAGATGTATGACGCAGAAATGGCGTGCGGCTGATGGGTGGGGGAAGAAGGGAACGTGGAGTTGTGCGGTGCAAGGGAACGTGTGTGATGTGTGTTGTGAGGTCGGTCGTACGGGTAGGAAGGGATGACTCAAATTCTTCATGATCAATTGAACGGCAGTGAAGATGTGAGGAAGAATGCACCGTCATTTTTTTAAGTAGTAGTCTTTGCATTGTATTTGATATTTATTATACAGTTTAGCTGAAGAATTTGGCTCATAAAAACATGGCGTGCTTGAATAGAAAGAATCACTTGTAACATCTAGATAGAGGACAAGTTCTTTATTAATTATCCCTCGGAGGACTAAAAATACTGACATTAATTGTTATTCAAGCTAGCACGTGAGACAACAGTTTAAAAATACATGTGTATTCAACAACGCACATAATAGAATAAACATTTAATACATAAAAGAATATATTTTTTCTAGTAGGGGATTCAAAATTTACATTACATGTGTATTATAACATCTATTTGCTAAATTTTGCTGATAAGACAACAAAATGGTAATTTCTAAAATAAAAGGAGGTATCATATCTATAGTTGCAAGCAAATGGATATATCAAATTAGGGTGTTCATAGAAAATGCATAGGAAGAACAATGAAATTGAGATTCTTTCAAATAACATGCCATTCGTCAGTGACCGAAACAAATCATTTCTAACAGAAAAGATGAAGGTGTACATGTGCATATAACAAACAAGAAACAAAAATATACATTAGAGGTTGCAAAGATGTTTGCGGTAGCACAACACACTAAAATTTCAGAAAAGAGGACAACAAAGTTGTTGCATACCTTTATTAGCAAACATAGCAAGGGGATACCACATATATACATGGCCAAGCATCGTAACTTTTAGTATCAATAGCAGGTATTATCTTGATATCTTCCTTGTAAATTTGTAGAAGGTATAATTCAATGAACATATGAATA